>JAUCMT010000088.1:558290-585186 GCA_032357475.1 Enteromius thamalakanensis
TCAATAGTATGTTATAAGTAGCTGAAATAACCACAAATATCAGAGCATGTCCAAACATCTCAGGGACCCCAAAATCAGACTCCAGAGGGTTAAACAATGTTTTTAATTTTTTTATAATTCTGTTTATTATTTAGTCATTTTTGTTTTGATTCAAATTAATTTTATAGACAGCATCACAAAATGTACATTAATTACATGCATCATAATACATCGTATCCTTTTCAGTATTATGAAGAATAACAATAATTCTGGGTTTCAGCGGTCACATGATCCATCCGGGTCTGGTTTGACCTCACTCCAGAACACCGGTAGTTTTTACCCCTCAGTGTCAGTGCAGAGCCGGCAGCCCAGGGTAAGCTCACTATTCCAGCTCTCCAGAACATTCTAATTACCAGTCCACCCTCATTATGTTTGCCATGTCATTGTGTGCGGACGAACGAAGGAAGGGAGGGAGGGAAGGAGGGAGGAGAGACCGAGAGAAGCGGAGAGACTGCGAGCGGTTTGGACCAATTTTGTAATTTCTTAATCACTTTTTTGGCAACCTTTGCATGTGTCTGGATTAGTACCATAAATTGAATATTGCTTTGGTTTTCTCCTAAATAGGCTATCATGCTATTGCCGTGGCGCTTAGCGAAATCTATTATTGTAATTTGCATAGTCCTTTTTAGTGCAAAGATCCTACAAAGGCTAGAAGAACAAAGAGCTCATGAGGGAGAAAATAGGACAGGAATGATCCGGCTCTCGCCTCAAATGTGACGTCAGCCCCCTAATGAAATCCTTTGACTGAGACCATAGCAAATGGTGAAATTCATATCTGACACTTAATGGTTTGCATAGAAATTAGAAAGCTCCCGTGCTTGATGTGCCTGATTAATTTACACCACTTTTGTTATGTCGGCAGCGCCGGGTGGGGATTTTATTTTTAATAATTGCAATAATAATAATAATACAAAAAAAAATTAAATGTGATTTGAAAAAGGGATTATATAAAATGCTTAATTGCCAAAAAAGAAAAAAAGCAGCTAGCACGTTGCATGTGTGCCTTTTGGGAGAGCTGGCCACTTGATTTCCTATGAAAATTAATCGGCTATCAAACAATCTTCGTCTGCCGAGGATGATTATAAAGCCAGAAGAGAGAGTGAGAGAGATGGAGAGAGAGAGAGAGAGAGAGAATGCCCTTTGTGTAGGTGAAATGTGTCGGAGACTGTCATCGTAATATACCTCAGTGAAATGAAGGTTAATTCTGATGTACAGCCTGCATGGCAGTCATTATCAGCGAATCATGAAAATAAATTAAGCCACTGAAATAGATACGTCCTCCTCGCGCACACAGCGGGGATCCTGTGAGCGATGGACGGATGAACTTTACAGATTATTATTGGAAAATACTGCCGAATTCAATTAATGCACCTAAAAGACACCTTTATAGAGGGCACCCATAATTTAAATGACAGCGGGTGTAATTTTGCTTGTTATAAGTCAAATTTGCACAGTTTCATGTTCCACATATTTCATTTTTCCCACGTTTTCCTTCCTTTTTTTGCTCTTCGTTCCTGGAAAAGTGTGATCTCTTTGCGGTTCTGTCTTAACGGAGACGTCTACAGCATTTACAAAATAAAATCCTCTGAATTTATGCCTGGGTCCGCTCTGTAATCCCTTACGGCAGACTCCGCACATCCTCTCTCCCTTCCCAGCCCCGTTCCAAATGAACTCGTACGTCGGATGTATGCAGATCGCCTGCCTTCTCGCCTCTCGTCAAGGGCCTGCCGATAGGGCTAAATGGTTGACCTCTGACCTCACGACAACGGGAGGGTGAGATCGGGAAGCTTGGGTGTTAATCCACGCAGGCATCTGACAAGTGCTGAGGAAGGCTGGGAGTCCGTATCAGCCTGACCCCGGCGCACGGCACCTTTATCTGTTAATCTACAGCTCTCTTTAACAGCTTGCTGAATTAACACCCAGGCAGGGCAAGAGGGCTTCCGATTAACACACATCAGCCCCTCTGCGCCGAGCACAAAAGAAACGCTACTGCGTCTTCCTGCTTGTGTATGTAAGACGTCGTACCGCCCGCCCTCCCGAAGAGCTGCTCTCTTTTCTTGGTGTTCAGGAAGTTAGGGAAAGTTGCGTTTATGTACTTTGAATCTGTTGATGGCAGAATGTTAAAATGGGTTCGTGTGACAAACTGTTTTAATCTGGTCTTTTTGGGTCCATGTGTGCTAAATATAAGATATAGAAAGATGTTTTTATATATATGTTAAAATGTGCTTATATGTAGATTGTGATTAATGAAATTTTATTAAAATAAATGGTTTTTATGGGGCTTTGTTTAAGGATTTTAGGTTAAGTTGCGACACAACAACCCAGTACTAAAATTGCCTGCCATAAAAGTACACATTAAAATGTATTAATATTACAGTATATTGAACTCAAAACCAATTTTTGTTGCACAACAACAACTCATATGTAAGATATTTATTTATTATATGTATTAATGGATGTCGTTATATAATATTGACATATATTATATATTAATTACATTCTCTGTGTGTGTAACTTTGACTTATTATTAAAATTAAATGTGAGATATATATTTCTCACTTTATCAATTGTTTAATATATATATTCAACTTAATTTAACCAGCACCTGACAACCACTGAAATTTAGTATATTTATAATGCATGACACATTTATTTCCATTATTAAAATTAATAAAATTACACATTCTGTTTAAATTAAACATTCAAAACATTAATTTAACATTTTTTTTGTTTATTTAATATATTAAAAAATGCATATTTAAATGAGTAAAAAGTATAGTAATAATTATTAATAATATTTTTTCAATTTTGGAAAAGGTAGAACATTTTAATAATATTATTAAATATTATTTTATTCTCTTTTTTGAAGACTAAAAAGGTTTTTGTAAAAGTAGATAATGGCTTTCCAGTTTCTGCTAATGAAATATAGTTGCAGCATCCGTATGGATATTGAACTCATCTTTGGGCTGTGGAGTTGGACGCAGATGATCATTCATTGCAGCAGATAGTAAAATCAATAGGTATATTGTGTGTGAGTGTGTGTGGGGCTACGATATCTTTAGTAGAACACACTGTGTTCTGGAGACACGCAGCGAGAGTAAAATGTGAGGGAGTGGGGCCACCTTTTGACGACAAGAACGCACAGACAGCTGCTTTTCCCCCGCACACACATCACTTCGCTTTCTCACACACACACACACACACTCAGGCAGGGCCCTTAGACAAAGCAGGGACGGCTAATTCCAATGAGAGCCAAATCAATCAGCTTTTTTTAATCACAGCACTACTTTTATAGTCTGGCAGTAATGATGAAATCCTACATAGGGTGATCCCCTAAGATACACACTCTCTCTCTCTCACACACACACACACACACACACACAGTCAGTTTCAGTACTCCCGACACTTACTATGATGATTTTCATTTTTCAATTACATTATCTAGTCAGCCAATCAATCGTTGGGCTTATCAATAATTAATGCTTCAATGACTATTAAAACTCCTAAATAAAACTGCAACATGGCCTCTGACAACATTTAATGATTTTAGCTCTGTGACATATTGCTGAGGCAAAATAATCTCCATATTTATTTTTAAATTGATAATTTCAGTGATTCATTACATGTGGAATGAGACAAACCGCATATCTTTATTTAAATGATGAATATAATACACGGCAGATGATTATTAGCCCTCGCCGCGCGCACGCAACACACAAACAGCCATGTTATCCTGTCTAGGCTGAACAGATTGAGCTGCTGGTAATAGAAAATGTTTTTTTCGCCACAGGCTCAGCTCCACTCAGAGGGGTGTTAACGCGTGCGGTTATGGGTCGGTGTTTCGGTCTGATACTCTCGCCTGTTGCTGCCGCCTCTCGCCGAGCGTGGATTTGTTCGTGATCCAGCTCAACAGCCAGAAACAACTGTTTATAAACAGCTTTGGAGCCCGCAGGCCTTGAACTAACCCGACCTCACAGCAGATGCAGCTTTGATCCGGCTAATCGGAGGCCTGAACTCTCCCTCTCACTGTATATGAGAGTGTGTGATGTCTGTTTATCGCTTTGGCAGGATGGCAGTCATTGGTAGACAAGATTATACTAATTACATTTTAGTTTTCTGGCGCTTGCATGTAGCATGTAGGGGAGATTTGCTATATCATTTTAAAGCACAAGTAGTTTCACGGTTACTTTAAAGTCAACATAAAATTACATTCAAGGCAGATTTTACTTTTATGAAAAGTTGAGATGGTCAATAAGGAAAAACTGCTTAATTTTATCTGCATATATTCATTTATACATTTGGAAAATCTTTTATCCGGTTGAAGCATCTAAAATTGCATGCATGCATTTCATACATTTTAGCATTTTTACCCTAAATATGTATGTTTACTGATATATATAAATAATATAAAATTTATAAACACACACTGTATATATTTTGAAAATATTTACATGTATATTCATTTATATGTTTATATTTTTATACTTGATATTTAATATATAAACATATATACATGCATGTGTTGATATTTATATATACATAAATATACACAGCACACACACACACACCGACACACACATATTATCAAAAACAAAAACGTTTATTTTAATCAGTCATTTGACAGCACTACTAAAAAACAATTTTTAGTATATTTTACAAAAAAAGACATTACACTTTATACATATTTTCAGTTGTTTGTGAAAATCACTAGCAAAGTCAAATCAGACATTGTTTGGATCTCATATAGCAGATTTTTGGTAAAACGGTTTCTAAATAGCTGTTTAGACATTAGTTTATATAGTCCTAAATCCTGCATGACCTGAATAAGTCACCAAATTATTGTTTAAAATAACATACACTGATAATTTGATCACCATAAGACAAGGAACGTGCATCAAGAAAGTTTTGATTTCATGTTGACTTTAAAGTGAAAAACTCTGTCAGAATCATAAATAAACGTTTGACGCTTGCAGATGTTGGATGTGGTGTGTCGTCTGAGGGAGGGAGGGAGAAAGGCAGGAACATCTGTCAGCACTCAGGCCGGTGTGATGAGGAGTAGTGCTGGTATGCAGCCGCCCAGCGCAGAAATCAGCAGGGCCGGTGAACTTGGCACAGCTTTGTTGTTTATTTGGCCTGACCCAGCGTTCGCCGCGAGGCTACGGCAGCCGCTCACTGAAAGAAGCTTTTGTCCTGAAGCAAGAAATCTGTTACAAATATTTACCGTGAGGGGAATGCAAAGGCCTGGCCCTGGGCCAGCCAGACTGCGGCTATAAAATTCACTGCACATTCTTGAATTAGTCGTCCTTTCAAACGGAGCAAAATTTATACCCTCCTTTTATTAATGAGATCACGCTGTCAAAGATTATTGGCCATTTACGCTGTCAATGTATGGATTTCACGATTCCACTCAAGCGAGAACTGTGCTATAATTTAATATCTTTGAACGGAAATACATATGTGCTTTTCTGAAGTCTGGACACGAATAAAATATCAACGTTTCCTGGAAAAATGTGTAATATTTCAAACCTTAAGATTTCTTTTTTTTGCTTTGTCTTTTATTTTATCATTTTTGTATATATATATATATATATATATATATTTGGATTGTAATATTTTTGTATGTATTTATCTATAATATTTAATGCATTAAATTAATGCATTGTATTATTTTTTTGCAAGTTGTTATTAAGTGCATCAAACACGTCTTTTATTTTTGAACATCGATATTCAATGTATAAATGATGGATAGTGTTTTCCTTCATTATTTCCTAGAGGAAGAATCTGAAGAGATCCTTCTCTCTCTTTTTTTTTTTTCTCCTCAGGCTCACACTTGGGTCATTGGTAACAAACACCATTTCAAACACTGCATAATATCACACAGAGAGTGTATGTATCTCTAAGGTAAAAAAAAATTCCATAGTGGTCTTACAGCTTGAATACATCTGCCTTAACCACCCAGCTCATCTTTTACCCTTGTAGCCGGACCTTGCCAACAGCTTCTGCAGCACATTGACATGCAACAAAGCTAATGGTACCCAATACGGGAGGGTCTAATCTCGACTAACTGACAAGATTTAAATCGAGGAGACATGTTCTGCTGATTAGCTTCCACACCCACAATTATCCAACTGGGGTGTCAAGCAAGGTTTAACATCTCCACTGATTCTTCTCTCTGGAGAGATCCGGCAGGAAACGCAATCGCTTTTAATAACTGCAGCCACCTCCAGCAACACCATCCAGCAACTGCAGCGTTCCCAGCCATTCAAACTCCCTTCAAAATTAACCTTTCCAGCAAAAATATAATTTCGTGCAAAATGAACCACCGAGCCCTTTTTCTCGCCCCTCTCTTTCTCTTTCTAGCGCCAGTCGCCCCCCTCCTTCGAATAATTTATTCAAATTGCCCAACTCAGAACAGTGGAGCAATCTGCTGCCCCTGAGAGGACCTGTGAATTCAGATTTTATTCTGGAAAAAGAAAAAAAGAAGTTTATATACCTGGCCGTCTCCTGACAAATAAGGGACTCATTTGAAACGTCCCCTCGGTTGCGCGGCTCGTTAAAATTTTCCTCATTTGAATATTCCGTGCAAAATATTATTTGATTGCGGGGCGTGTCCCGCATATTTCTGCCTGTATGAAGCCCCGTTGGGCAGCATATGTCACCGACGACTTTGAAACGGAGATTGACCCCGTTTCGCGCAGGTGCGAGGCCCCGGATGCTGTCGCGACAAAGAAGCGTCACCTGACGTGACGGACAGCCGGGTTAATTCCGCCCCTCCGAAGCTCTCGCCGCATCACTTCGATTTTGGTCTCTACTCAATCACCTGCCCGTTTCCCACACTAACGAACTGTTTTTCTAATGCTGATGAAACCGGGACACAAAGCAACGTGATTAATAATTTAATGTTTAGTTTTACTAATTGATCTGTTTGGGGAATGAGGATAAAAGTGAAGCTGCATCCTCAGATCACAATGCTTTCATATGGCATTTATACACAAGCCGCAGCAGGTTCCCACAAGATGAATAATGAACTAAACAAGATCAAATAATTATCACCGGGGACTTGAAGAGCACACCGTAGACAACAAAGTTGCCAAATAGCGAAGGTTCAGTCCGAAGGAAGGATGAGAAAACGAGTATTGGTCTTCACAGTAACATCAAAGCATGTACTCTTTGTTTTTTTTTTGTTTTTTTAAAGGCCATTCTATAATTTGAGAGGACATTTCATATCCATTGATGATAATGATGTTTTTCTCACAGTTTTCTTTTGTGCACCCTGTTTTCATGAAATTGCCTTTATGTCTCTTAAATTGCAGTTTTTGCAATATCCGCTATTTGAAAAGTCTTGAGTTCCGAATAATAAATTAAAATGTTAAAACGTATCCATATTGAAATTCATCTAAATACATTGGAAAAGGTCTGAATTAAAGTTTCTTATAAATTGGGAATGATTTCATTTTACAGTACGTGTGAGTACAAAAGATTACAAATAAAATGCATGATCAGCATCGTGTGATGTCCACTTCACCCATTGTCATGGAGTAGATTAATCGCCTTTAAACAATATTGGATGCATAGTTATGGTTTGCAACATGTTAATGATTTTAAGTCAATTTTGGAGTTAGCCTGACCACATTTGATTGGCCAGACAAGATGAATTAATGCCATTGAAATATAAATCAAAATAGTCAAATTGTCAACTATGTTACTTGTCAACCCATATAGATTGACAAACTCACTACCAGGGGAAAATATGCTTCTTTGCAATACCAATCGTGTTTAATGATGAACTTTGAAGCATGTTGTTTTTACACATTTGATTTTTTTTTTCCCCTGATGTGAAATGTAACCTAAATTATACTCTCATACCGGCCTTGGGTTTACTGAAACATTGTCAAAACCATAATTAAAGGGTTTATATTCACACATCCAAGATGAGCTATTTTTGAAACTGTGAATGGCTGTGAATAAATTAGGCAGATTACTTCACTTTGAGTCAAAGCAAATGCGAGCCATGTTTAAGACTAAAGAAATTAGCCGCAATCTATCGCCGGATCGTTAGTCCGCGCAGGATCGTACTGCATCGTATCTTATGAATATTTGTATGTGGATTTACATGTGCGTGCTTTTACCATTATGAGCTCAAGTTTGCATCACGAGCCTGACATCCGTCTCCACAATAGCTTAATATCGTGTCCCAAGGTCAAACGTTAAGCCGTCGTCTGGCTGATCAGAAAGGCCCCCGCCATCCCGAGGTGCCGTTGCTATTAGCAGCCAACTCCGAGACATTCAATGTGCTAATTTCGGAAAGAGGAGGAGGAAGGGGAGGGCGGCACGGAGATATGAGATCCTTAGTAGCATCGCCGTACGGAGTGGGATTAATATGGAATGGGATACATTTCCGTGGTCTTAAAAAAATCTGGATGAGGGAAAGAGATATTCATCTATGCTCGTTTACGGATGAAGAACTCCAGCTGCATTACTCCAGATGCGTTCGCAGTGTTTTAAAACATTAATACCTCGATAGATTTAGCCTACTTTGTATTCATTAACTAGTTTACAATCCATAATAGTGTCTGTAATAAGCCCGAGCCAAGCAGTAATTGTGAAGCGAATCAAATACACCCTACCTAATATTCCAATTCCCTCCTGTATTTAGAAAATAGGTATAAATTTGTGTCAGTGCGAGTGAATTTGCCTCTTTTTCACATTTGCGATCTGTTGATTGGATGGCGACATCTAATCACGCAATGTGCCGTTTATTTGCGACAGCTTTCTCCGCTCTCTCTTTATCTGCCATATTGAATAAATGGGATAAGACGACATGTGTTCACTCCTCCAAATATAGCGTTAGCATACAGTTGTGCGATATATAGCCGGTACGGTGGGCTGTCATAGTTGTACCCGCATCTACATATGAAACCAGACAGATCTATTTCCAAAGGTGAAACTGAGGCTTAAACAAACCCTGATGTCAATCACAGGGCCCATTCTTATTTTAGCAAAGTCAAGCACATCTGAATATGCATTATTTATGATGGAAATAAGCTTCTTAGGCAGTTTAACCCGAGCATGCTGGCAGATATTAGCAGGAGACATACTTTTCATCAGAGCTCGGTGTTTGAAGTCTAAATAACGCACGTGTGATTAGACCCAAGGTAGCTGCCGCCCGTCCCGGGAAACTCTTTTCTGAGCTGGAACAAAGAATTCTGTGTGTGTCAGGAATTTTGGGAGTTTCGTTCAGCAACAAACTCTCTTTTTTCATGCGCTTTTCCCTGTTGTTCGGTTACGGATACTCGCTCGCTTTCTGTTTTCTTTCAGATCACCTTACAGGCAGACAGCACGGCTGATATATGGCGAGTTTGTGGAGAAAGCAAAGGGTTGTTGACCCATGTTGTTTTAATGAACAGTTCTTGGTGAAAGGGACTCTCTGTGGCCCTGTCCTTTGTCTGTCTGTGTGTGTGATTTCTCTCCTGCCTCTTTGCCGAGATTTATTTCATTCATAATAGATTTGCGGAAACTCTGGCTTGTGTCTTTATCTGACAGTTTTAGAGTCGTTCTTTCTATCTGTAGTATAACAGAAATGCTCTCGAGTTTTTCCACTTGAGTTTACTGGATTTCTTCCAGCTCTAGAGACAGAAGCTGCATGACACAAATTCAAAGACATCTGTACTAAAACAAGCATTTACCTTGGGCTGTTAAGCTCTACGTGACCTTATGCGTTTAATTTGCATACATGGAATTACTAATTAGCAAAGTAAATAGACTCCTGTAGTATATGATTTTATAACATCTTGTTCATACTTCCAAGTGAAGTTCTAGGTTCAGTGAATATTTGGATATTTCAGTGTATATATAAATACAAACGCATGCATGCATATATTTAAGAAAAATTTAATATTTATATATATATATATATATATATGTGTGTGTGTGTGTGTATTAAAACATATATTTTTACAGTATGTGCACAATAAATACACACAGTATAGAAACATATATTATGTAAAAAAAATATGCGACTAAGCGCGAGTTATCATTTGACTGTGTGTGTGTATATATATATTTATTTGATTCGATTTTTTTTTTGTGACAAAGTTCACAATGCAAAAAAAAAAATTAGGAACATTTATCACAAAACAAGTCCTTAAATGCAACCCTTGAGCTGCCAGTTCACATATCAACAATGATTGTGATAAAGAAACATGGTGAATGAGGGACAAGCACAAACAGCACGACCACATCAGGTGGGAGGCCCCTGCCGCTCCGGCACCGGCCCTAGCGCTGGCACTCCCTTTTAGATCTGCTTATTTGGATGCACTTGATGACACAATGGATGTGCATTACTCGCCCTCCAGCCTTCCGGCAGCTGTAATTTCATAGCAGTTACCACATGCATCCTACTTGACATACAATTCACTCTCTCCGTGAAGGGAGCCAAATAATGGGATTTAGCCTGTGCTGCTAGCGTGTTCGTGCCACCGCTCCTCTAATTAGCCTATCCAGACATGCGCCCCTTTGCACTGTCAGCCACACATCAGCCCGTGACGTACCACTCCACCACTGAGAGGTCAAATCTGTTTTTCAGAGCAAATGGAATAATGGACTCATATGGGCCCCCTCTCTCCTTTGCCCTGAGCACTCTCAACCACACGCCAAGCGCTACAGATAATGCTTTAGATGGTGCAGATGCACTGTAGCATGAGAATGTTGACTGGAGCAGGGAAGTGGATTATGGAATTGTGGGTAAATAGAGCAAATTATGGCCTTTCGTGGAATTATACGTGCCATAAGTATGTTGAGTCTTGTTGTACTGTCTTCTGAATGAAATGGAGAACCTTAATCTGCTACTACCAGGTTTGAAATGCAATCTTATTCAGAACAGTTTTGTTAACTGTAGAGCACTTTTTAAATGGCAAAAAAAAATCATTAGGATATTAAGTAAAGATCATGTTCTATGAAGATTTATTGGACATTTTTCTACTGTATATATTTTAAAACTTAGTATTATGCATTGCTATCGACTAAACACACACATACACACAAACACAATTTATTGACACTGTTGAAAATAAAGTTTAGCAAATTGCTAAATATATATTTTAAATTTCATTCTGTACATTAAATTCACTAAATTACTGATGGACACCCTTATGCTCGAACATGGTGTTTGTTTTGGACAAACTGTGACTAGCACAGAACTCCAACAACACAACACCACTCGGGTTCAGATCAGGGGGGCTGTTCCTCCCAATCTCCAAGTGTCATTAACATCGCCCACGTGTGCGTTGAAGTCTCCCCAGTAGAATGACGGAGTCCCCAGTTAAAGCACTTTTCAGCACTCCTCCCAGAGACCCCAAGAAGGCCGGGTACTCTGCACTGCAGAGAATTGGGTCGTTGGGGTCCCCGCCTTCGACCGCCGCCCAACCCACAATGCACCGGCCCCTTACAGTCCCTCCTGCAGGTGGTGGGCCAACGGGAGGAAGACCCAGCCACCAGGCGTTCGCATACAATCCCCAACCTCAGGCCTGGCTCCAGGGTGGGGCCCGGCTGCGCTGTACCGGGTGACATCACAGTTTTAATTGTGTTTGCATTCATAAGGGTTTTTTTTGGACCACTCTTTTTTTGCCATGGAAGACCCTTCCAGGGACATATAGCCCCTGACAACATAGATTCTAGGATCATTCAAGCCCTCAAACCCCTCCACCACAGTAAGGTGATGTTCCAATGAGGAGAATAGTACATTTTACAAGAAAATATAATTAAAATTTTCTACTTCAAAACTTAACACAAAATTGTGCTATGTGTATACAGTAGACGATGTATTGCTATTTGTATGATCAAAACTCAATGAGTAGTTAAAGTTCTTATCAGCATCATCACATATGCATTTGCTGACCTCAGGGGGTTAATTTATTAATTGCTGCTTCTTTGTAATTTTTTGTGAAATAGAATAATTCTTAATTCTTAATGAAAATGACATTTCCTTATGATTTTTTAATGAATTAGTAAAGTCTAATGCTTCACAAACAAAAACATAACTACCAAGAAGAAAAAACATTCATGTGATGTATTTGCAGATCATAAAATAAACAGTTTAAACAAGCATTCTCTCCATAAATGATGGCACACGGCCGATCATGTGTGGTTTGTGTGGACATTGTGCAGGACTTTAATTGTTACAAGCAGAAGCTTCATCATAATAGCCCCCGTCTGCCTTCGAGCTGTCAGAAACACACTGGAACAATTTCATCTGCTCCTGAGAGGAAGGCTTGCGCACCGCCACAGGCCCGTCTAATCAGCCGCCCGAGTATTATTGACTTGTTTATTTAACGGTAATGTTGCATGGGCCTTTGTTCCCATTCTCTCTGAGACTGTCACACCGCATCCGAGAAAAAGATAGGGTCAAACAATTAGCGAAATTAATGAGTTTATTCAGTGTGCAACCAAACGCAGGGAGAGATGAAAATGGATACCTCAGCAGAAACACAAGACGCTCTTTCTTTGTTTTTGTGTTGGGAACCTACAGCTCATTAAGACTGCGGGTTATTGAGAGTTATCTGTTTAATTGTGAAATGTATTAAAAAATGTAACGCCTTAACAATGAGGACAAGGTTCACTGATCAATAGTGGAAAATGCATCCTTTGTTGTAGCCTGCTTGGATCAATAAACAAATTAAAAAATAAACAGAGTTTGAAAAGCATACTGTACGTTAAACTTGGAAGAGATAATGTTGAGTTTTGAATAGCATACTAACTAACGTTTTCTGCAGTAAATATGCAGTGTATTGTCACTGTATGCACATTTTATGATTGGATGGCATGTGTGCATGGGATATTGTATCCCACAATGCCATGCACAGACTTGGTTTTTCATTTCCAGTGTCAGTAATGTCAGTAAATAAAAAATATGGCAACTATTTTTTACTCTGAAATTATGAAGTGAAGTTTCAATATTAATTGAAGAAATAAAAAGTACATTTTTTTCATGAAAACATTTTTTTTGTTTGTTTTTTTTGTAAAAAATCTCCAGTAATATTTATTTTTCTTTAAAAGTCTTAATAAAAAAAAAACAAAAAACTTGTGTGTTTGCATGAACTTAAAAAGTTTGATTTCAGTTAAAGCAGTGAGTAATGTGTAAACGTGTACCGGTCTGTTTTTCGCCAAGTCAGTCTAACAGACCTTGATAATGCAACTGTAGTTCAACTTTGTCTAGCATTGATATTCCTTAATAAGTCTTCCATTGGCCTTGGCGTTGTGTGTTTGATAGAAGTGATGTATGACGTGTTTAACTCTTCAATTATTCACACTCACATACTTCAAAAGAAAGATGAAGACTATACCTCAACTACAAAACAAACCCTGCTTTAGCTCAGTTTTAACCGAAATTGACTGCCAAGAGAGAAATTGACTGAAACTGCCTAAAACTGAATTAAATAGTATTTATTAGATAAGGTCATGAGGTCATGTGAAATAACATTGCATATAGCTTTTTGTTGAAAAACAGTATGCAGTGTATTCTGCATGGTATTCAAATACTTCATACTTTTAAAGCAATCCGCCTCCAGCAATCCGCCTCCAGCTATTCCAATGTTTTGTCTAATTTTTCAAAGCTATGCTCCCCAAACACTTTAATTGCATTTAAATACAGTACTCTCCCCCCTGCATGTTATCTGTAAAAGTCTGCCCATTTCATGTCGGACTCTAGATTGTCGGCTCTCTAATGCAGGCTTCATTAGTTCCCCCTGCATTGTGAAAAGTGAGACTCGCATGTTCACAGCACGGTTGGCGGACACTATCTCAAAGTTGACACCCTGAGATTGCGACATAGTTATAAATGTGTTTGTGTGTGCTGCCGCCGCAGGGTAACACCTCGACCGTCTCTGATTGATGTATAATTACCTCAGAACAGGAAGTGGCGGGATGTTGTACTGTGATGGATGTTGACCCCTCCCGGGAAGGATGGCTCCTGTTGTGTCACCCTGGGGGTAGGGCAGGAAACAAGAGCTCTTTAGAGGATAGCACCGCCATTAGGTCACGGCAGGAGTCAACTTCATTGCACACACAAACACACACACATACTGTATAAGAAAGAACAAGTGTCATAGAAGAAGAATGACCTCGCTTTTTCCGTCGGCAACACTATAGTTCAGTTCATGAGAGTTGTATAGCCCATAAACTCCCTTAATGTCCTCCCCCATCTCGCCCGCCCTCTTCTGTCAGGAGCACGCAATAAATATCATGTCAGACCAAACTGCGATGCTCCTTCATGGAACACTGGCTGTTTATTAGCGGCAGGCTAACTTTAAGAGAAATGCTAACATCATACATTAATGGGCCGCATCTTGGCTCTGATGAGGCATATCGGTGGCACCGGGCCAGGCGTAATGGCGCCCGGTAAACGGACGTCGTAATTGTACGTCCAAATCGTACCGTCCGCAGCCTGACAGTGACAGAGCAATTATGGCGAGCCAAGCTGGCCGTGTCAAATTAGCGGCCCTGAAAAGAGTGCTCATCTCTCCCACCCAGGAAGGGATGGTGACTGATGGGTGAGACATGGATGCAGCACTAACGCTCTGATTTGCCAGTAGCAGGACTTCGAGAGCCGGGTGTCAGGGCTCTATTGAGATGTCGAAGGTGGGGGTCCGGTGACCCAAGCAGGGAGTCTTTCACAGGGAAGGTCATCAGTCAGTGTTGCTGTCAGGCGGAGATCACACGGATGCCTGCAGTCGTCCACAGTAATTACTTGACTGGGGATGAGGAGATGTCTTCTTCTGTGGGCCTACAATGACTGCATAATTTATAATCAGCAGCAATCAGGCAAGTCAGACGAGGAAGCTTTTGTTTTTTGGGTTGTCTGCTTAGTTGGCTGCATGGATAATCTTTATGACGTGCCGGAATAAACTAGTGGGGAGGCAGTTCGCTGATTCAGGACTAAATATGTATCTTTGAAGCTGAGTTAAGTTTAAATAAGGATTTATTTTTGTTTTAAATGTAGAATAACAAAAATTAATTGGAGTCCAGCCCTAAACTTGTAAGGTACTTTTAAGTCACAATGTGCCACAGTGTTTAAACCACTTCATGTTTAAGGAAATGTTTTTTATTTTATATAGTTATGACATGTATGAGTCTGTCCCTGTCCTATTTCTGCCATTAATGTCACTTTCGGCTCGTCACTCTCAGATTATGTTTAATTATGAATGCTTTTCAGTCATAAACGTTAATGCAGATTTGCGTGGAGTTTTATGTCGAGGAAGTGACATCCTCTATTTCACTTAGTGTTTGCACTTGGATACTGTTGGAAGGAAGTAAGAAAAGTGAGAAAAGCATAAATGTATGAAGTTAGAAAGAATAAGAAAAAGAAAAAATGGTGACAGAAGACTTTAAAGGATGAAAGGAAAGCGAAAGAAGGAGAGAAAGAACGTGAAAGAAGCAAGCAATTAGACAAAGGAGAAATTAAATGATGAGAGAAAAAGAGTCAAGAAAAAGAGAAACAATTAAAGAATTGAGAAAAGGAAAGAATGAGTATAGAATAGGATAAATGATCTAAAAAATATATACTGTATATAAAAAGAAGTTGAGAGTTAGTTGAAATCCTCCAACCTGTGGTATTGTTGTACACGTACAGTGCCTAAGGAGGTTACAATCCTACATGAACCAAAAACTGTGTTGTTTTATTCCCTTCTAATACATGTGACAAGTTCTGCAGCGATTCTACATGTTTGAATGTTTTAGGCCCTTTTCAATTGCTCATGTTCAAAGATTTAAGTGGAACCCCTAAAAATCTAGAAATCCACCATCTTATTTTTGTACTAGACTACTGTTTTAGAGAGGAGAGCTGATGATATATTTATACAACATAGATGTACGCCCAGTGTAACGCTCTTAAATATTCCTCATCTTTTGGAGAGGATTTCACAGGCGGCAGCGATGTTGCAGACTTCCATTCTACATCTTGTTTCTTTTGTAATAGAAATCCATATGACAAATGTATCATCCATATTTCATTCCTCTTTTGTGTTTCATTCTCATATTAGGTTTCTATGCATTCATTCACACGTTTTTAGGTGCTTGTGGTTTGTCTGTTGGGTAATGAACAGATAAATGTTTTAGCTTTGTGTTAGTTTATGCACATTTGATGTCAGGACAAAGTCTTGTTGATTTCTCAGTTTGTCAAGCACTCCTGGCTTTGCGCGTTTGAAGTCTTTCCGGTTATTCCCATAAAACAAGATGAGTAGGCCGAATCAACGAGGCGTGGTGTTTAATTATTCACTCTGTCCTCCATGCAACCCTGATGAAAGTGTCGTTCGTTATTCACGTTCGCTATCTGCAGGGTGCTTCTGTTTTATACGTCAGAAATGTTGATAGGGAAAGAAGGGGAGGGGGCATTCCTTGGTTGACATGTTGCAATGCGTGCGGCACGGATTGGGAATTTATCCAAAGAGCCATGAAAGTCGTAATCTCGTGGCCCACTTTTGATGTGAACTGTCGGTCTTGAAATGACAGTTTTTTTTCTTCGCGCCTTCCTTTTCAGTGCACCCCGCTAGCCATGAGGAAAAAACAAGAAGCAGGCGGCAAGATTCTTAAAAAGCTAGCCGCAGAGTTTTGAACGTGCCCTTAGCGGCCGAGACCCCTCGGAGCGCGAGATTGACGGAGCTGAATGATGGCGTAGGACCACGGCTACTTTAATAAGAAGTAGAAGAGGTCCACTTCCTTGTTTGTCTGCTGAGTTTTGGATGTGCCACATAAGACTTCCTCTTCTCCTGAGGCACCGAGGCTTGACAGGAACATTTTTCCCCCCCTCTCTCTTTCTCCACCCATCCCAGAGTTCCCCTTCAAATTCTCGGAATGCTCTCGTCTCTCTCCTGCTCCTGACAGGTGCACTGCGGCCAATGGGATTTGTTTCTGTGGCCGGCAGGTTGTCAAGAGAGACAGCCAATAAGCAATCAAAGTGGCATGAGTTGCTGAAACAAAGAAGCAGGGTTTCCCCCCCTTCTCCTTTTTTATGGTGGCACGGTTTGGCGAGTCTTGCATGTATAATTAAGTGAGGGGAAAAAGGAAAGGCCACTTAATCTTCCCCCTAATGGCGATTCCTTCCATCACTGGCTTCCTCTGGGGGGCATACCCCAAAGACCGCTCCCCGGGTCACCGGTGTCCCCCAATTGTCATTGGTGAATCTTTTTTATCAGGCTGAGAGGTGTTTGCTTGCGATGTGGCATTATTCCATTCATCATTGCTTTGTTCCTTTAAAAATTCGTAGGGCAGTGGAAGAGTCTGTCACTGGGGCGATTTATCATCTGGAGGAAAGGAAGAAAGATGTGCGGGGGCCCTAGTTGCATATTTCGCATGAGATGTGTACACACACACTTCTACTACTGAAGCCTGTCCTTTCACAGTTTTTATTTGTTTTACCTCTTTAGTGGCTGCGGCAGAAGCGGTTTTAAGAAAGCCACTGGTTGTAATTGTGTTGTGTTGTGAGATATCCGGATGTATTCATCTTCCTTAATTAACTGCCCATACCTTAGACTTTAACGGCACGCACCATTTACTGTAGATTATTCTGACTGCACTTCTTTTTATCACGCACGGCTCATTACGAGAGGCTCTAAATAGGCATTGTTTTAATATCTTGCCATGCTGTAAATACTACATTTATAGACTTGCAAATTGTTAGTTCTCCATTTACCAATATCCAAATTTGTAGATCTCAATATAAAGAGGATGCTTAAGTGACGTTCCACCCTAGAGTAAATGAAGTGGCCGTTATCAGTTTTGAGTGAGTTCTGTCCTATGCACAAGTGTTCCTGCACTCACAGGCCAAGAAGTTGCACCAGAGCCTGTGATTTACCCCAAATGGGCCGCACTGCTGCGCTCTATAATATAGACTATTATGTGGTCTCACCACTGACACTAATGGGATGTTACAGCGATTTAAAATGATTTAATGGCTCCCAGGTTGGGCCCCTAATGGCCCTCTTTATACTGCAATGCCTATTATGAATGTGAATGACAGTGTTGTGAAGTGCCTCTGTTTTTTTCTCACATCTGCTCAAACAGTGTGACAGGTGCCGCTTTACCGGCCGATTGGAGGGATCAGGGGAAAAGAGGGGGAAGGCACATGTTGACTGCTCAGTCCCTCGTTTGATTGGCTTCTTCCCTTACTGTCCATCCTTCCTGTCTTCCTGACACAAAAACGACTTTGGAGTTATGGTAGCTGGAGGTTTATTGTCTGGTGAAAAAGACAGGACATTTACAGTCTGGAATTGCCCAGCTCTGGTTTGTTTCCTGTGACGTTTTCCATATACAGCTTTGAGTACCTACTTCAGGGATATAACCTGTTGGTCTACCCCTTAAAAATGCATATTAGTATGTAAAGAAACCTTCAAGCACACACTTCCAATGGCACTGTCTCAGTGACAAGCTAAAGTGGTCAAAATCCAGGCCTGCTAACCTGGTTAACCTAATCTTCTCAAGAAGGCCCAAACAGAATCTCTAGATTCAGGTTTCCTGCTGATTTTAGCATATTACCCCAAATAATTCAAAATATTTAGTTAACAGACATTAATACAGTTAATAGTTGTGTGGAGCCCAAAGTACCTTAAGATTTCTCTGGTTCTGCAGGTGCAGATTCTGCGTAGGCTCAGTTTTGACCCCTCATCATTTTCCTCTTGAGCAAGGCACTTAACCTCAAGTTGCTCCAGGGGGTTTGTCCCTGTTATTTGTAGTTTGTAGAACCTTTCTATAGAAGGGAAGTGAAAGCTGTGAGTAATTGCATCAACCATGCATTTCAGTTAGTTCTTATTGCAGTTAAAGCTTTCAACTGATGTTTCATGAAACATTTCATTAGACATTAATAATGAAAAACTAACATTGTCCTTAATAGATAGCAAAGCAAAGAACTACAGTGTGTCATCATTACACTAAACACTACCACAACAGCATTTGGATGGCTAAGCTAGCAAGCTTTTAAGGGGAATTTGACCTATTCAGCATGCAAGCCCCCCAACACACACTCCTCACTGTCATCATGGACGGTTCAGCGCCTGGCTAAAGCCTATTGATTGGAGCGGTCAGAGGCCGTGGGGTTAAGCTAATTGTGTCACAGTTCCAAACAGTCTTGTATGAACTTTCCTCCCTAAAGTATTTGTTCTGCACTCATTAGCATTAAACAACCGCAAGCAGTTTGGCAACAAAGCCCGGACCTCTCGTTCCCTTCCTGAAAGGTGAGAGCCCATGTCTAATCAGAGGGTGATGCTGAAGAGGCTGAGAGGGGTTAAAGGAAATTGAAGGCTAGAGGACGATGGCATCACTGGACACGATCTGCCACTCATCCTTTTTCTCGTTTCTCAGACCCTCTGGTTAAAATCGCACTGTCCACAGGCATTTTGAGAGCTGGGGAATGAGAGAAAGCCACTGGATTGACATCCCTAGCAGTCATTACACGCTGGGTTGAATACTAGATTACTCCAAAGTGGCTCAGGGTCAAGCGGCAACGTGTTCGCTTTTGGCACGCGATGACTTTAATACCGGGTGCTGTATTAGACAATTACTGCAAATCCCAGCCGCTCCAACCAAAAAAATAAATAAATAACACAAAACACAAAAAACTCGCCTGACAAATGGAGCTTCAACCTCTTCACACCAGACAACAAGCAGCTCCATTTTGAGACAATAGCACACAGACTTCTGTCCAAAATGGCCACTATGAGAAAACATGTCCCCCTTTGAACCCGGGACTTGCTATCCTTTCTCTTCTCGGTGAGTGATATGACCTTTAGGTGCTTTGGTGACAATTACAGAAAGCGAAAAATTGAATTATTAGCTTTTTCTTTGCCTGCCGGTGGCTGTGTAGGCGTAGCTGTAAAACGCGGTAATTATTTAGCTAAATTGGCATATTATAATTTCTTTTTTTCCCCTCCTTTTGGAAAATGAGTAATAAAGGAGATGGCATGCTGGTTGTTGAGAGGGGTTTGAATGAAGGTAAGTGATTTAAATAGCTGGTGTAAGCTCGGCTTGATGTTGACTGTCAATAGGAACAATAGACGCTCTTTCCCAGAGGTCACTGGGAGACAGTTGGAGTGATGGGAGGCCATACTCCTCCATTTTGCCTCTCTTTGGCTTTCCTAGACTCAGAAAAAGTTGATTTCCTTGATGGTGTGCACTCCTCTGGCCTTCTCTCTCCATTTCCTCTTCCTTTCCTTTTTCCCAGCAAGCTTTATTGTAAGCATGTTCCCGCAGTGGCTGTAATTATTTTTTCCCTCAGTATCTGCCTGAGATGAGCGTTTTGCTTAGTGGCTTGTAACTGGCCCTGACAAGCCCCGTTTTGATTATTGCATCCAATGATTTGGCAAACCCTAAACCATAGTGTCGCTAATTAAGTAGCATTTGAGTGGAATAGATGACTGCAAGGTCCTCTCAAGGTCATTCCTGCCTCTCCGAAGCCAGGCAATAAATTTGAAGTTTGAACGGAGAGGGGAGCAACGGGGCCAGTGAATATGAAGATGAAAGTCCCTGGACAATTCGTTTTTGTGCTCACTGGGATGTGAGCGCTGTCATGTGCACTCACACTTCGGCATTAACCTTTTCCTGCCTTGCCCCTCTCATCCCTACAAAACGTATTCCTCCCCCCTTGTCTCCTGTCCTGTCCTGTTTGTTTTTCCCAGATGTATGTTTCAGCGAGTACGTTCGTGCATTTATTTGCAGCGGGTGTGTGCGCTCTCATTCCATCGCGCTTATTCAAGTCAGCTCTTGAAATGTCCAGGGACCAAAATCCTTAATGAAGGCCTGATCAGAGACCTTCTCAGTGCCCCTCTGTCCTGGCACCTGAAAAGCCTGTCTAGCGTGAAATAAGATGCACCAACTGTGGCTCTTTTGTTTCATCTCTTGAAGACTATCATTAGCACAGTCCCTCACTACAGTAGGCATACTAAGACTCGAGTAAGGTATCGTAATGTTGGAACATCGCTACTCTATTTAAAGTGACACTCGAACCCAGAGAGGATATATTCTAATAGAACATACCTCTGAAATGATTAGGACATTTCTAAGAATTCCTGTGTGATGGTGTTCTAAAATGAGGAGACAAAGTCCTCAGGGTTTTTCATCAAATGTAAATTCATGTCCCAGTCATGTTTTCTGGGTTAAACATCACTTACACTATCAAAAAATAAATAATAAATTTGCATTGATAAACATGGTTGTATCTAAGTGTGTGAGTTAGCCTTTCCATAAACACCATTGTATTGTTCCTTCTGACTGATTCAGAATGTGAAACAAATGTATGAACCAATCATAACCAGTCATGTCCCATCATATTGCAATGGAGTCATTGCCTTCTGTCACGTGACTTCCCCCATTCATTCTCAGTTACCCTCCAGCAAACTCATAGCACACATTAGGGGGTCTGTTAAAACTCAGTGGGCTCAGGTCAGGCGAGGTTAAACCTGCTGGTATCACTATTAGAAAAAAAACAGTGATTTACACATTTTTAATGTTTTATTTAATTGTTTTTAATGTTTTTTGCACACCCCCCATAACTTAACATCACAGTTGTTTGAACTGTGTTTTATATATTTATTAATAAGTTTTTATTATGAACAAGTACACTGAAAGAGTACCAGTTTTGTATTTAGACTACTACCTACTGTAAATGCTTGTGATAGTAAAGATTTCAGCTCATTTTAACACTTAATTTTGCAGTTAATTTCCCAGAAATTCATTATATGTCTTGATTATCTTAAAAAAAAAGTTTTCACAACCACGGTGTCCTCTTTTAGTTTAGATGCAGTGTCATTACACCGATAATGTGCTTTTGTGCCCTTAAATCATTGTTTCAGTGCTGAGGCGATGCTTCTTTTAGGCGACGACAATGGGAGCGCATATTTCTTGCCTTTGTGAGTCTGTCCGCAACCGCAGCTGCGGGAGTGAGTTACCTGTTATTCTGAGGGAACTTCGTTCAGGGAGGCCAGAGACACATTTATCTGTTTTTCAGATGGTGTTAAATCACACAGACGCAGAAAAATGGAAGGTCACATCCTCTTGCAATGGGAGGCCCGAGACTCACCCTAGTCCAAATATTGACATGGGTATGCTAAACTCAAGGCAATAAAAATCATCAATGACTAGCTTTAACCGCCGGTGTTATTCCAACGCCGTGTGTCCTTGAATAACTGCCCAACACAGAGGCCGTTCTTTAGTTTTAAGTAACTCCGCTGTTCATTTGGGTTGGATCGTTTTCCCGGTCCGTCTCATAGCACGTCGTCTGCGTGCATCTCTGGATACTTAGTGTAATAAGAGCACCAAGTCTTGCAATATCAATAAAAACAGTAAGGTAATGTGGTAAAGGGGTCTGCATTAAATCAGAAGGGTCTCCTTCCTCATTCAAGGTCGGATAAAGAATGTGTGTGCATCTGAACTGCTGGTCAAACGGCCCTACGGTCTTCTGTGTTTTTAAATATGCAATGAGGACTGGAGACCTTCTGGCGCGCTCTGTGTAACCCTCTTTATGCAACAAGGGGTGAAATCTGCATTCTGTGTTGTGTTGAGAGGCCTTAAATGATCACCTGGGAGCGGGTTTGACCTCATCTCTGACCTCTAAGGAAGCACGCTGGAGGTTTTATTCCTTTCTGTATGGGTGCCAATGAATCTGAAGGACACCTATGTCAGATGGGGTACTAATAGGTTCAAACCTGCCCACTGTAACTCAAAGGGCAGCGATTCTCATGCGGGATAACAGGGGCTTGTGTTTTCTGTCTGTTATTATCATTCTGGAAATGAATATCATGATTTTTTTATGACTCATTATTTTCCTGGCACAGGTAGAGGGCCGATATTGATTGCGATGCAGAATTCATAAAGAGACAGACTCGGCTTTTGTTCCTTCACTGTTTCCCTAGTCATAAAGTGTCCGGTTGGTCTTCCAAAGGAGAGCACAGTGCAATTTTTTTTTCTTCTGTTGTATCTCTGTTGTGTCAAGCGCTGAGGAAAGAATAGATTTTTCCACTTTCAAACAAGTACCTCCTCAGGAATTCATTTATCTTGGTAAGGCCTTGTGTGCAAAGTGACATGGAAACTGAGGCGCTTTTGTGGCAGGAGGATTAATGGGACAAACGGAGCAATAAAAACATCCAGCACCCAGAATCCCACTCAAACACTGATCGCCTGTGTTCATCGAAGAACGGGGGTTCAGTTAGGGTAAAAACAATCAATTTTGCTAAGTCTTAAATATCTAAATGTGTGCCTGTGTGTGTATATATATATATTCACACACATACACATGCACATATTATATTTACAGTCATATACACATGTACAGACACAAACACTCACCAGTGTAAATGTCATATTATTATTTTTATTTAACTACTAATTACTGCTTAAAGAAAAACTATATTTTTATGCAATATAATTTTTTTATGCACAAATGCTTTTAAAAAAATGTATGTGCTTTGACACAAACTAACTTGGTGTACTTCATTTTATTCAAATTATGTTTCCTTGAAGATTTCTTTGAAAAAAATGTGTCTAATCGTTATTTAATTTTGTACTTTTTGATTTTATTAGTAACTAGTACCTACTTACAAACTCTTATGCTTATGAGAACCACAAAAAATCAATTTGTGTAAGCAGTGTTGCTAATTTGTCAAACTATATTGTTTATGGTTGCCAGGCAATGTAAAGTTTAGCATATTAATATAGAATTCTGTTAAATGCAGTCAGATGCTGTGTGTTTTACTGCATCTGTGTATAATTTTACCCCAAAGTCATACAATGACCTTAAACAAAGCCCCACTCACTCATGAATGAAAAAAAATTGTGCTTCAAGCAGATGTAGTTAGTCGTTCGCCATTTAGCAGAATCTTTATATTTAAAGTGACTTACAGTGCACTAATTGCATGGACTGTCCCAGCGGGTCGACCTGAGGTTAAGTGCCCTGCTCAGGGGCACAGCGGTGATACAGCAAGATTATGATCTCTGTAACTCTCTGATTTCGACTTGCAATCCATGTTAGCAGCATAGATCTTCAACCAATAGGCTAACGCCAGCCCAGAACAATAAACAAGACAATTAACAATTTACCACATGGAGAATGGCTCATATTTATTCATTAAAGACAGGATTATCACAGCGGTAGCCCAATAAATGTTGCATGCTGCGTTCGGCATCAGGGTAAACTGCGCATCGAACCTTTGTTTGAAACCAAGCAGGGCTTATAATTTTTCTACGGAGGAGACATATCCAAATAAAAGAACCAAAGCATGGAGAGTGACATTTTCTTTTTCCCATTTTTTTTTCTTTTTAAGATCTCATGACAAATGGTAACCTGACACTACAGAATTACCGAAGTGTGTCTGAGAACTAATGAGAAAAATTTCCCAAGGGAATCTTTATCTATTGCTCCTTGGAGTGCACCTTGGGGACCTGCTCACCCGCTCCTCTGTCTGTCACTCCACCCCCTAACACACACACACTCCACAACTCGCACTTGACACCCTGCTTCCTTTACACTGTCGGGGAGTGAAGCCATTTCACTTTGCACCTTGCAATTAAAATCCGAGAGAGAGGGAGCGAGAAAGAGAGAGATACACTTACTGTTGTATGACGCGCACATACTTGCCACGTTCCCCACCCCTGAAATATGTGGCATACACATGTACGCAGAATGTGTCAAGATTGTGGAGTTGAGAGCAATGACAGGTATGGAATTAATTAACAAAAGAAATCACACAATTCCCCTTTAGCAGCAGCATTTTATATCAGCTTTTTACAGTATGCCTGTATGATTGCACAAGAGATGTGGTATTGCTGTTCTATTTACAGATGTCTGTTACACTTTTAGCTCTCGGCTTTGTTAAAGTAGGTGTTGCTGAAATTGTATAGTGTTTATCTTTTAAGTGCACCCTTATAAAAGAGTAGCTTGGTAGTCTGTAGTACAAGTGATGGTGCCTGATAGAAATACTGTGGTGATTTTGGAGTATTGGGGAAAAAATGTAAGTTGTCATTTATGTAATTACAAATTTTTGTTATCATGTACTCCCAACATAATATTAAAGTTTAATTTCCCTCATGTTCACACAGTTTGACAACCCAAAAGTGTCCAAATATGTTTTGTGCTCATTTTAAATATACAGTTAAATGTTTATTGTTTGATATAATTTATAAGCTGAACGATCACACTTGTTTGATATTTTGTTAACAAATGCAGTGGTGTTCATGCATATTTAAATGTGGCTACAGTGCCTTTCGAATTTCAGTTTGCTAAAGTTAAAAGCAAAAACAAAAATAAAGCAGAAATTAGAGTATAATTGTCACTTATGTAT
Organism: Enteromius thamalakanensis; assembly: GCA_032357475.1. Taxonomy (NCBI): domain Eukaryota; kingdom Metazoa; phylum Chordata; class Actinopteri; order Cypriniformes; family Cyprinidae; genus Enteromius; species Enteromius thamalakanensis. Next base: position 583,646 of record JAUCMT010000088.1, read on the forward strand.
AGAAAAGCGAAGTTAGGCAGACTTTAAATGGCTTGACAAGTCTTGGTTTTGAAAAAAAAGAGAAAATGAAAATGGATGGATGGATAGATATATCATTCTGAGCATTTTAAAAATGAAGCAGGTACATCTGGCCTCTCCTCAGGTGAGCTCTCTGTGTACAGTGTTGTTCGAGAGCATATCTAATGTGTTGCCTTACTATACTGACCTCTAAAGGAAGTGTATTTGTCTGTGTGCGTGTGTGTGTGTGTCCCGTGATGTGACCCTCTGCAGAGGCGTGTGTAATAGCTTCTAGCGATGTCCCGCAGTAATGTTTGAACACAGCACCACAAACAGATCTGGACAGAGGAAGCCGTAGTATAAAACATTAGAATGGCTAAGAACAAACACACACACAGCCAGCACCACGACACATGGGTCAAAGGTCAGGGCAATGTAAACAAGACGCTTGATGAGTATTTCATAACTGTTCAATTTTTCATTGAGCAACAAATTGGAATTTCATGCGTTACATATGTGGACTCCTCCGGATGTGATATTAGACATGGATTATGAGCGTACACAGTTCCTTTGGTCCAGGCCGTATCTTTATAAAGGTACTTAATGCATGTTGATATGTAGCTGTTGAATGTAAAAAAGCAGCCATTTGGCACACTGGGGCATCTTGAAATACCAATGTATTGTTCTTATCTTATGGTTGATTATCATTAAATTGATTCTCATTGTTATACAGATGTTAGTTCTTTAGTGACTTTAGTTGTCAGAATGTTACTGTACATCAATACAGGATTCGTTCAGGATCGAAATGTGACTATAGAGAGAATTAGTTTATCATTTACTATACCCATCCACAAACAAATTCGATTTTTGTAAATAAATAAAACTTTTAACAATGTCAATTATTTTTCTTTAGGCCGGCGTGACCGTCTGTGCTTATGTTTCCAGAGTCTTCAACCAAAGGTCAGTCATTTCAATATTAATATTTCCCTTTCAGACTTGTCCAAGGCCAAAAGATCTTTCATAATAAACATTAACATTATAGCATGATGGTTTTCCAGCACATCAACAGTTTTCTTATCAAGTAATTTTACAGGAAATTAAATAAAACATTTAACTGAGTAAAAACTTTACGTTTCTTTGAAAATTAATTTGAAGGTTAATACAGAATTCTATAAATATAACAGAATTCTGTAAAATTTCTTCTCTTAAGCAATAACATTTTCCTCTGAGTGAAGCAGAACTGGTAAAATATATAACTGTAGAGTGAACATGAATGTTTAAAAGTCAACTTTTTTTATGCATTACTGGTCATATTTCACACACACACACACGCGCGCACACACACATGTTGGGTTTACATGTTTTATGGAGACATTCCATAGGCGCAATGATTTTTATACCGTACAAACTGTATGTGGTATTGTCCTACACTGACCCTACACCTAAACCTACCCCTTACAGGAAACCGTGTGCATTTTTGGATTTTCAAAAAACTTAACTCCGTGTGATTTATAAGCTTGTTTCCTCATGGGGACCTAAGAAAT
>JAUCMT010000088.1:593991-639292 GCA_032357475.1 Enteromius thamalakanensis
CCCCAAGCCACTCTGAAGGATCTATCTGTGAGATAGGATTGAAACCAGCGAAGTGGAATCCCTGTGATACCCAGTGAGGAGAGTGTGGACAGAAGGATCTGATGATTTACCGTGTCGAAAGCAGCAGAAAGATCTAGCAGAATGAGTACTGATGATCTGGAGTTGGTCTTTGCGGCCCTCAGGGCTTCGGTAACTGACAATAATGCGGTTTCGGTTGAATGGCCACTCCGGAACCCTGATTGGTTAGCGTCGAGTAAGCTGTTCTCCAAAGTTGTCCAAATGAAGATCTTATCAATGCATATTACTAATAAAAAATTAAGTTTTAATATATTTTCGGTAGGAAATTGACTAAATACCTTCATGAAACATGTTCTTTACTTACTATCTTAAGGATTTGTGGCAAAAAAGAAAAATCAATAATTTTGACTCAAAAAATGTGTTTTTAGCTATTGCTACAAGATACCCTAGCGACTTAAGACTGGTTTTGTGGTCCAGGGTCACAAATAATGACAGGACAGGAACTCCAAATAAGGACAAAACATGTGAAAAATCAAACGAAACCAAAACAGACAGACAAGACCAGACAGACAAAGTTACAATTTGATAAGTTGCTTAAATCTTAAAATAGATGCAAATAATAATTTGAAAAGGTTTTTTCAATTCCAGGTTAAAACTAAATTTTATTAGTATTTTCTTTTTATAATTTTTATATATATAAATAACTTGTTTAATGTTTTTATTTAATTTAGTATTTTTAATTTTGTTTTCTTACAATAAGTTTTTTTTTTACATTTATTTTGAGTTTTTACTCAAATATATTCTGTATATTAACTTTTCCCATATGAAGTTGATGCTATAAAATAAACCAGACAGCCTTGACAAGTGTAAATGAAATTAAACACGCAAGTACTGTACATATGCAGGGAAACTATTTGACCTTCATTGCTTTTATGTATGTATAACCTGGAGAAATGTATGTTTCTTATTCAGCACCTCTGTGATTGCCGTATTCCCCCCCAACTCCGGACCATCACAGGCCTAGTTAACACACCATGCCGTGTTTCAGCCTGTCATCCAATTGACTTGATGTAGCATAGCATGGAAGTGCGAATGTTGATTTTCTGAAACCCCAGGCCTTGATTAGACCTAGCCGACTGTGACCAAAGCAAATCATAACAATAATCGCACATTCGACGGTCTCCGGAGGGGGCCATACATGAATGTACCCTTAGTAATAACGGATGTATCAAACTTTGTTTCCAGCAACAGACCTGCTTTGATTGTTATAGACTGATGACTCAGTCCCTAAGTTGGTACCAGTTCTCTAAGATGTGATCATGGAAAAGGAGCAAAGGTGAGGTGGCAAATAGACACAGAAATGGTGCCTCTTTTAAAATCTCAGAAGTGATTTGATTTCAATTACAGTTTTTGATTAACAAAGTTTTGGCATTTTGGATACCCAGTAGATATTGAGGGGTAGATGAATCGCTTTAGTGGGTTCGTCCTCAGTCATTTGTGCATTGGCAAATTTGCTTTATTTTTGAGCAACCGGCATAAAGCTCAAAGCTGTCAGCGACTATCCCACTATTACCTGCACGTGTTTGTTTGACAGCCTCTATCGATAAAGATAATCTTTGATCAAACAGTGTGTATTGAACTACATGCAACTCCAAACCAATGCCTAGATAAACAAGACGCTCAATCACTGCGCCGTCAGAGGAGTGTCCTCCGCCAGCGTAACCATCCAGGCCTGTTTTCCTGACAGCTTCATAAGAGCTTTTTTCTTCTTGGAAGCCATCGTGGAGTGATCCGTTCTGACAGCGCATGTTTGGAGTCCACAATGGGCTTGTCACGTCTTTGTGCATGTAGATATTTACTTTGTGTTCGTCTCATTTGGGCCTGTGGCACTGAATTGTCTTTCACATCGAGATAAATGTCAGAACACAATGTTAATATTTTTTTTATTTCCCTGGCTTGTTGTGCTAAATAAATATTTAGGCTCGGATGTCACCCCTGTCTTGTTTTTTTTGTTGTTGTTTTTTTTTGCGTTTTTATGCATATCTATTTATCACCCTGCTGAGATAAAAAGCGACTGGGGAGATCGTTTGAATAATACAACAAATTAGCAAACACAACAAGTGCTTGCTATCCGTTGGCAAATTAAATATCTATTATTTACAGTTACATCTTGTTGCCAGAAGAGAAACAGTTTGTTTACTAAACATGCAGATGCCAAGATGAAAGCACGGCGTTTGCATAATTCATGCTCCACATGTTTGCGCGTGGCGTCCTAAACTCTTCCCCGTGCATTAAAAATACACCACTGTAACGCAGCAAAGCTCCTAGTATTGTTATCATTTATTCAGTCGCATTGCTATTAATATTGCACGCGCACCACTGCTCTCCCGGTCTGTTTTTCCGAGCTACCGGGGCGCCGTTCGGGAAACCCGTTGCGGTGAGGCCATCCTAGGTTCTGCTCTCCACCGAAAATGAATCCTTATTATAATGACACCTAGATTAGCCCAGGTGAGACAGCCCGCCGCCCTTCGGGGCATCTCGGCACGTCGTTTAATCCAAATGCCAATTTGGCGTGGGTTTGTTTGGCGCGAGGGAGGGTTGCATGGAGAGGGGAAGGCGCTCCTCCCAGCTTGGTGCGTCTCTAATTGGAGTGCAGGGAGCGGGTGGAACTGCCTGGCGTCAGTCAGTGTTTAGGATGCCCGGGGGCAGCGCTCTCCTGTGGGTATCAAAGTGGTCTAATTAAATGCAGGGTTCATAACGCGGCCCTCTGCATTACAGGCCGGGAGAAAGCGAGAGCGGCCGCTACCTCCTTGCCTTTGACTAGCCTCTGCTAATTACCTATTGTCCAATTGACTTCCCATTCCACTTCCCACCAAACAACGAAGCCCGCTCTTGTCAGGCCGACCCCCATTGTGCTGTTTTTATTTTTTCCCCCCGTCTTCCTCACCTTGTCTTAGCCTGGCCGGCCTAATTAATCTTATGGAGATCTCCCTCCTCCATCAGGTTCCAGAGCGCCTGGCCTCCTGTTTATAATTTGATTTGGAATGATAAAAGTATGTGTGGCTATAAAAGACGAGTGTCATTTTCCCGAGTGCTGGGACGTGCCGGGGCTATCAATCTTCCCAACGTGCCCGGCAAACTGATTTCCCAGAAAATTAACTTCAATTAATAGCACAAATCCCCTCGGCGTGGCCGCGGAGGCAGGCATCACTTTGAAGGAGAACCTTCAAAGATGTCTCACAATGGTGTTTCGCTCGCATCCGCACATGCCCTTTTGTTTCCCATAGCATAGGAAATATTTGCTACATCTACACAAATATTCCCACATCAACATGAAAAATTGATTACGCTTGTGGAGTAGAATGCTAAAACGGAGATCGTGTTAAAATAAGGCTTTCGGGACGTTTGTTTTTTTCCAGCAACTAACACCTTTGTACTTTAAATGGAGAGTTCTGGGATTTGTTTATTTTTTTATTTTTGGAGGGTCAAAATTTGTTCAAGCTGGAGTTCTACGCTTTTATCCAAAACAGCTTTTTAAAATTTTATTTAAAGCATGTGTTTCATTAGTTTACACATTTCCTGGGCGTTAAACCCATGACCTTGGTGTTGCTAGCTAGTATTTTCACCAAGAATTTTTTTCAATTAATAATTTCCAAATATTACTTTTTGTTATTAATTGTAGTAATGCAGTGAGATAACAGCCAGTGCTCCACACAGAGATCTGATCTGAGCATCATCAGTCTGTCTGGAATCAAATGAAGTAAAAGAATAAACTGAGACAGACTCAATCCAGAAGAACTGTGGCAACATCTCCAAGATGAAGAAAAAAAACCTACCTGGAAAGCTACAGTACCGTTTAAAGTTTTAGACACTTGTGAAAAATGCTGTAAAATGAGGATGCTTTCAAAAATAATGGCATAAATAGATTTAATTTATCAATTAACTTCTATTAACTAAATCAAATAAATATTTGTTGATTACAGCTTTTGATAAAACAGCTTCTGTTCCGAGGTACACTTGCCAGTAGTTTTTCCAGGTAGCTTTGCAGGTAGGTTATTATCGTAAAAATGATCTTTTATATCCGAGAAACAAATTATTGTTTAGGATGTTAAACAACTATAGAATTATATGTCTTTTAAAAAGTAAATAAATAAATAAACCAAAAAAGTAAAATAAATACAAAATAAAATATAGAAAATTTTAAAATGTATTTAATTGCAACAAGTTGCCGAAAAAACACTTATTATTTTCATTGAATTTAACTTGATTTACTAAAATAACCTGATGAAATAAATTAAAATGATAAAGAAAAATATCATTAACTAATAAAAATGATAAAAACAGACAACAAAAGTGATTTTTTTTATTAAAATTGAAAATACTGAAATATTAGGGGGTTTTTTTTCAGCAGGGATATTAAGTGAAAAGATGAACAAAATATAAAATGTCACATTTTGATTAAAACATACAAACACAAAATTTCCATGTATTATTTTAAATAACATGCAGCAATAAATCATGTATACTTGGCTGATTGTGATTTGATGTTGGTCTTTGTAGTAAGTTAATGTAGCGTTCTGTCAATCTCTAATAAATGTCCTCTTGTTAGGTGAGGTTATGTGTGGTTCTGCTGTGTTTATAGCTGTATAGCTTCCAGCTCCCAGCACTAGCTCTACAGCATCTGTGGACCGCTTGTTGTTAAGCAGCCAGCCTTCTTCTTCTGACTGCACTCAAGATATCACACTACTAAAGCAGTTGTGTCAACAACCGGCAAAACCACAGGCTACAGCGAGGAGACACGCACACACACATACATACAAATAAAATATGGATGCCGTGGCGGCCGTTTGAAGGGTCCATTAGAGGGGCCGTTCGAGGCAGTGATGGAGGGAGATAAGTGTCAGACCCCCTGCTGCACTGCGCTGGAGCCCTGCCAGTTGTTTACTGCATCCTGAAGCAGCTGCTTGTTACTGTCTGACACAGTCAAGATGAAATATCTCTCTCTATCTCTCAGCTTAGAGTGGAGCGTTTCTTCCCAACAAAGCTACTTTTGCTGACTCACAGGGCCTGCGAGCGGGCAGAGGGGACAAAATAGCACAGCCCCCATTCTGTAAGCATGTTTTTTTCTCTTTTAGAATATAGCATCTTTCTTGAGAACCGGACTTGTCAGTCTGTCAGTCCATGAATAGTTCACTTTGAGGGAATTTTTTTTAAAGGCAGGTACCAAAATTTACATGAAAAACATGAGGAACCAACTATGAGCTGTGAACAGTTGTCTCCATTAGTAAATAATTGAACATTGTATTAAAACCTGAGATGAGATGTTTACTTTGAATTCAATTATCTTTTTTTTCCGTCTGTCATAAATAAGAATCATTTTTTCAAAATAAGATGTGCAGATGTTTTTTTTCTTACTATTAACTAATCATTGCAATTAAAATAAAAAGTAAAATATTGTAGTTGAGATTAATCTCTATTTAGTATCATTAAGATTATTGAATTTTAATGTTTTTACTTTTATATTGTTTGTTTTGTTTTAGTATATATAGTATTGTTTTAGTATGTCTATACTATGTTTTTGTCATTTATTGTCATATATATTTTTATTTTTAGTTCGAGTTTTATTTCAGTAACTATAGGTGACTTAAAATAATTTATAATTTAATAATTTAATAATTTAATTAATTTATTTAAAGTTATTTTGTATTCAAGAAGTTTTTTTCTGGGTTTTTAAATAGCTACATTTAATTAATTTATTTTAGTATTCTAAAAGTTTTTTGTTTGTTAGTTTGAGTTAAATAAAAATAACTATCTGTATTTAATTCTCTTTATTTATTTATTAGTTTGTTTGAACATTTTTGTGAACTAAAATAACCCTTCTTTCTTTCTTTAGTTATTTAGTTTGTTTTAGTTAACTATAATTACCCTGTCTATGTTCTCTTGATTTATCATTCATTCGTTTGTTTCTTTAATTCATTTCCAATTATTTTACATTTTTTTACAGAAGTACTTGTCCTGTCCCAGCGTCTCGTTTTAAGAGGAGATCATCAACACAGGAAAAACAGCGTGCCTGTTAAGCTATTTTATAGGGTTTACAAAAAGTCATAAAAAGCAACATCCTCTTCTCTCAGATCTTGTTTGCTTACCAGATGCATTTAAAGCCCTTTTATCTCACATTTTCCCAGCAGCTGCTGTTGTTAAGAGGGCCTTTATGTTCATCTTGGTTTACTCCACGGGCGTTTAAACTAACTTACCTTCCATCAATAATGCAGGATGACAGTTTCATATAGTCTGACAACACAATAATGCCTTTATTGAGATGTCTTGAGATGCGTCAGAACCTATCGCACACCTGCTGCTCAGTCAGGAGGAATTGTTGGTGTGTGTGATTGAATGAGTGTGAGAGCGAGTGGGCTCCGTGTGAAAGCCGATGTTTCCTGCCTCTCTACCCTGCCTGAGGCACTGCCTCCATTGGGATGGTTTATATGCAATAGTAGGCTTCTGCTTATTGATCAGTGCTAATGTCTCAATGATCTCCCACTCATGAGTCAGTTCTCTCTCTCTCAGTCGGGGGATATTGCAGCCCCAGCTGCTGCCTTCATGTTTCAGACTGATTTACAACTGCTCATTAATTAGCCACCATGCTAATGAAGAGACAGGTCTTGTCTACTCCTGTCTCGTGCCTTTACACCTGCTGAAAATAACTGCTTAGACCAGCCTGAAGCCACTAAACAGTTTTTCACTGGTCAAACTAATCCAAGCTGATCTTCACCGGTCACGTGGGTCTCTTTTAGCAGGGACATTTGTGTTTTTTGTTTAGATTTATTTTCTTAGCTTTCTTGCATCAACAACTCACAAATTATATTTGGGTTGGAAAAATTGGATTTTTAAGCATCATTACTTAAATCTTTCAGTGTCATGCGATCCTTCAGGAATCATTCTAATATTTGTGATCAAGAAATATTTTGTGTTAATATTATTATCAACAATATAGAACAGTTGAGTACATTTAATGATTATTTGATTAATAGAAAGATTCAAAGATCTTAAATAAAATCTTAAATGAAATTTATAAAATGGCATTATACATTACACCAGGAGAGAAATTAAATAGCAAGTAATAGCCTACTTTTATTTAGCAATGATGTATTAAATTGAACAAAAGTGATGATAAAGACATGAATAATGTCACAAACTAAATTCTGTTATTCTGAACGTTCTATTTATCAAAGAAACCTGAACAATTACACTTTTCATCATCATAATAAATGGTTTTTAGCAGCAAATCATAATAATTTCTGAAGTATCGCTGAAGTTTTTAAATGGTATTCAAATAGAAAACAGTTATTTTAAACCGTAAACATATTTCACAATATTACTGCTTTTATTGTGTTTTAGATTAAATAAATGCAGACTTCTTTAAAAAAACTGCTTTGACTGCTAATATATATAAATGTATATATAAATACTCTATACAAATTAGGTGTAGGCCCAGAAATGTAGTAAATTTCACAAATAATTGTAAAGAAACAGCAAATAACACTTAAAATAAAATGTATTGTGAATATTATGTAAACACAAGACTCTAAAGACTGTTTATATTATTGTAATATTCCAATAATCTTATCTAAAATTACGTATTTTTTAACATGAAATAATAATACAATGAGTTATTCTAGAAAACTTGGATACAACACATCAATATTTTATAAAGTCTTTGAATTTCACGTGTTTATATTTGCTAAAGTTAAAGTGTGTGTGTATTAGAGCGAAAGCTAAGCTCATAACTCACATTAATTCATATCTGATGGTGTTTTCCAGCACTATGCCATACCATCCTCGGTCTTTGTAACCCAAACGTCTAAGGTGCAATGTGCGTTTGTGCATCATTCTCTCTTATTTAAAGACGAGGTCGTAATTCAAGCGTGCTTGTAAAGTCTCGTCCCTGTGTTTGTGCTGGAGTTATTCTCTCGACCCCTTTTGTTTCCACATGCCTTTAAATCTCCCCTCGAGTGGACCTAAACTGGAAACAGTAAATTAAAGAACAATGCTGAGGTACTGACCCTTTAGATCTCTCTTTATCTCTCGCTCTCTTTCTCTCTTCGGCTGGTGTGTTTGATTACGGAGAAAGCGAGCAGCCTCTGCCTCGTTTGTTTTCATTAGTGTGATTGCCTCAACGTCTGAGCGACCTTCAGCTGTCCTCTCGGTCCAAAAGAAATCCACACACACACACACTGTCTGTCTGTGACTAATGACATGTGTGTACATGTTCAGTGTTAGGGTCAGCACTGGAGCATGATGGGTTTGGTGTAATGAGGGAGGCTTTGACTGACATGATGGTCACAAAGTTTTCTGCGTTTGACTCTTAAGCTACAACCCCTTTATTTAGGGCTTTGTCTTTAGCGTTTCTGCTGTGTTTTAGCAGGTTGTGGTGAGTTTGCTCGGATGGGTTTGGTAGTGCGCTCGGTTGGCTGTGACAGTATCTTGTTTCTGATTGGCTGTGACAGTTGTTCGGTTGTTGTTTCATGCTGCTGTGTCCTGCAGCTCAGATATGATGCAATGAAATCTGAGAAGTTGTAGTTAAGTTAAAATCCCATGTGTAACACTCAGCTGTGGAGGACTCTCAGAGTCCCTTATTAAATTAGACTGTAGCAGGCCTGGAGCTGGGTGTGATTATGTGTGTAATTATCACATGGTGCTGTGGAATACTTGATTCTGATTGGTCAGTCATAACCTTCTGCAGTTGTTTTGGTAGATTTTAAATCTATTTTTTATTTATTGTTTTTCATTTATTTGCATGAATATATGTTTACAAATTCAGCACTAAAGAAAGTAGGTTTTTTCAGATGGTGATTAATATTAATTAGTGGCAGTGGAAAGCAGGATGCTGTGGGTGGTGTGGTGTTGTGTGATTGAAGGCCTTTGTTCTGCGGAGAGGCCCATGAACTCTCCTGAGTCGGACACCCACGCAAAAAAAAAAAAAAACCTGAGACAGAGGGAGAGAGAAAGGAAAAGGCTGTTCTACTGCTTCCCTTGACAAAGGTGGTGAAGTGTGTTCGTCATGTCTTATTGGATAAACCTCATTAAAATCTAAACAAATCCAGATTGCATTGAATTGAATTTCATTTTATTAATTTTTTTTTACTGTAGTATTTTTAATGTTTTTGATGCATTTTATTATGACTGTTTACATTTTTAATTATTTTATTTAATTTTATTTTCCAAAATTAAAGTCCTTTGTATCTATTTTGCTATGGGTTTTATTAAAATAATGCCACAAATATCTTAATGATCCTCAAAAAATAAACATTTTCTTTTGGCCAAATATTATGTCATTTATTTTTGTTGATTTTGGGATGAACTACATTGTAAAAATAAATAAATTGGTAAGTTTCTGGCAGGCCATATCCATTAATTTCCGTTAACCATAAAACACCATGAAATGCAAAATACAGATGAATCACCTGTAAAAAATAAATAAATAAATCAATACGGAAAATTTCTTCTTATTAATATAGTACTTTGTGCCTTATTCTTGCATGAGATTTTTTTTTTTTTTTTTTTGAATTGTTCATTTTTTAACACATTGCATGATTTCACGAGAGTACTTACAAAATAAACCCCTTTTTTCAACATCCCTAGACATGGAGTGCTTCTTTTTGACAGTTTTGTATATACATGCAAATTAAAATAAACGTATAAGATCACACGCTACATAACGCCAGCAGATGACAAGTTACAGTGGGAAAAGTTAGACCAATTATATTCATGTCAGTGTAACTGGCATCCAAACGTTCACGCTTTCCCTCGTGTGTGTTTGTGCTTCATGTTTCTGTGCCATGGAAACAAAATTGGTGCTAAGTGCGATTGCGTGTTAAGTTTAATGCAGTTTTCAGCATGTTTTGCAACACAAACACTAAAGCTATGTGCTTTGCGAACTTTCTTTATTAACCTAGAAATATTTCATCCTCTAATTCAGACAGCAGTGAGGGGCAGTGAATTAGTCGTGGGACTGCATTTGAAGACACAGACGTTCTTTGTGTGCGTTGTGCGAGCCCTAGGCTGCAACTTGATGAGTTTATAACTGTCAGCAAAATTGAAATTATTATCAGGATACGTCAGTTAGCAACATTTCTCTTGGCCATACCGAGGGTGTAATTAACTTTTAGACCTCTCCGTTTGAGCCAAGTTTCTCAAAGCAGGTGTGCCAACTGAAACAAGCACAGAGCCACCTTTTCTCGCCTGCGTGTCTGTCTCGCTCTTTTCTGCTCTCTCTGGCTTTGTGTCGATTTCGACGAGCACTCGCTCTGGAGGGCCTTGTTATCAATATGAGCGCCTTCTCACTTTTCAGCCATCGATGCAAAAGCCTTTTCTTGCTTTGTAACAATTTAGCGTTCCCAGGAGACCTCCTTGTGTTTTAAACGTACTTCAGTCGCCCTGGCGCTCTGGAAACGCTTAACGCAGCAAATTTCTCATCAGCAAAGAACTGAGCAGAACTAAGAGGAAATAAAATCCAGGGCATGTTTTTGTTAAACGCGTCCTGATGCACTCATCTGCTCTCTTATATTCAAAAAGTGGATGTGTTGTTGGCTCACAATTGTGTTGTTTTATAGTTGAACAGTCCTCTCAACAAATACACATATTACAATGATTTCTGTTAGTGTTGAATAGACTTTAATGCATTATTAAGAGTTGCTTTTATTAGGTGTACAACCACATAATATTCCGTTTGCCAAATAAATATTAAAGGTGAAAAAATTCCATAGACTCACATTAAAGGATTATATACTGAGGTATTTATATAGAGGTATTTTTTAGAGCCGTTTAGACCATCTTACCCAGCAACGCCCTAGTAACCATTCAGAGCACTACATACATACAGTAGTCAACAATTGGAGTGGATCAAAGTTGTTGTAAAAACCTAAAAACAAATGCAGCCTTGTCTTAGGACAAGTTTGAATAATTTTTTTGAACCACTTTAAATGTTTACTACTTTATCCATAGCAATGCCTTGGTAACCGTTTGAACTTTATTGGCAAGATTGTTTATACCAAATTAGCATAGCCTCAGAACATTAATATTAACAAAGTTAAAATTCTAAAAAATGTGCAATTCAATTAAATGTAGTTTATTTAATTACATTTAACTAAATTAAATTTGAACAGTTTTAGTGTTAAAGTTATACACAACAAAAATCATCAGAAAATTTGTTGATTTTTCTTTTCAGCAAGAATACATAAAAGTGATCTGAAGTGACAGTAATAATATTGCTACAAAATATTTCCCTTTAAAATAAATGCTGTAACTTTTTATTCGTCAAAAATTCTAAAGTAAAAAAAAACAGCAGAGGAACTGCTCCAAATGAGCGTTTTAGAAGGATTTCTGAAGGCACATGTGACATTAAAGACTGGAGTAATGATGCTTTTTTAATAAATGTTAATTCAAAAAAACTAAAACGTAATTTTTAGTGTGTATGATACACACTAAAATTAGTGTTTTTGACGATCAGTTAAACTGCAGTGTAGTTGAGTGATTGGAAAATGGCCCCTTACTGCAGGTGTGCATCTTTCCGTTCACATTCCAGGGCCCCTCCATCACTAATGAAGGATGATGCCTGGATCTCTGTTTATTTACTAGCTGCGAAACTACATCTGGCCAATTTGAAGCTTCGCTCCCTCCCTCATCCATCGATACATGGTTAATGGTTGTCATATGCGGCAGTGTTAGCAGGGCCCGAGATGTATTTGTTTGCTCTGGCTGATTTCCTCAGACTAAACTGGTATCGGTCCTCTGCAGTTGGTTTATATCAAAACACGAGCGACTGTGGAGGCTCCACCTGGTAAAACAAGATGGGAGCCGCTCTGACAGGAGCCTAACATCTTTCTTAACATACGAGCAGTTTACTGAGCGAAGCCACCTGACCTGCGACTGTTAGTTTAGCGCTAAATCCTGCGGCGCGGATGGGTGATAAGGAACGTGTGAAAATAACATTTCTGTGTTTGTCTGCAAGAGCGATCCAGGCTGAATTATGAGGCTTGGACACCGCAGGCCACACGCTATATTTAGTTTAGCAGATTGTTGTAAGAGAAGGAACATACTGCTTGATTTGAAGTGAAGCACTTCTCTGATTAAACCGTTTGGTCTGAGAGGTCCAGTTTCAAAACAATGTTGGGCGTTAGATCCCAAAAAATGCTGGGTTTACATTCTCTGAAGCTGTTTTAGGTATCTTAATTATGACGCGCTGTCTGCGGCCCACCGCCAGGTTCTTGTGCCGTTACGAAGTGTTTATGTGCAGATCATCAGCTGTCTGCTTGAATTAGCTGTTTTCTGTGTGCTCCGTATGCTCGATCCTGGTAACCTCAGAGAAAAATGATTGGTTTTGAGATGTGGACTAGTTTATGTTTCCCTATCGCTGATCCACAGGTGTGTCACGTCCCCTTCACAGCTGTGTGGAACGGCCCACCTTGAGCTCACTCCGCTGGACTGGAGAGGTACTGCAGCCCCCCGTGTCCCGCCACAGGTTCGTCCATACCCAAGCTCAGTTGATTAGCAGGTGAAAGGGCTGTTATACAGGACTCTTTGTACCATGTTTTTCTGGCTGTGAAAACCATGGGAAAATATGAACCTTCAAAACAATACAATTATATTGGATGGAAACCATAGAAGGTGGTTATACATATATAATCAGAGACAAGGGCTTAAAAACTTTTTATTTACATAATATATCTGTGTGTATATTTATTATATAGTATTTATTTTATGGCATGACATAGCAAAAATGTAGGGGAAAAATGTAACACAAATATATTAAGACGTGCTAATTGAAAGAAAACAAGTTAAAGTTTTCAAGGTGTGGTGATAATCTAGCATAATAAGACTTTTATAAGAAAGTGATTTCTTGTGTGCATAAAATCAGTAGTAGATTATAATCATAATGCCATAATGGTAAATATTATTTTAGGGGGGAAAAAATCCCCTAAAATAATGTAATGCAAGGATTTTCTGAATTTTCTGAACTTTTTAGGTGTGCCTTATGTTTTCGATGTGTTTTTGGAGCCACAGTATGTGCTGCACGTTAAATCAATTTTAAATGCTTCTCCTCAAGTTACAGATCTGAAAGAAATGAAGACGTGCCAATCTGCTTGGATTTCTTTATACATCACAGTCATTCCTGTGAGGCTGTTTTTTAATAACTATCCTATCTGACAGTGATCAATTCAGAACTCTGGTCTGGAGTTCAGATATCCATCATGCAGTTGCTTTACACTGCCAGGACTGCCAAGTGAAGGAGAGCCTCATTTATACAAGAACAGCCTGAAGATCTACTTTTCTGTTCTGTCATATGTGCTTTTCTTTAAAAAGACATGGTGGTACCATGGTAGAGTGATAGTAATACTGTGATATTCGGGTAGATTATTGATGTTGAATTGTCATGTATATGTACACTTTAGGTACTAATATGTACCTTTAAGGTATTAATATGTTCCATTTTGAAAGATGTGCCTTGGGTACAAACTTGACATTTTTGTACCTTTTTTTCTTCTGAGTGCAGCGGGACATTCATCTTCCAAAACCATTCTGAACAGCGTTATACTCATTATTTTATACTTATA
This sequence comes from Enteromius thamalakanensis, assembly GCA_032357475.1. NCBI lineage: Eukaryota > Metazoa > Chordata > Actinopteri > Cypriniformes > Cyprinidae > Enteromius > Enteromius thamalakanensis. The sequence continues at coordinate 607,623 of JAUCMT010000088.1, forward strand.
ATTCATGCAACTTCATGACCTCATATTAATTAAGAAACTACATGGAATATTTGTACTTTTTAAAAATTCATTCGTCACACAGCAGGACCATTTAAAATGAACCAATTATTGAATTATTGCAAGATTAGGGAAACTTAAAATAAGTGCTGACCAGTCACATCATTCTTATACGTTCATATAATTTATAACTGGAATATTGATGTTGATTTAAAAAAAAAAAAAAACAATTACAACAAAAAACATGTTTTTAAGTACTTAAACCATGGTGCAATAAATACAAACAGATATAAAATAGAAATAGAGATGAGTTTGAAAAAGCAGAAACATAATAGCATTTAATGAATTCTCGATAATTAAATTAATTATTAACAATTATTTAATTCGAATCTGACAAAATGCATGCATTTTTTAATGTTTTTGACGTCTGCCCATTTTTTTCCAGGCCACTTCAGCTGCACAGGAAGCTCGCGGTGGGCAGATTTCCATCATCACATCACGCCTGTGCTCCCAGCGGCGACTGGAGCTTCTCTTCATCCCTTCACGGAGCTTTGCAGGGAAACAGGCAGGGAAGGGTCAGAGCGAAAGGTGAAGCCTCGCTAAAGTGTGTTTGTTTGTGAGGAATGGCGGTGTCAGGTGTATCTGTGAACAAACACGTCTTTGTTGTGTGGTCAAAGGGGCTGCGCTGGTTTTAAGAGCTCACTTTTATCACCTCTGCACTGAGGACTGATGTCTCTCTCTTTCTCATTCACTCTCGCTCACACATCTTTTTTTCTCTCTCTCTTCTTTCTCTCCAGTGAACAGTCTGTCATTTTTGAAGTAGTATGCAGGTAGGAGACATTGATATATATGTGATGTGTGTGTGTGTGTGTGTGTATGGTATAGTTTTTCAATAGAACAGTTTAAAAAGCATTTTTTATTATATATTTTTTAATGTATAAAAAATGATATTATTAAAAGGGATAAGGCACACAGATAAGATGGACAGATAGGTTAGATTTATTTATTTCAGTATCATTAAGATTATTACTGTCTATTATTGTTTTGTTTTTTGGGGTTTTTTTTTTTTTGGGGGGGGGGGGTATTTAAGTTTTAACAGTTAGTTAAGTTGCAAAAATCTGATTTAGTTTAGTATTTGTCCTGTGTGTGTGTGTGTGTGTGTGTGTGTACAGTATACCCACAAACTGGAATTATTTAATTTTTTTAGTCTTTTCTTTTTTATTTTATTCAGCCTTCTTTTCTGCTAGAGTATACCTTTCACTTATAAATATAATTTGTACTTTTTAAATAAGTGGACAATCTTGCAAAAATTTAAAGACGTGTTGAAATTGTTGCTGGGAAAAAAAGTAGCACCAACACAAAAGCAGCGCTGCTCAATTGTAGGTGGGTGGACGTCTAGCAAGGCATTCTGGGTAGGTGTACATGCACAACTATACAGCACAGTAGCAGTATAGTATGGTAAAAATAGTTATTGTTAAAAAAAGAAAATCTCAGCTCAGGTTTGGGTTGTCAAATTTTGATATATGTGCACATGTACTTTTTTTGTACAAGTAAATACAGGCACTAATATATATATATATAAAGACCCGTTCCCTCCTGCACTGTTTACTTCTCCTCTCGCTCACACTCCGTCAGTCCCTCACTTGCGTTTAGCATCCTTCAGTGGAGATCATTATTTACCAAACAGGCTTCCTAATAAGCGTGGAGTGATTACTGAGAGCAACGCAAGGAAGAGAAAAAAAAAAGAAAAACCTCCGCTAGAGGAATATCCATCATAATTGATGTGTTGCAAAGCAGATTACACACATTAGCGCACACAGTTTTGAATATGACAGCTCCAACTGAACATGACAAATTCCATAATGTGGAGAAAAAGGAAGGTATTTGACTCTCAGGGTATTAGGATGCTCGGCAAGCAACAAAGCAGCATTTGCATGCGAGTGTAACCCACCCCCACCTCTGTTCCTTCGGCCATAATTATCTCTCATTTGTTCTTTATTTCACAGGGATCCTGCGCGTGGCGCTTGCTGGACGGCTGTTGCGTTTGTCTCTGATTGAGCCGGGCTAATCCACAACACATAGTATTAGATGCGTCTGATTTACTGAAGCTGCTTACTGTAACAGATACACAGAGCTGCTTCACACAGCTATCAAGAGCTCCTTTTAAAGACATTCATAAATAAAAAGGATTTGAGAGATTAACTAAAGCACTTCTGCACTCAATGTTTATTTCAAATATGAGAAATAGAAAAAAATCACAGTTATCTCATTTAGGTGTCATACAACCAATCTTATAGCATTTTACGTATTATTATTATTATTGTTAGTATTATCACTAAAGTTGGTGTTGATTTTTTTATGTATTTATTTAGAGTTACCTAACCTAATTTTTTAATTTTTATATTTATATTTTCATTATGGATTTATTTATATAGAGAGATTGTTAATGTCATTTAGATCGTTTAATTAGTATTATTCATATGAGAGTTTAAAAATCTGTGCATTTATTTAGATTTTCAATATTTTTTTATATTATTTTGAATATGTATGTAGAGTTGGATAATATCTATTTTTATTTATTTTTTTATTTCCATAATGGATTTTTATATTGAAAGACATTTTAATGGCCTGTATATCTATTATTATTATTATATATTATATATTATTTTATTGTATTCGTATATAGAGTTGGGTAATATCTACCTTTTATTAATTGTATTTATTTATTTATTAGGTTTTCATAATGGATATTTATACTAAAAGAGTTTTAATTGCCCTTTAGATCTATTATTTTGTAATTACTTTGTAAATTCTACCTTTAACTTTTTTGTATTTAGATTTTCATAATGGATTTTTACATTACAAGAATTATAAACTTAAAATTGTTTATTATTATTTTTAAACATAACTGCGTCTGACATGAGGATTTATTCGGATGGCTATGTTTCTTTTATCAGGCTCAAATGTGAGACGCTTCTCAGAAAAGTCATTCTTTCCACACAAACCTTCCATCCCTCCACCTCACACTTCATGATAATCACCTTCCAGCACAACAGAAGGAAAGAAATAATATCCCACCTTCTGATTGTAACACCTTCTACAATATTTTCGTCCTCTTTACCAAATACGAGCTTGAATTGATTTCATCATGCAATATGTGAATCTGCTAATAGCACATCACAAGTCAGATGGAGTAAATCTGTGGAAAGACAAAAAGTAAAGCAAGTACTCTCCCTTCCACGCTCGAGCACAATTAAACACTTCAGATTTCTCTCTGGATCCATATGTGCTTTCACCCACACAGTCTCTCATGTTTTCTTCAACACGTGTAAATTCTAATAAGGCTGTTTAATTTCTGTCACACTCCTGGGTGTTATTGAAGTCCTTGGCAGATATTTTACTGAACGTACACTGTCGCAGATTTATATAAATTGTAAAAGTGTGTTTGCTGACTAAAAGGCAAATGGAAAATGTGTTCTCTGCTTAACTGCCTTTTTTATTCTATTTATACTGATAAGAATGAAATGACTTTTCACATGCTCTCGAGTAGTTCCATCAAATTCCTCCCGGGATATCAGTGAATTTGCTGAGAGTCAAACACCCTTGTTCTTGTTTATAAGAATTATTTTAAGCTTGTAGCGATTGCTTATGGTGCTGTTTTAATCGGTGTTAAATTAAAACAATCAGTGAGGTTGCGTGTGGCTGCAGGAGTTGTTTTGAGATGTTGTAGGTTGTGGGGTGGCTCTCAGATGACTGAATTCTGCTGCAACACTGACCTCTAGTGGCCCGTCCTCCCTGCATAGTGCAGAAAAATGTCACACACTAAACAGATCCGGTCTCCTGATACATACGCACAGCGTGACCTGTTTGAATGACTAATTTAACTGACTTTTCCTTTAATTAGGAAGAAACAATTATAGCTGAAAGGAATTAAAGTGACCCATACAACGAACAATTAAAACATGTAATTAAATTAGAATTTTTATAGTGATAATAATTTAACTGTCCAAGTAAAAAATGACAACCTTTACCCACGAATCTACTGTATGCAGAAAGACAAGTAAAGAAATATACTGAAAATAAAAAGTCACTTATTGCATTCATTCAAAGGACTTATGTACAGCATAATAATAAGAAAACTATATTATTATTATGTAATCTAATTATGTAGTCTAATAATATTATTACATGTATAGTTATTACAAATTTTGCTATTCTAGAATTTAATGTTAATATTTTATTATTTGTATAATTATTATTATTAAAGTATCAATAATTGAAATAATAATAATATGAAATGTGTGTGTGTATATATACTCAAAAATATTAATTAAATAATATGATCATCATATTTTGTTATTGTAGTATTAATGTTTTCACTATTTTTGGAGAAGAACAGTTTTAAAATAAAAATTATTTTTATTTATAAAAATATGAATACGTTTAAAATAAGAATAATGACATCGTTTGGAGGGAAAATAAATTCTAATCGAGTGTTTAGGCTGAGAACTGATATCCCAGCCTGCCTGCCATCTGAACTTAAGCACATGACCCTCAAAAGCAGCATTAACTCGATCATAAATATGTAACCCCGACTCCCTTTTGACCCTGCACCTGTTAGTCGGCTTTCTTCCTCATTCCCCATCATCCTCTTCATCAGCATGTCGTCCCACACCTCCCTCGTGTCCCACAGCTGTAGGCCCCGCACCACGTCTTTCGAGTAGGTCAAATGGCGACTGTATACTGCACAGGCTGTAATAGGCATAATAGGGTCAAGCCTCTGCATTTAATAAACAATTATCCATTAATAATAAATGTGTCTCTCTCTAAAGGGCGTGGTGACGGCCCGCTGCAAGCCTGGAGATGAATAATGCACAGAGTCCTGGTCAAACGGGCCGACCCACACAGCGCCAATTATCCCAGCATGATAACGAGCTTCCGAAACCCGACACCGCTGCATGAACACACACACACACACACACTCCAACACCTGCGAGTGATGGCGGCAGTGTATCTAGGATTAATATCTCACTCCCGCTTATGTTATTTTCTTGATTTCCCTGCAGTGTTTAGGAAGGAGAGGGCCTGAGACCTGTCGCTCTGGTTTTGAATTACAAATCAATCACAGGTGCTGTCCGTCGCCCCGCCAAGGTCACTCAGATTATCAGAGGTTATGTGGAGAGACTGACGGACCGCCAGCGGATTAGCATAGTCCGGCACGGGGGTCTCGAATCAAAGAGCCCCCGTGGACCATTTCAGAATTCCCAGCTCGGCCTCCCCATACACACTGCTAGCGCTTATAATGGAATGAACGCTTTGCACTTTGCACCGGTCAATTATAGATATTAAGCATAAAGAAAATATACAGATCTCCCTCAGGGCCTACGGGATATCTGACAGTGCCGGGACAGATATCAGTCAGTATGAGGTTCTATTTACTGTCCGTTAAATGTAATGTAAATGAACAGTTCTATTTTGATAACTGTTTATCAGTAATTATTAGTACTACCATCAGTAATACCTTTAGCTAATATTTAACTTTTTAGTGTCCGTTTAGCCTAACAGTGCAACTTTCAAAATCTGCTGACAACATCATTGAAAGATCATAAATTATTTCTGTTGTTAAAAGTTATTATACATATTTGCAAATTAGCATTACATTAACATTATGTTAAACCACTTTTGTTTTCAGTATTTTTGTTTGTGTGTGTCTATATATATATATATATATATGTGTGTGTGTGTGTGCATGTTAATTAGTATTTTTATCTAATTTTATGCCATTGTTTTTTTTTAAATATTTTTTATAATAATTGTTGTTGTTATTATTTGCCAATATTACAGCACATACAACTTTTTAAATAACTAATATGATTAAGGTTGGAAAAAATGTGAATTTAATTGTTAATTGTGTTTTTGTTAATGTTTTCACATACAGCATTTAAATAATGATTAGTATGATTGATTATAACAGAAATTATATCGGAAAATTAAAAGCTTTTTGTTTAACTTAATTGTGTTAATCATCTTCGGTTCAGAATGTTGTAATGTTTTTGCATACAACGTTTTATAGGGAGTGTGTGTGAGTAAAAATATCATTACTGTATATTACTATATCATTATGATACATACAGCCATGCCAGCAATCTCTCTCTTTTTATTCCCATTTTCACATCATAATTAAAGTATATAATAATGTTTGTATTTATATTGGATCGTATTGGCCCTGCTTTCCAAAAACCATGTATTGGCCAATCGCTTTCAGAACAGAAGAGGAGCGTGCATGAGTCCGAGTCTCTGTGCATTTGTGTCACACGTGTGCTAGTAAATGTATGTGAACCTGTGAATTAATATGCACTCATGTATATGCATTAGAAAAGCAGAGCAGTGAGTTTCCTCTGATTCCCTGTGATTTCATTTCCAGAATGAAGGTTTGGCAGGAGGCAAATTAGCATTAAAAAATGTCTTTGCTAGATGACTGTTCTCCAGCACCTCCAAAACGCTCTCTCTCTCTCTCTCTCTCTCTGTAAATGATCTTGTCCATTAATGGCTGTCTGGAACTCTGTCAGATCACTTTGTCCTAATGACAGTCTTTCGTCTCCACATCCGCACCGGCCGTGTCAACATCCTGCCCTGATCCCAGTGATTTAAAACACACTCCACCGTACCCCATCTTTATTGTGGAATAAAGCGCAGCGCAGGCCTGAGATACCTTTGCTCTCCCCGTCTGCATCTGCGGCACATCTGGAAGTGTGCGTCTAAATAATTGGAAGTCAATTTGTTTGAAGTTATGTTTTGGCATCTGGTTCAATTCATTCGATCTCTGGAAATCACATTCAGGGGTTTTATAGTGCTGCCCCAGCTGGAGGCTTTTCATCTCTTTGTGCTCCGTCGTTAATTCGGCGCTCTCCGGCCAGTGATGTGGGAGCTTGGGAAATACTGCTGGGTGTGGTCCTATAAACACAAAATGGAGGCTCGGCCCCTGAGGATTATGGGAAGGCTGTGTAGTGATGTGGCAGAGTCTGCTCAGTGGGGTTCACCTGGGGACATTACCATCACCTTTATATCAGTATCAACCTGATAACAAGCCTGATATGTCACAATTAAACTCTCTTTGTTCTTAATAATCTGATTAGAATTATAATATTGTGTACTAGTGATATATTGTTATATTTACTAAATAATAGTGTAAGCTGGGCATTTACCTTTTCTAGGACCGTGTTTATTTAAATTATTCATTTAAATGTTAAAAGTTATTTTAAGTGGTCTCATATTAGATTTCTTTAGGTTTATAAAAAAAAAAAAAAATCTTAATTTTATCATTTAATTTTTTTTTTAAATGTTACAATGTTTTGTATAATTGAGAAACAATTATAGCTTTTTCTTAGTAATAACTGAATCATTTTGTTGTGGTTTTATTTATTTATTGTAAATACGGTGTATAATAGTATATAAATATAAAGGTTGTAGTATATTATAGTAACATACGTTTTATTTTGTTTTAGTTAACTAAAATAACCCTGATTGCAATTCCTAGTAGATTTTATCTGACTTCAAACCATTATTTATTTAGTTTGTTTATTTTGATATAAAAAATATTAATTGTCTTATTTCTTGTTTTATCTTATGTTTTTACATTAAATTACACCCTTAATTTTATATATATATATATATATATATATATAGTATATAATACAAGGTGAGCATCAGATTATTATTTATTTATTTATTTATTTCTTGGATGATAGGAATGATTTCAATTGCAGATTAACTTGCTTTTACAAATATAAGATGAAGACCAGTATATTTTTTCCCTAATATCTCCCATTTTCTTTTGTTTTCCAGAATTATAGTCACCGAGATCTGTCTGAGGCACAATCCAGAGGTTGTTCTTAAACACATTATCCTTGTGTGTGAGATCAGTCTGTTACCACCATCTGCTGGTGACACACAGGACAGCGGCGACAAACTCAAAACAGGTACAGTTACAGCAACACTACCTTTTCTGGGATTGATGTCCCATATGAGAGTCAGTTTGAATGTGAAAATATATTGACCCATATGGCTGTATATGATTGAAAACAGGATTTGGTCTAGTTTAGTTTCTGCTGCATAATACATTTTAAATATGTTTTTTTATGTATGTTAAACTATTAAGTACTGTATGTCTGCATGTATTTTATATGCAGTCTCTCTAATTATTAGAGGTGGGATTTGAACAAACCCCCAACCCTAATTATTAAATGATTTTTGCAGCATGTAACAGAGACCATTCAACTAGTGAAAAAAAATCCCATAGAGTTGCATTGAGGGATGTACTAGACTTTAACTAGAGAGCAGCATATTTGATCTGGACCAGTAAGAAACCATGTAGCCAAAAACATTGCACTTAAACACCATAGCCCTTGCATTATGGCTGCAAAAATTTCACACAGATTGTCTTCAGAAAATGTCAAATTCAACGCTCAGATATGTATATCAAACATATTATTGCAGTGCATTTTACATGCAAATATCATTTATGTGAAATTCAGTGTAACTCTTCTCTTCGTTTTTATTTGTGTAGTTTAATAACAATTTCCGAGTGGCAATTGTTTCAAAGTAAATTCTCCAGTTTTTTCAGTGCAAACTGTAGATCTCTAATCTCCAGGACCATTCTAGCATATAGTATGATTGCCTTTTTTTGCGTTGGACATAATATTTGTTCCTTTTTCAATTCTTTTATCTGTATTGAAATAAATCAAAGGACTATATTTGCGGAGGAAAAATGGTTTGGAAGTGGCTGAGCAAAAGAAAATAGGAAATTGCGCTTCCATGAGGCCTCGTCCATGTTTGTAGTTTAATGAAAATCCATATTTACTTTGGGTAATTGCTCTGGCCAATTAAGCATAAACATCACTCAGCACTTTGTAGTTGGAGTATCAGAGCTTGATAATGATGTGGCAGTTCAATTTTATTTTCCGTCTGCGGCGGAGATGCAAGTAGAAGCTTTTTCGATTTCATTACAGAGAAACATATAAGCTAATAACATTCTCAAACATTAATTTAGCCTGGCTTTGATGAACACGGGCTATCTGCCGAAATGCATTGACGTGTTTTTTTCAGCATGCTAGTGTTTGTTGTATTATTAATGTGTTATTTCATTTTCGATTTTGGTTAAATAATATCTGCTAATGAAATGTTTCTTTAGAAGCCTGCCTATTCTGGGCAAGTGCAAAATAAAACTTTAAATCAACTTGACTCATAAGAGAATCGGAGCTGCTGTGTTACATGTTGTTGCTAACTATTTATGATCGTTAGTGTTTGTATATGCAGCAGAACTCAACTCGTTTGGGATGCGGAGTCTCGTGTGGTTTCAGTCATGACTTTTCTGTGGTAAACTTCTGCTGCGGATGGGTTTTGTGTCAGAAAGACCGTCAGTGTGTAATTAGGGCTTGTTTGAGAGTCATTAGTGGCCTGCGGTTGGAGGTCATCCTCATCAGTGGTCAATCAACACGTCACTCAAACTGTGAGGCTCCCAGTGGGCGGTACTTCAGATTCTCATCAGTGTCATCATTGTTACTCAGCAGGGGTACACAATCTAGGGCCAGGAAAAGTTTGTAACGTAATTAGGAGTTAAGAAATAAATGTCTGTGCGTTTGTTTTTTGGTCAGCAAAACAGTTCTTCAAACATTCTTCAAACTGTCTCTTTGTGATTAAAAAGTATAAACTATAATCCAAGACACGAGGCATGTATTAGACTTGGTGCAGTAGTTGTTTTTAGCTTATAATTATTATTTTAAGGCCTTAGAGATTTGTGTATCAAATATGATGCAGTAGGCTTTTTATGGTTAGGAGCTTAACTGGAACTCGGTATATGAATGAAATGTGAGACAATATATTCAGTTTATGAAAAAGGGGTTTATTGTGTTTTCCCACACCCCTAGAGTTATATATAAAAAGCAACATGTTAGATTAAGAAATATTTTTTTTTTTTTTTTTTTTTAGAATACATGGATTAAAACATAAATACATGAACAGTATGTTTCTTGGAAAAATACAGTATGTTTGAAATATAGAAAGATGCGTTAGGGCTTTTTTCATAGCATAATAACGTCTGCGTTGCTTCTGGTCTCAGTGGTAATAAAGTCAGCCTGTTTTGAATAAGGCACTCTCTGAAGCGATCTGTCTCAACAATGCCTTTAAGTTTCAGAAATATAAATTTTGTGATCATACGTAACCAGTGTTATTGCTGTATAGACAGTCTTTTAGGTCAGTGTCATAAGATCAAATAGTCAATCTCCCTTTTTTGATGTGTCTGACTCAACATCGGAGTAAGATTCTCGTGGTCTTTGTAATCCAATGGAAACGGGAGGTCAGTTACACAGTGTTACAGGTCAGCGTCTCGGGGCGGTCAGAGATCGTCTGCTTCCTCTGAGCTGAAGCTGCTCCTGCGGCTGCTTCCTTTGGACGCGGCGGGTGATCCGGCGGAGAGGAGCGGGTCGGTCCCGAAGGGTGAGAGAGGGTCGTCCATCAGGATCTCATCCAGCCGGTGCTCTTCTTTCAAGGTGCTGCAGAAGAAGTCGGTGAAGTGGGAGAGGGGATCGGAGTAGGTGTTGGAGCCGTCGGTCTGTTCTCTGGCAATCCCAGCAACCATAGCTGTCGGTAAGGGTGTCCGCTGGGTGTACTCTGGGTTACTCATGTCCTCCTGAGGGTAGATGGATGGCTGGCCCGGCTGCAGTGGGGCCTGGGTGCTTGGAGGAGCCGGTGTGACCGGCTGCTGCTGTTGCTTTAGGAGATGGGATGAAAGTTCAACAGCTCCCATAGAAGCAGCCATACTGGGCAAACCGTGAGCGCGAGCCTGGATTTCCAGCTCCTGTCAATGATAGCACACAGACAACTGAGTTAAAGATGAACAAAAAAAAATGAAGAAATGCTCTAATTTGGTCTATTCCCTTGTTTTTTTGCTCTAGGCTTTCATCTGCCTCATAAACACAAGGGTTGCATTCAACTTCAAAAACACAGAGCTATATTCTGAGGTAACGTCCAGCCAGCAGGGCTTCCCAATAAAACCGGCTGTGTGATGCATAATTATTAACTTACCCAGACCTTTGGCCTTCAGTTGGCACCACTGCATAGGGTTTTGGCAAAAGCTTTCTTAAAAGATTACTAATTGTAGTAATCAAGTATTTCAAATATTCTATACATTTGTAATATCTGACCGTTTGGCCTTGAGCTGAGATTATCATAAGGGTTTTAGTGAAAATATTAAATTAAATAAATATTAAATAGGTTTTTTAATTCGTTTTTTGTTGACAAGATTAACATCTAAATAATGTAAAAACAAACAAAATAATACCAAATATTTTTATATTATTCACATGTATAAATATCTGATTAGTGTCATATGTATAGAATGTATTTGGGTGGGTTCATTTATTGGACAACCAAAAAAAATTAGATTAATATTCTGGATTTTTTTTTTTTTTTTTGATGACATCACATCACTGTAAAAAATTTTTTTATATATAATTCTAATTTATTTTTATTATTTAAAATATACTTTTTTATTATCTAGTATTATTTTTCTTTTTAATTAAATATAATAAAGATGTGCATGTTTTGACATCTTCGTTGATCAAATATAAATAATAATCATAAAACAACATTGTTGATGAGATGAACACTGATTACTAACCTAGTACTCTTGCAAGTGTCTACACTAACAGCTATAGCTTCATATTTTCCTCTTTTCATTACTCCCACACATTATCTGTAGCGGAGACAGTTTAAATGAGCTATTGCTTTGCCTCTTAACATGGTTATCTTCAGACACTCAATTGAGGCATTATTAGCATTAGCTTTTGGATAGGGAGCCTCGGGGTAATTACTTTGAGGGCTAATTGCGATGTCTTCACATGTGTGAAGAAGACTCGCGCCTGGTCTGCGAATATGTCAATACTGTGGAAATGTAATGCATAAATTCAGACGAGGAGCCTGGCTCTTCAAAGTTATTAGCCCTCATAATCTAATTTCTGGCCCATTCCCGCTCCTGACAAAGCTGTAGCTGCTATTTATTAATCAGGTAATTACCTCAGCTCGCCATGTTTCAAAGCTGGGCCGGATACGCCGTTCCAAACATCAATAGGAGCAGGCCAGGCACATGGAGAGCCTACCTTTTTCCTACCTTTCTTTTCAATATAACCTGGTGTACACAGATAGTTTAAACCACTATAATTATAAAGTATATTTGAGGCCTGGTTTGAGCTGCTATTGTACCGATACAACAAACTAAACTTTGTTTGTCAATAGAGTGGCTGTATTTTACATATTTTATGAAGGTATAACATCAGAACTTTTGGCCTTAAGCTGCAACTATTAGGTGTTTTTTTGGCTAAAATATTCTATAAGATTGACCAACATATTTATTTATTTTACTCTAATTGAAATGAAAAAATAATTCTAACCTTTTTCACTGATTTTTCACTCGCCAGTACATTTTGTCTATCTTTTTTGTGCAGGAAAACATTTAGTCAAATGCTACTATTTTGCACTGCTTTTGTTGTTTGTTGATGTTTTTATTATAGAATTAAGGTAAACTGAATTTCTTACGCTCCATTTGTAGAATCAAATGGTTTCATGTGCTGGTTTATGAAGATATTATAGTCTTTAAAGCTTCAATGTACTTGTTCTACTTTCCTGAAATGTAAGCTAGTCTTTTTTTCAGCTTTCCATTCCTCCGTTTTGTGTTACATCCTCGTCGCTCACTCCTACAAGCCTCTTTTTCAGCCGTCTCTCATGTCTACATCTCATTCTGGCTTTCTCTCATGGCCATATTCCCCTCGTTCTCTTGTTCTTTTTGTCTCTTTACCTGGATTCGTAGCTGGAGTCTTCTGTTGGCCTGTTCTAGTTTCTTCTGTCGGCTCTCGAGATCACGGGCGTGCTGCTGCTCTTTCTGCAGCCACTTAATGTATTCCACCGAGGCCTTGAGGATCGTCCCTTTGTTCCAGCGCATATCACTGCCAGAGAAACGTAAAAGATAACCTTTCTCAACAGTGCCTTTGCATCAGCAGAACTTTCATACACAGAGAAAAGCCTCACAAGGGTCTCCTTTTTTCCCAGGACTTAGAAACTGTGATTTACATGGCCAATTATTCATTCTCGGACATTACCTTGCCTTTGAATGAGGAATTTTAATGGAATAGTTAAGTACGTCTGCAGAAAGACCATTCTACAGCCCCTTGTACGGTAAAATTAATCCCCGAGCAAAAATAGGTGTCGGAAGAGGTAGAGAGAAAAAAAAATTGGACTTCGGAAGCTGAAGTAAAGTGCAGTCATTCCCGATACCATTACTTTTTAAAAGGAGGAAAGTGTCGTGAAATTGTCTCTTTCTTTGGAATAAGATGTTGGCCTGATCGCAGCTAATAATCTCCTTTATCTTGTGTTAATGGCAAGGTGACAGCACAAGCCTTCCATTTAAATTCGATAAAAAGTTCAATTAAGCCGGGGCAATGGACTCGCCGTCTGCACTGTACTTCATCTCTGGGTTCAGTTGTGCTTAAACTTAAGTTCAAATGCTCTATACTTTGCCTTGAACCTCATTTTCATCATTCAGATGGGGGTCTGTTCGCTCCGTAGGTATTTCCTTGAGAAATGAGCACTGTACTGTCATTTTCTCTCTACTTCAATGTCATTTTGGCCCTGTCTTCATAAGTCTATCTCTGACGTGATTGGTTTTTTTCTTTTCTCTTTTCAGACTTTTAAAGTTCAGCTCGACTGTTATTGCGTGAATCAAGGAACATTTTGACTTACGGGTCGTTTGACTTCGGTATCAGCGTTCCGAGCTCCTTGATCCTGTAGTTGATGTTGTATCGCCGTCGTCTTTCAACTGGCAATTGTGAGAACAAGGTACGTTAAACACCATAAACCTAATATTGATATAAAATGATTCTTAAATAATGCATACTTTATTAAAGCATGAATGGTGTATTATTAAAAATGAATACATTAAATGTATAGCCCTAATATTATGTTGAGAGCGACTTGACTGTCTTTAAAATAAATAAACAAAATAAAATAGAATATTAAATAATATTTTCTCTGACCAAGTCAAAATCCATATGACGAATTAAATTAAATACCTATTGCATCACAATGCAACAAAGCATTTTTTTAAGCAGCTTTGCTTCACTTTAGAGTGAATTTGACTGCCATTAAAGCACACAAAATACAACAAAATCAGAAATAGACAGTTTTTGTTCACAATGGTCACTTGGAAATATAGAAAAAGTATCAACCTTGTTCTTAAAGTGACGGTTCTCCCCAAAATGAAAAGTCTATCGTCATCTAAATAGAAGATAATTTCCATAGTATAGAAACAAAATACTATAAAAAGTGAATGGCTACTGTTTGGTTACCAACATTCTTCATAATATCATCTTATATGTTCAACAGAAGAAAGAAACTCATACAGTTAGGACAGAAGTATTTACAAGGCCTCTAAATAGAACATAAGGGGTTACATTTTTAGTGTAAAGACGGCTTACTTAGATTGTGGTTGTCTTTTTTCTGTCTTTCTTTGGCCATGACTCTGGTGTCATGTTCTGTAAGAGGAGAAATATGAGAAGGTTATAAGAAACTCATAAGTGTATATCCAAACATAAGTTGAACACCACGCCGATGCAAAGTGTTTCTTTACAGAAAGCCGTCAGATTAGTAATGTCATTAGTTTTGGCAAGTACCTCAAGATTCCTGACCCCTGCCTACCACTCACCAAACAACACTAACCTCTGTTGAACCCGTCACATGCCGACACGCATCAATACAAGCCCTCTTTCTGTCTGTGAATAAGCTGTTTTCATTCACCCCAGCCTCGTCAACACCAGATCTCTGTCTTAATGTAGAAAAGCTGTGTATCTTCCTTTAATCCTTCCTGACCTTACCATTAACCAATCTGCTGACATCCCGGATCGAGTGAGAGGATGCGTCTGCATTCATATTCACATTCTTCCAAATTATTTAATTGGGAGCAGTGATTGGATTTCTCAATTCATTTCTGCTGATTCAATAAGGTCATTTGAGCCGTGCGTAACCAAACAAGAGCGCCGTGCAGCACGCTTCTGTGAAAAAGACAGTAATGCACTTATTTTCCTGCCGGAGTGAAGAGTTCTCCAGGCATCCTTTCTATTTCCTGAATCAATTAGCTTTACTTGATGCATGACATTCATAAGAAAAAAAGGCACCCACAAAGGAGGCATTGTGCTGTTTCTATCGTGCTAAGAATACATGCTACCATATTCCGCTCATTGAAGCATTGATAATGAAGAATGAGAGCAACACAATGGTGAGCTAAACACGGAGCGCACTGACTCTTAAAAGAAGACAGCTGGATAATAACATGAAACATACAGGCTTGTGTTTGGCTTTCAAAGCCGGGGTCTTAGGAATAACATGTGTGGAATGAGCCCGTCTGGGTTTGCTTTGCTGGATCTATTTACAGTACGCTCTTGATTTTTTTTTTTCAAAATGAAAGAACATACTGTGTTGTTGTGTTTTTAAATAGACTTGCCTACATAACACTTTAAAGACACTGTATTTGTGTAAATTACATCTACATGAAAGGATTTGGCATAGGTTTTATGTAGTGGATTTAGGTTTTCTTTTTTTAAACATATTTTCATATGGACTTTCAAAAATGTAACTCATAACTGAAATATAATAATAATAAAAAAAATAAATTAAATTAAATTAAATAAAAACAAAGTATCCCAAATTTATAAACATAAATGGTAGAAACACTTTTAAATACACAATTTTGGGACAGCTAATTCATCTGGTAAATAAGTAAAAAAAACATTTTTAATAATGTTATACACAAATACAGTAAAGTTTATTACTTTGATACATGTTTTATAATATATAATAAAATTACCTAATTATATAATAGAAACTTTTATATAATTAGAGATTTTAATCGTAACTTCTTTTTAAAAAATGACTGATATTCTTCAAATATTAGACTTATGATTATGATTTGTTTTTTCAACATATATTATTATGACAATGTCCATATATATATATATATTAATAGTAAAATGTGCTACTAACAGAGACAAGGTGATACGTTTAAATCCCACTAATTCATTTATTAATATTTATTTAAATGTGCAGTGATCTTGCACTGTCATTGCTATAGCAATACTATACCAGACAGTCTCATAACTGCAGTTTTGTGGTTTAAATAGATACTGATTTCTCTTAAATGTGAAACTAAACTGCTCTTTCTGAAATGCCTTTGTTACCAGCACAGGTCCTGCTTGGACAGGCATCTATGCCCTTCTGTGCTCCGTACCTGTGACTTCCATTTTAACTGAGAGCTGTGTGGGCAATGAGGGTGTCAGTCCACCGTAAGGGGCAGTCATACCTTGCTCACCATACACCTCCAGCATGCTGTTGCTCAGGGACACCTTCAGAGGAAAAAGAGAGAATGTAAGTCTAGATTACACCACACTGAAATTAAATTAACACTGTGTGTAGTTCTTCTGCATGTATGCCATCTTTTATCCAATCTATTTTGCTTCATGTTTAATGCATTTTGCTACAGGCAAACACAGATTTTTTGTACAATAAGAGTAAAAACTTAAAACAACACCAGACATTATCTGAATAAACGTGTTGTGAAGTGCTTATATTGTTTCAAAAGAAAGCATAATCAGATATAAAACTTAACACAAGGATGTGTAGGATGTTATGAATAATGGGTGTTTGTTTATGGGGATATATTAAATATTGTTTCTTCGTAGTTGACATTTAATAGCAATTTCTGGATAAAAAAAAATTCTTCCACCATTTTTTGTGCAGATTAAGTTTTAAATGAGCAGAGAAAATAGCAAAAAGATGTAGCACTTCAGGAGACAAAAGAGGGCGCTGTGGAGCAAGTGATTTTTTTTTCGTTGCTTTTAGAAGAACTGAGATATTATAATTTCTATTAATATTTTGTTTTTATATTGATTTAAATTTTAGAAAAGTTTTAGTAATTTTGTTGTGGTTTTGTAGTTTTTTATTTATTATTAGTTATTATTTTAGTACATGTTAAACGAAATACTGTCTTGCCAAAATAAACAAAATAAAATATTTTATTTCATACATATATATATATACACACACACACACACACATTAAAGATTATTATTATCAACTATAATAAGCCTGAATAGAGTTTTTTTTTTTTCTTCCCTGACTACCAAATCCCACAAGCCAATTTCTGTCAGCGTTATGGATGAGAAAGCGAAGTGTACAGGATTAAAGAGGAGGTCAGAGCGTTACAGGAAGACAGAGGCGGCAGGCATTATAGTGTTTCCTTCGCTCGTACATGCTCCCCATTATCTCAAAGGGGGAAAGAGCTCGCTTATCAACATGAAAGATTGCCACGGCCCCTCGACTGTTCACGTCGTAATCGCTTCAATCCATTCCCATCATGTTAGCAGATATGTTGACACGGGAAAGCGGCTTGATGCGTCGTGCTGTATGACTAATTAGAACGAATTGATCCGTTTAAGCATGCTATCATTTCTGAACAAGTCCGCTGGGAGAGAAGATATTAGCTCAATCCGATGCTTGACTGCTTACTCAGATACAAATTCTCGCTCGCTCTTTCTCTCTCACTATCTGCCTTATTCGTTCCCGTCATGCTCTTTATTTTGTTCAGTGGTATCACATACCTCTCTAGTGAGTTCAGGTGTTGCTGTAATCACGACTCAAGAGATGCTTTGTCCCTGCACAGACGTCAGTATGACCTTAACAATTTCATGCGGGTCTCACACATACTTGGGCCACTTTTGAGCGCACATGCTTACATAAGGCTTTTCTTCTTGTGTTTTGGAGAAGCGATCACTCATTAACATAGTCGGGCTCTTCTAAGACAGACCTCTCTGCATGCCGACATCATTACCAGACTAATCTGTATTGTTCCACTGTTTAAAGCCTGAGATTTAAATCTGTTCCCCTTTGACTCTCAGCTGGACTCAGTGTGACCTCACGCACAGACAAGCCCCTTTTCACAAGCATACCAAAGACCAGCACGTGTTTGTGTTATTAATGTGTTTAATGCATTATATATGAAGGTAGCTTACAATGCGGATTCAGACATGTTTTATTAATCTATTTATGTGTATATTTATGTACTTAAATGTAATTGATTTTGGCTTTAATCTAGTATCTAGTATTTAATATATTTAAAGAAAGAAAGTGATTTTATTCTACAAATGTTCTAATAATTATATTTATATAACTCCTTATGATTTCATACAAAGTACATATTTCAGTGATCATCAAGACGACAATTATTTCATTTTTTATTTATAATAATATAATGGTCTAAAATAAAAATGTTAGAATTATTATAGAATGTAATTTTTTGAGTCTACTTTTTACTAAATCTTTACTCTATACAAATATATATATATATATATATATATATATATTTATATATTGAATATGCACACTGCTTTGTCAAGTAAATATAAATGTAAATTATATAAATTAAATTTAAATTGAAAATAACAAATGTAAATTTTAATATTAATATTCTATAATTATTCTGGATATATTAGATGTCTTGTTCTTGAATATTGCACAATTTGCACATTGTTCTGCTTTTTTACTTTCTACTTTTTTCTTTTTATTTCAACTTTAGTTCAGTAACCTTTTAGCAACAGAAATTAATTATAATTCCCCCTATACATATGTCATTAAAATCATGTGATGTAACAGTCAACACAGTGACGAAATGAACTTGGCTTATACTTACGTTATTTTGCATTATGATGCCTGGCTCCATACAATCCAAACCCCCATCTTTGAACCCGGTTTCAATGCCAAGAAGATCATCAATAACTTCATCCATTGGAAACTAAAAAAAAAACAGGGATTGTAGTGCACTCTTTGTCCTCCGTCAACAATGGTTGAATTTGTCAGATATTTGTTTGCTTGTTTTGAGATTCGTTTTCACTATCATTGTGTCAATGCAGAGTGAAAGTGTAAATAAAACCGGGCCACTAATCCAATAACAGCTGATTCATCATCTCAGAAAGACAACTGTGAGGACGAAGCATCTCTTATCAGAATAGCCCACCCATCCTTTCATCGTCAATGTGATCAGAGCTGAACGTTTGAAGTTATTGATGAGTAAACACACAGACAGGTAGATGAGATCACAGGAAGTACTCACCTCACTGTCGTGATTGTTGGCCAGCGTGAGCAGGGTGACAGGGCTTCCTGGTGTGCTGCTGTCGCTCACGGGCGGCATGTGTCCGTTGCGCATGACGGGCACTGTTCCCAGGGCCTGGCCTGGGTGAGGATGGTGGGCCTGGCTTGCAAGCTTGCTGCCCAAAGTTAGGTACTGCTTGACCTGCTGAGCCTGTGTCTGGTGGAGGTGGTACTTGGAGTTCTCCAAGTGACTTTGAACCTTCAAAAAGAAGAGTGAAATAGCATTTTAGGTCTTTATGCGCAAGTGTCTTTCATATCACCTTTTCCCAATATCTGTGCAACCAAAACCAGTAAGAGAAAGGGAAATGACTGTTCAAAAAATGTGCACTTATTTGTGCATATACCAAATCCAACATCTCATTTAACTACATTACCTGCTTAAGACATTTTATCTCATGACTTACAGTAAAGGGCTGATGATGGTGGCCATTGACTTCCATAGTGTTTTCTTTCCACATACTATGGAAGTCAATGGGTAACGTCAACTGTTTGGATACAGACATTCTTGAAAATATATTCTTTCATGTTCAACAGCTGAGAGAAACTCAAACAGGTTCAGAACAACTTAAAGGTGGTTAATTATGAAAGATTTTCATTTTTGATTTGAATTAGCCCAGTAAAATCCAACATTAGCATTAACATAATGCAATATTCAGGACAGTTGACCCAAAAAAAATCATAATTTGCTCACCCTCATGTACAAATGTGGAACACAAACAAATATGCCAAAGTCTATGCAATGAAAGTCAGTGGGGGCCAATATTGTTTTGGACCCCATTGAGTTCCATCATGTGAACTAAAACCTTCAAAATGCCTTCTTTTGTGTCCCGCACAGGAACGGAAATCTTACCGGTTTGGAATGACATTAGGATGAGTAAATAATGACAGCATGTGAACTACCCTTTAACCAAGCACCAAAACAGCTCTCGTCTTGCGAAAGTCAAAGCAGAACATAGCAAGTCCTTACGTTGGAAACTCGAGCTCCGTCTCTCATGTTGTAGAAACTACAGTCAGTTAAATGTGGCATTCTCAATCCCTGTACGTCCACTAAAGTAGGATCCCAAGCTGTGAGTGACTGTCCCCTCTCCTCCCAGTCTTTAGAAGCAAGCAGGAGGATCTCAGTGACCTAATTAGGCCTTTCCTTTTTATTGCAGGTCGTAGTAATCACTGCAAGCGGAGAGATTACTGATCTGACAGGTTTGATCACTACAGGGCCGAGGTCTTTCGCCTATATCACTAATTCGCTGGGACCGCCCAGTTCTGTTTGCGTGAAGCGGCCAATCGCAGACTTCCCCCTTTAGCCACTTCTGCTTCAGGGGGTCCAAGACAAATACTGCTTGTTCTGTGCGGTTTCCTAATGACCCAGAGGGCCCATCTCTGGATCAGAGTCACTAGACAACATTGTCTTGTATCTGTTCTCAAAAACTAACTATTGTGAACCCAGTCGCTCCTCTGATTTTAGTCTGTAAGATATCGTAAAGCTAAATATAGGAGGGAATCATTCATTCGGGGGTAATGGAGGTGACCTCTAGTAGTCATTATTATGGTGTCTACGCTCACAAAAGCACAACTGTTGAGTATTTTCGGAAAAACCCAAAAATGAACTTTTATTGACCGCTGACCATAAAAACACTAAACTGTGTGAAATAAATTTGTTTAATTTGATCAAAATGGCTGTTTGTGCTAACAAAAGAGGCGTTTATTTGGAATGACCGTATTGCCATATTCAGTGGAAATCTTAAATGGAAAATATCTTCCCATACACACCAAAATAGTTATTTAAGCCCTTGAAGGATGAATCCAAGGACCAAATCGGATCTTCTATGCCCTTCTGACTGCGCATTCAACAGTTCAGCGGAGGTCTGTCTCAGCTATTTATCAGCCATTGCAAAGCTCTTTTCATTACACACACTGGATTTGGCTTCAAAAAAGACTTAAGTGTAACTTCTCTCTTATCCCAGGCAAAGGTGAAAGAAGCCATTGTGTGTCTGAGAGCTCATCTCTGCAGTGTGGAAGGAAAGGGTTATCCTGGTTTTGTCCTTGACTCGCATCTCCCCTGTCTGTTGTAAACGCAGGATATATGACTATTAACTAATTACAACCTGTAATGTGATTGAAGTTGAAGTGATTTTGATCACAAATGCAGTGTAGACAATGAAAGCACTGTGTGTGAAGAGACAGCATACATAGACGCTCTAGAAGGTTCATTTAGCATGCAGATTATGAGCTGGTTTTACATTAACACATAATTGATGTAGTTTTCAGGGTATTCTTTTCATCATCCCATAATGTAAATGATATTTGCTTGTTTTCCACTTTTAATAATGTTTATATATAATAATGTTTTTAATACAATTTATTAACATTAATGTGTGTGTGTTTATAGATAAATAGATAGCATATTTATAAGTATGGCATATAATAGCATAATAAATTAATTATTGTATTTTAAATCACATTATTCAATTTTATAAGGTATAAAAAGCAATGACAGTATAGAAATATATAAAACTAACAAACTATTTATTTACCTATTGCAATCAATTTCTTAAATTAATATATATATTTAAAAAATAATAATAATAATCCTTTACCTTAATTTGGACTGTAAGTGTGCATCTTGCTTAGAAAAACCTGTACGTGTCTTGAATGGCGAGGTATAATCTATTGCACTAGTGTTGATGTTGCTTAATTTTGTGTCAGGATTGGTCAAGTTCTGGTTTCACTTCAGAAAAATCTGCGTTTTGAAACTCTGGGGAGGGGAATGATTTTTACCAGCTGTACAAATTATGGACAAAACCTTTCCCTGGCCTAAAGGTCAGGTGCTATAGTAAGTCGGAAAGAGAAGTTAAATCATTGCAATATAAACGTTTAGGATATATTTTCACTTAGACAGATGGGAGTCAGAGCTTCTTTTTTTTTTACTTGTTTTGTTTCTGAAGAAATCAGTTGTGCTATACTGAATATTCCTCCTTAACATCACTGCTGTTAAACCACAAAAAGTTTCTGAGGGGAAGAGAAAGTAACACACACACACTAAAAGAGAAGAATCACATTCACATCAAGTACTATTTTACCTTAAAAAAAACGTTTGAAATCGTACATTCACAAAAAAAGTTTGTGCATGTATAATTTGATGTATTAGCAGCAATAAACCTTTTTTGGACAATTTGCATACTCAAAGGTGCAAACCATCAATGTGTCATTCATTTTAAATATAGCATTTTTTTAATATTCATTTCGTATATGTATTATTAAAAGATTACATACTTTATGCAGTATTCTCTAATATTAATATTAATTAAAATAAAAAAATCTAATAAAAAAATTAATATTTTTTTCTCCATGATAATATTTTAGAAATATAGCTTTAGCATCAAATTAACATATGCTTAATTATATCATCCTTGTCCATTTAACAATGAACCAGCCCACATATATTTAATAGATACCTACATTTATGCATTAAATAAAATAAGTGTGCATTTAAGGTAAAGATTTTATCCATGTGTATTCACAAGCCCATGCATGACCTTGAGTGCCATACTGTACTTGTTGAACAACAGGAAGTCATCTCTCCAAAAAATGTCACAGATTCAGAGTAACTACAGTTTAACCTAAACTCACAAAGTTTTACATTAAACCACAATACTTAAAAACAATACAAAACTTAAATTCTCATCCCAGTTTCTCTCTCTTGCAGCTACGTACCGGCAGCAGTTGAATCTCGGTGAAAGAGATGACTTTAACCACACAGCAGCGGCTCATGGTCCAAAAGAAGGCTTTCAGGTATCACACAAGCAACATGCACAAAAACGGCCTGCAGCCTCGCCCTTAAACCACAACCCTAGAGGATCTGGAATCACTCAGTCCAGTGTGAATGCAACCCGGCTTGGAAAGCAGAAGGATAACTAAGCGTGTGTGTGTGCGGCTTTCCTAAGCTGTGTGTGCAGAAACACTGGCCTGGAGAGGAAGGCATGACACATCAGCTTTCTCAGCTCTCCAGCTTCCTCTGTACGGGACCGTTCCTGCTCTAGTGGTCAGCCAAAGGCCTGACAGAGGCAGAATTTCAGGTGCTAGAGACTCTGAGCGTTTTGTTCTTGGTGCTTCCTGTCTGACCATCTTTACAGCCTTACTCAGCACATTCTCCTGAGAGGTTATCTCTTTAGCGCACACACAATGTACATAAAAATTTATCAAACGAAACACAAGTATGGACACACTTGCTTGCATGTGCACTCGTAAGTAGTGTAGTGCACACAACAAGTACACTCAAGGCCAAAAAAGTGCAGAGTGTTGCTTGCTGAAGCCTCTTGGGTTAAAATTACTGAGCAAAGCTTGGCTGAAGCTTGGCCGTTTTGACTGTTTTTTCATTCAATTCTGTGTTCCAAGGCAATTTTATTTATATTGTAACATGTATTTTCCCCACAGTCTGCAGTATTGTTTGTTTTTTCTGTACAAACACTATAAATTTGCCATACTGCTAGCTTAAGCCACAAAGTCAAACTCACAGTGTCAGTGTTTTAAGGTGAGGCAAATTAGAAATATGGATGCCTATTGTCCATATGAATAAAATAAGAAATAAATTGTAATTTACAGAGATGTAATGTGACATTGTAAGATTTTAATTGTCAATTGACCTTTTGGCAACCCCCTCCTGCTTAGTTACTGCTGCTATGTCTGACAAACAATGTCACTTTTATAGTCCACGTTTTCTCAAGCAATGAAAAATACTTTTGGTATGAAACAAGGTATCTGTTTTCTAACAAAAAATACAATTTTGTAGCTCTTTAATGTGTCGTGACAGGTAATTGCATTGCCTCAGTTTAAGCTGAATCTAAGTCTTTCATGTTTACTTAAAACATACTTACTTAAAAACATCAGAACGTTTTATTTGAACTAGGGCTGACTTAAATCTTTGATTAAATCATCTGCGTTTCGTCAGTAAAGCCAGTTCTTTGATGAGCGGTAAATCTCAATCAGCTGTTTTTAAAATGAGCGGCAGTTGATACACAGAGCCAATTACGTGTTCAAAATCGGAAATGAATCGCTTCCGATTCTGAAGATGATATTGCGTAGCTCGTCAGTCATGTTGTGCTATTAAAGTCACTACTTGGAAATATAAAGATGCAATTATTAGAAATTAAGTAGCAATTGGGAGATAGCAAGTCACATTGCAAAATATAAAGCCACAAATTAGCAATTAAAAGATGTAATTATGAGATTTTTTCTTTTTGTGCTATAATAATATAAAAAAATCAGGACCATTATAAAACTAGTGTCTCAGATGCTGTAGATGGTTTGTGGAATCTGAACTCTTCTTGAAAGCAAAAAGATGCTTTGGAAAGGGCCGAAATCATTGCAAAGTTCTAAAGAAGACAGGACGTGTGTATCAGCATCCTTTTGTTCCCTTGTTTCCTGTGTTAAAGGAAATGCTGAGGAAAGTTGCTAGTAATGGACCAGAGTGCCTTTGAACTGGGGTGTGTGTGTGTGTGTGTGTTTGCTAGTGCTTCTTTATGTGTTTGTATATTTACTTCTTACTGAAAGTCCTGGTTGGGCATTTTTCCATGTTTTTCTCTGGGCCCGGTCTGAAATCTCACCTTTGTTAGTCCCACATACAGTATGTATAAAACATGAGCTACTTCCTGTAAGAGTTGGGCCGCTTCTGAGACAAGACTTCAAAGTCCAGCGCACACATCTGAGAGCTGTTTTATCCAAGTAGAAAAGGAATGCATAATAACCAGAAGACTTTAATGATTCATATATAAATTAAATATTACACTCATTTTAACTGTATGATAGGAGTGCCAAACTGTCCTCCCTGAGCTCAGTGCTGCAAATCAGTTTATCAACAAAAAGAAATATAGTATGTGAAAGATGTGCAAAATGTATACATGAAATTCACCTGGATCCTCTTTCATTGAGGATACAGTGACCTCAAAACTGTAAACTGTTTGTTGTTCTTGAAGGATTGTGTGAAACTAAAAGACATTATTAAGAAATAACTAAAAGAAATAATTATGCTTTTGCATAAAGGAATAAATAATGTTTTTTAAAAAAATGTAACATTATTTTATTATAATATACAATGTTATAACAATGTTACAATATTGTTACCAATATTCCGACATTTTAAAGCAAGGCTTGCACATCCAAATATTCACTGTATGCTCTACAGGCACACTTTTGAGCATAAAACTTACAAGAGCCTACATACTTGAGACAGGTAGCGTCTGGCAGAAAAAGATTAAAATATTACTTGTTGGCGGTGTTACATAAACAGCCTCATAGGCTGCTAATAGGTTTTGTGCATTTACTAGAGGGATGAATAGAAATGTGGTTCCCCACAGAAAAGATGTGATTATGCCTAATGTGATTTTCGATTTAAATCAATTAGCCTCTACTCCTTCAGAGACAAAACTGTTCACCGGCACACCTGAGAGGAATTCACTGTACCCCGTCCCATTCAGACTCACCGTCCCTAATTTAACTCCAGTCCAAATACAAGCAGCGAATCTATTCGAATACAAGCTGCAGGTATCCACTTCAAATACTTCACTGAAAATTGGCCGTAGTGAATCTGATCAATAAACTGCTTTCATTACTAAATCTATCCTCAAAAGTTGGGGGTGCCGAGCCACTTTTTGGACGCATCTAACCGTATCCCATGATCTTCTAACTCGGCCCCCCACTTTGTACTGATCCCTTTGGAAACACAAAATGACCAAATCGAATCACATGACTTCCCTCCACACGCCAGACTCACAAAAAAGACCCAGGGCTCTCAGAACAAGGGCTTATAGGTAAGCTGTGGTTTTGAAAGGCCTTCTTTATCTGGGTTTGGGCTAATCACTGGCTTGAATCACCTAAATGGATTTGCCTGTACTGTTACTTTTTGGCTGTGGAGAGTTGTGTTATAATGACATATCGTAAGCTAATTTAAGGGTTTATCACTGGGAGCGCCTGAGGACATATCTGATGTACGCAAACACAGCTATAGATACAAAACAATATGAACATTAATCAACTTGTGCAACACTGTTATTCATTAAGGATGCACTACATCGATCGAAAGTGATGGTAATGCTGTTCTTCTAAACTTTATGACTTGGGTTCAGAGACAGGACTAAGACTAAGCCAGGATTAGGCCATAGTTAATTTAGAAAATGTAAGCATTTTTACATGCTTTACACATACATTACTGGTGCGCATCTTCAGACAAAACAAAGGCACTGATATATTTTAAGATGAGTCAGTGCAAGATTCTTTTAGTTAAAACCTTAACTTTAGACTTTAATCTGGGACTAGGCTTATAGGAATAGTTCACCCAAAAATATATTCATTTATTCACCCTCAAGTAGTCACCACAAAGAAATTAATACAGGTTTAGAAGTACTTGAGGGTGAGTTGATTTGATGACAGGTGACGTTTTTGACATTTTGACTATTGCTTTTAACTATGTCCAGAAAAAGTATCAGTTTACACAAAAATATGAAGCAGCAGAACTATTTTCAGCAGCAGTGATAAGAATATTTCTTGAGCAGCAAACCTGCATATTAGAACAATTTCTGTAGGATCATGTGACACTGAAGATTGAAGTTATTCAGTTTTGCATCACAAGAATAAATTACATTCAAATAGAAAACACTTATTTTAAGTAGTAATAATATTTCACAACATTAGGGGCAATCATTGAGGGATGAGCCAAAGTTTAATACTTATGCTTAGGGCTCTGTTCAAATATCTTACTTTAGGTATGCTGAATAGTAACGCAAGCGCTGCTATCTAAATGAATATATACTGATTTACCAAGGCTGGAAACTATATTACAGACTCCATTTCAGACCAGACTGTTTTATTCCAAGTCCGTAAGCTCTCGTGTCATTGTCTGGTCTGTCTGATGTAAAATAACTGAACACAATCAATCCATTTTACTTCAAATGTCATGAAAGATTGAAACAGGGGATTATATTTGGCCTTTAAACACAGACGCTTGTCTTGTCTGATTGGAACAATGTACATAAAGTTTCTAAACTCTTATTTATGAGTGTAAGATGAAAGCGGTATCAAAAGTTTAACAGGTTGCCGCTCCAGATATCTGCACAATTACTGGCATTATCCTGAAATTTGAGTTTATGATGCAAGTGATCGTATGGCCTGTGGTCCAGAGAAAAATATATTTAACTTTACAACTTCTTTTTTTTCTTTCAAGTGCACATAAAGTGCATTTGTGGGCTAAATTTGCAAAGCCCTTTTCAAAAGCTTTAGCTTGAGATATATTCATTACAGCTGAAATCTAATTGTGTAAAATGAAATAATGCAATAGCTGTTTAATGAAGACTAAGCAGAAAATTAGATCAACTTTGACCTTAGCCGAACTAATAATACACAGTTTGAAGAGCAACAAAGAAACGTTTGTGTCCACGTTCTCTTCAAGTCAGTGTCATTTATGTGAGTGTGTGTGTGTAGAATCTACACAGCGTACATGTGCATGTGTGGACATACAGAGGCACAAGTGTGTGTCTGATTGTGCCGTAACATGCGTGACAAGTTAAAGCAGCCATGGCCGTCTCAAATAGTGTAAAAGCTTTCAGTCAACACAATGAGGCGCATAAATCTACTGATAATCCACACACACACACACACACAGAGTGAGTTTATGTACAATTTGCTTCATGCTACGCTCAACATTCTAGCTCCATTTCTACTCAGACGTCACTGAATTGTCCTCAAATTTTGTTAAATGAAATTAAATGCACATTAATGCATTGCGTAGCTCTTCGAAACAAAGCTTTATTCACAAAACTTATAAATATCAGCCCATTGACAGTGTTATCAAACAGTGAGTTATCTTCTCTGTTAGGACTTTAATAAATTGTAATATCCAGACATTTCTTTAAAGATTAATATACTGATTTTGTGATTCAAATTGGATCATTGTAATTTCCTCCTACAGACCGACCTCTCCACACTCTCTCTCGGGCCAAATTGATTAATCAGCACAGCCTGAGTTGAATTTGATGGTGGAGTAGAAGAACAGAGGCTAGTACAAAGTGACCAGTGTGACGCCCTCTCATGTTCAGGATTGAATAAAAGGCCTTGTCCGTCTGGCTGGAACAGAGGCTGATCTTCTGGACTGTCATGGATGAAATCACCTCTGATTTGTGGTGTAAATAAGGTATTTTTGGGGTAAATCGGCTGATACCGCAAGAGAGAAATTTATTACACAACAGGTGCATCATCTACAGCTGGCCTGAAGAGTATTTTAAGCCACATGTCTGAATGTCATTGCATTAGGTAACAAAACATTAACCAGGTGGCATCTGTAAAGAAATCCTGTAAGTACTCAAAAAAATCATCATATTTTGCAAAAATGCCTACTCGCTTTAATTGATCAGATTATTAATCATAAATACTTTTTAATAATTTTGAATGCAGTGAAAATGCATAAGCCTACACATATATAGAAGCCTGATTTTGCTTTCATAAAACTTTCATAAATAACTATTTATAGTAATTATTAATTTATTTAGTAACTTTCTTATTATTGCAATTTTATATTTCACAATTATAACTCGCAATACAGCTTTTAATCTTAAAATGGGAGTTCAAAGCTCTCAACCTTCACTGTTTCTTATTATTATGACTTTATATCTGACATGCCATTTGACATTTACAATTACAATTTCTCCTCATTTAAACTTTTCTTTTATTTCAATTTAATATTTTAAGGTTTAATGAGTATTTCATACCAATTTACTAGTTAATATTATATTAAATATTATTAAATTCCAGTTGGAATACGGATGTCATACTCTGCTCAATAATATAATTTAATAAGTATAAATTTTTCCAGTTTTTCATAAATACTAGATATGACTTTAGACGTTGTACGGTGAAATCCTTATTCTCAAAATTGGATTTTTAAAAAATCTCATTAGGCATATGTAGCAATAATTTAATATTTAACTCTCACATTTGTCACTTATTACACGGTACTTTGCTATAAACATTCTTATAAATCTTATACTTTTTTATTTCATACTTTGAGGCAGAACTGTGCTTTAATAATACAGCTTAGAACCAGAGAGATTCTTATATTGTAAGTGTATTGATATCAGTTATGATTTATGAATGCTGAGTCATTTGTGCTAAAGAATTCTAATTCTAATTTCTTTTCTCCTTGAAGATCTTAACTGGCATTTTCACATGCCCAGAAGTCTTTTGAATTCCTATAAACCAGCGTAATGGCATTAATGGCGGTGAGAACGTATCTATAAAACCACGCCACCGCAATGACGAACAATAACACTCTCCATTGGAGGGAATCCCACATTCTTGAGGGGCTTTCACTTTTTGTTTCTCATCTCGTTTTTCTCTCAGCTGAGTACTCGGGTGACGTTAATATGAGACGATGCTTCTCTTTTCATCACTGCAGGGTGCTCCTCAAACCAAAAGCCTGACTTTAAGACCTATTAGGTTATTAAGTAGCTGATATGGCACACCCAGGTATGGGAAAACCACCGAAGTCAATCCTGTACTGCGCTGTAGTGAGGTAGAAGGTGTTCGGGTATGTTGGGTTTGCAATGAACCATTATGAGGTATTTTACCTCATCACATGTAAGCAGCCACATTTGGACTCGAGCAATTGAGTTTAGCCAGTTACGTGCGTGAGCAGAGCTAATTGCACGTGATACGCAAGGACAACACGAGTCACTGCACTACAAAGACCACGAAAGCAGAGCTGTGAGCGCACATGCTTTTATTTACACACAAACACGCACTTTCACAAGCGATGCACAACATAATGTAAAATATCTTGTTTTCTCTGCTCTAAAATGTTTTCATGTTTCCATCACAAACAAATATTAATGTAATGTTTTAAATAAACGATTAAGTAAATTATAAAGAAGGGGGGATTTAAAGATGTATGTTTGGATATATAGATGGTTTGTATGTCTAATATATCATAGTACAATTACTTAAGTAGCCAATTTTTTTCAAAACGCACATGAAATGAATTTCCATATAAGGACAGGTATATGATGTCACATTAGTCATAGGACGATTTAGAAGCCAAAAGTATGAAGCGTAAAATGTCCCGTCACTATACCAATGATACAATTATGTGAATTTAATTATCTAGATTGAATTTGGTTTGTCAAATGTAGCATAACACTGACACATTATATATGTTTTACATTATACAGTCTTTAATGTGATTTTTCATTACAGTTTAATTTGATGCGACACAGGAAAGATTTGACGGCTAAAAAAAAAACTTTCCATGTTCCCTGAACTTGCATAGAATGGCGCTTTCTCCAAAATAATAACCTTTATATGGTCAGATAAACCAGCATATGAACAATTGCTCAATCTACTATGATTCTAGTATGAAAGCATTAAATGCCTGGTTGACTTACCGGACCGTACCAGTTATATTCCAGCATTTTGATTTTACGGACGAGTATCGCTGTCAAACGGGAAACTGTCGCTGTCTATGGCATAACAATATCACGCAATACTTTTGTAGACTCATCTGCGGGTACCTCTAAGCCATCGACACACACCCCGAGCCCG
The DNA here is from genome assembly GCA_032357475.1 of Enteromius thamalakanensis. Taxonomy (NCBI): domain Eukaryota; kingdom Metazoa; phylum Chordata; class Actinopteri; order Cypriniformes; family Cyprinidae; genus Enteromius; species Enteromius thamalakanensis. The sequence continues at coordinate 638,445 of JAUCMT010000088.1, forward strand.
TTTAGCACTCCTAAGCTTACGACCTGTTGATAATGAACCTGAACCCATTATTTTGAGTCAATGAATTGAAAGAAATGGGGCAAGGAATGAAAGCCACAGGGCCAATTACTGACGCTCTTTGATGTATTATTCTCCCTCACTCACTCAAATGGCTCTGCACATTTAGTCTTCATCCTCTGTTTTTTCATTAATTATTCTGTTGGGGGTCAGAGTTCGGCCGGCTAATTGTGCAGACGGTCCAGCTTTGAGAATGGCAGCGTTTTCTTAAAAAGCTGACACCCTCTCTGGCTGTGCTCAGCCACCTTGCATTATGCCAATTAATCCAATTCTTTGATATTTTTTTCTTTCTCTCTTTCTTGTTCAACATCTCTCTCTATCTCTTCTTTTGTAATTTATAATCTCTGAGAGTTACTGGGGGTCTTGGGCTGACTGGGGGTTTAAACTAGAATAACTAATAGATTAAAAAATATACAGAAAATAAATAAATACATTTCTACTAGTGTAACATTCATAATTACATAAGGATTTAATTCACCATGAAATAAATAATATATTTGAGCTGGACTAGAAATGCTTATTCATTTATATATTCATAATTAATATAAAAATGTGAATTAATTTTCGAGATTATTTTTAGGCATGTAAATTTACATTTTTAAAAGTCCCTGATATTCTAGATTAGCAAGAAACAACATTTTAGGAGTTATATTTCAGGTTTCCTCACATCTGGGTCATAAATGCACTTCAAGGTGCAGAGATTTGATGAATCAATATGTGCATTTGTATATTTATATTTAAATATATATACATATATACATATATATATACATATATATATACATATATAT
>JAUCMT010000088.1:639489-662030 GCA_032357475.1 Enteromius thamalakanensis
CGACGCTCTTCCGATCTATATATAAAATCAGATTTGTGTTTTAAACATGCATATTACTGAAAAAAAAAACATCAGATGGCTTTTTACACTGTGCTTAACCCTGGGTTAATGTGTCTTAACTCTGAATAAGGGCCACTTTTAATCAGGGTCTAAGCCATGTTTCACAATTGTAATTTTGAAAGGTGTTTATCAAGGGAACTAAATAGGGGGTTGACCCGCAAATGCAGTGCAACAATGAAAAAGATAACCCAGGATTAGGTTACCTCAGGGACAAAACAGCACTAAAACAGAGCTGCAAGTTCATTAACAAAAAACAAACAAACAAAAAATAATTATAAGGCCCTTCATTCAAGGCTGCTTCCAAATTCTCAGTTTTTTCACAAATTCTCACAGCTGTGCAACTACATGCTTTTTCCAAAGTGTGTGCCAATTAATCACACATATTAGAATGCTTCCACCATATTATTGCTATAAAAGTGTCCTTTCTTCATACCAGGATAGATCAAGCTAAATGATGTGTATGTTATCTTCCATGTCGGCCAGTACAGATACCATTTCTCTCATCTTGCGTATGACCTTTTCAAGTTAGATGTGAGCAAATGGATTTAATTACTACAATATAAAAGCCTGTTGGGGAAAGCTCCACTCATTGACACCACAGAGGATTCCACAAGATTTAGAAAACAAAAGAAATATTATTCTAGAGATTAACTTTCTTCAATGAGACGAAAAGAGTAATCTGAATGAGATTAGGAAATGCTAATGGCATTCTCCTCAGATCTTGATTGACTTTGTCTTTACTGGCTAACACTAGCTACTTCCCTGCTTTTGAAGTTAACTGCATGGAGAACCTTTTTTTTGGTAATCTTAATGGTCTATTATTCTCACAAGTGACTTGCAGAGCCTAAATGGAGACAAACTCCTGTGTTTCTATCAGTCATTTGGTCCAAAAGACGCCAGCGACTAATCAGTGTGGCCGAGCCGTGATTCTCAGACGTTGGCCTCAGGGTTTTTTGAAGGGCCCCTGGTTATACACCATATAAAGGGCCACAGTGGCCCTGTTTGATACACGTCTCCTCAAAAGACACAGACATGGACTCACTCTGATCAGAAGCCAAAGGTCAGCCTGGACAGACAGATAGTATCTTTGAAGAGTCTAGTTCTCTTGCTTATTACCATTTAATCAATATGATCAAAGTAATTCCATGTAGTGGAAAATCGCATGCAGGGTCTGTCTCTTAACAATAGACAACTATGTCAAGTATGACAGCGTGCGCTGTAGCCTTTATAATTTCATATTAAAGCTCAAATGAAACTATGAGCATGCGTCTTAGATCTGTGTCACATTTAGCAGGAGCAGCTCTTAAAGTAACAGCAGTCAAATAGCCTAATATCCCATATATAACTTTTGTAGCTTTTAGAATTCATTTATATTTTAGGTTTTAGTGAAAACTTTATTACATTTTCCTACTTGCACAGGCAGCTAAATAAGGCATCTTAAAAAACAGAAGTTTATGTGAAGACATAAACTTATCTTTTTTAATCCAATGTCAAAATTGATAGCTCTCCATTATACGGTAATGTTGAATGGCTATAGTCAACGGTTAAATTTTAGTAATAAACGAACAATTTCCTATAGAGACATCAGTAGTATTGGTATCAGTGATACCTTCAATCATAAAAAAGATGCTACTAAACAATTATGAAATATATAAAAATATTGCACTAAAGCACCAACGGCAAAGGAAAATACACATGCTGAAGTTTTATTCTACTGTCAGGATTTGAATAAATATAAAAGTGTAAAAAAGTAAAACCCTGCGCACCTAAATAGACCCTCTCCCTCTTAACGTCCCGTCTAGCCCTCTGGCCAGATCAGACCCCACAGGTGCCCCAGGGCATAGTGTTCTGCCCCGCTCAAGGCTAAAAGCCCACACTAGCATATATTCCATGCACTGAACCTTTTTCCTTTAAATCCTATTAGTGGCTGAACTTGGTTTAACTGAAAAAGACTGCAGACTTCACTCAATTAGGCCTAATAGGATTACAGGGCTGGTATGGGCTGGGCGGTTTAAATAAGATAGGAATTTTGGCAGACACCTGCTACATGTACTGCATTAATCTTATAAAGGAGAGTACGCTTGCTTGTTAATGTGGATTGCACATGCCAGGACTTCAGTTGCCATCTTTGTTCAGGCAAGAATGAAGCTTGTGGTAAAATTGACTGATCACTTCTTTAAAGGCTTTATTTGATGTCAGTATACTGTATCTGGTATTCAGACATTTTACGGGCGTCTAAGCATGTTTTTAACATGTAATTAATAAAATCTTTATTATCATTCAAATGTATCATCATTAGGCTATATATATTTAATATCATGTAGTGTATTATTTTAAAATGGTTTAATACAATATATAGCGCTATATAAGGGCTGTTGAATTATTGCATTAATTGTTGCAATTATTTTGGAAAAATAATAATACATTTAAATTATTAATGCATTTAACACACCCGCCTACATCTTTACATCATCTGATATTGACCATGATGTATGACTTGGGTGATATTGATTTTTCAATAAACGATAGGTTAATATTGTTATATTTTATAGTCTGCTTAATTTCACCAATAGTTCCAAACAGTTGCACGGCAGAAATTCTCTCACATGTTTCATTCCTGAACAAATCAGCGTTTTAGATCGAATCAAGTGAGCCGATGATTCAATGACTCATTCATAAAGTCACTTTCTTAGTTTCTGAATGAATCAGTTTGAACAAATCATTAAATTAAATGACTAAATAGCTTTTTTTATTTTCATGTTTAGTTTCATTTCCGAAATAAAATTTCCTATTTAAATATTCTGTTTAAAAAAAAGATGAATGCCCATTTATTGTCATTATCAATGCATTTCTCATCTAACACAATAATTTAATTAATATTTGGGAAATTGGCAAAATTGATGTGTGAATAATTTGTGATTAATTAGATTAAATGGCACATCATGTAATTAAATGATTTTGTAGCCCTGAATACAATAGAGTAGAACAGAACAGAACAGAACAACTATATGCTACAGATTCTTTTGACCTTTTAAATTTCTTTTTTTCTTAAAAAAAGATGAAGGGATGTGTGGAGCTTCTAGACAGAGAGGGCAATCCAGAGAGGTCAGACAGATCAACAGGTTTCTGACTCGCATTGAGTTTTTACACACAATATATAGAATTTAAAAGAGTGCTGGTTTAATCCTATTAGCAGCGAAACGACCCTGATAGATCAAAGAGACACAGAAAGAATAAGCATCATCTCCAAACCGCAGAAGTCAGTCCTTGTTTCCCATTCAGAAATGTTGTATTTGATCAAGAGTACTTCTGATCAGAGTCAGTCATTTCTAGAAAGGGAGAACAGTGATGATATTGGTCTTCCTGGAAAAACCCTGTCTCATGTTGCAATGGATGACAAGCTGTTTGTCATATTTACTGCTGCTAATTCTGTTTCCTCTCACTTCTGATTCACAGTGATTGGGTTGAAGTGGATTTTGATGTTCATCTTCCCCTGCTTTTATTTCCATCATTCCTTCATTCCATCTGTCTGTCTTTCTTTTCAGCCTTTTCTTCTTGTCCTGGACGACTGAGTTCACCGGAGGTTGTTTTTATGATGTGTTTGTGAATGCCGCAAAATAGATTACAGAATTGGGTGATTTAAAATTGCAATTGTGAGTTATAAAATCAGAATTACAACTTTAGAACTTGCCATTGTGAGTTTATATTTTCCCTTCAGAGAAAATAAGACCAAAAAAAAGTCTGAATTGTGAGATAAAAAGATGCAATAACCTTCTTTTATTTTTTATTCAGTGGCGGAAATGGGCTTCCATACATCTCAGTGAAACCCGTACAAAAAAGGAATAAAATGTAGGATAAGGACAAATGCTATTTTAGTATCATTAATATACGATTAGTTTTATGGTCTCAGTTTTTATTACATTTTTAATTTCAATTTCAGTTAAAGTTTTAGTTATTTTACAGTGTTTTATATCTTTTATATTCAATGTCTATATTGGTCTTTTTATATAGTTTATAGTTATTTTTTAAGTTTTGCTTCTACAGAAATGAAGAAGTTTTTGTTTTTTTTGTTTTATTTTAACGCCAGATACTAGATACTAAACACCAGATACTAATTCAGTTCACAGTGACTTGGGTTCAAATATTAATAAAACAAACATGCACTGTAAATCCTTCGCATTAACATCCATTTAGAAAATGGATTTTGGAAAAATAATAATACATTTAAATTATGAATGCATTTAACACACCCGCCTACATCTATACATCATCTGATATTGACCATGATGTATGACTTGGATGATATTGATTTTTCAATAAACGATAGGTTAATATTGTTATATTTTATAGTCTGCTTAATTTCACCAATAGTTCCAAACAGTTGCACGGCAGAAATTCTCTCACATGTTTCATTCCTGAACAAATCAGCGTTTTAGATCGAATCAAGTGAGCCGATGATTCAATGACTCATTCATAAAGTCACTTTCTTAGTTTCTGAATGAATCAGTTTGAACAAATCATTAAATTAAATGACTAAATAGCTTTTTTTATATTCATGTTTAGTTTCATTTCCAAAATAAAATTTCCTATCTAAATATTCAGTTTAAAAAAAAGATGAATGCCCATTTATTGTCATTATCAATGCTTTTCTAAGACAATAATTTAATTAATATTTGGGGAATTGCCAAAATTGATGTGTGAATAATTTGTGATTAATTCGATTAACTGGCACATCATGTAATTAAATGATTTTGTAGCCCTGAATACAATAGAATCGAACATAACAGAACAACTATATGCTACAAACATAATAAAACAAACATTCACTGTAAATCCTTCGCATTAACATCCATTTAGAAAATAAGATGAATTTTCATTCATGCCAACTTTCAGCTTCTGACAGCCTTTACAGGGTCATGATGGTTCATTTAGCATCATCAGCATAAAGATGACTGTATTTTGCACAAAGCACAATGTTTCCAGTCATCCACTGTGTCAAGGGCATTTTATTTATGCCTTTCACAGATAAAATGTGACAAACACCCCGGCCACTCTACATTACACAAATACATTACAACTGTCTGTCCCATTATGCATCAGTTGGCCTTGCCCTCCTCCTGCCAGTCCAGTGGCTCCTTGGGTCTGAGCCAGACGCGGTGGGTGGTCACGGTCTGCTTTGGACACGCAGGATCCAAACATCACCTCCCACATCTCCCTATAACCCCTCGGCTCCACGACCTGCTTCCAACACACTCAGGATAGACCTCGTAGACGGGGGTGGGGGGGTTTACACCCTTATAGATCTGTGTCTTGTTGAGTGAAAGTTTGTGTGTATGTCTGCTATAGCCTCAAGGGACAGCTCGCTTCATAGAAAGGAGACTCTTTCCTCCAAACACAGGTAGTGCTGCAGTGTTTGAAATACACAGCCTCACACCAAACACAGACGCGCACACACACACACACACACTTTAACACATGAAAGGCCTCTTGTGGACCAGAGCAAACACAAGGCAGCTTTGATGTTCTCCAGCCTTTTCTATTCCCTTTCCACCTCCTAAAACTGACTGTTGCTTTGCTTTTCCATCTGAAAACCTGATTTCTAGCTTTTTCCGTCTGACAGTTTTTAAAAGTACAGCTGAAGTCTGTCTGATCAGTTTAAGCAGATCATAACTCATTGACAAATGATGACAAATCAGATGTAGTAGTAAAAGTTACCTATTATAAACCTATCATAATATATATATATATATATATATATATATATACATATATAATTTTCTAAAATAATATTTTATTATAATACATCTATCAATATATATAATAATTACTAGCCTAGTAACAGAACTAAGAATTCTCTGTATTATCCCTGTTAAATGTATATTAGTGTTGTAAATGATTAATTGCGATTAATTGCATTCAAAATCAACATTTTTGTTCCCATAATATACTTATGTACACTGTGTATATTTATTATGTATGTATAAATACAATCATATGCATGTATACATTTAGGGGAAAATGTATATATTAAATATATGTTTATATAATATAAAAATATAAGAATATAAATATAAAAATGTACATCTAAATAATTAAAAAACATGTACTGTATGTGTGTATTTAAATACATAATAAATCTATACAGAACACATACATATATCATGTAAACAAAAACTTTTTTTGGATGCGATTAATTGTAATCACTAATATATATAATTTACTTAGTTATTAAACCACTGTCTACTTTGGACATTTCTCCATTGAAAAAACAAAACAAGCGTCTGTGACAAAGTTGCTACTTTAAAAAAACATAACTGAAAACTGAACTATTCAAGCAAGCAACTCACAAAACTGGCTATTTCTTAATCCATAGATAAAAAAAACCCCGATAAAAAAAACCCCGAAAGGGAGCAAAATAGAAACAAACTCACACCCCAGTTCAGGACCTTTTGCTTTTTACAGTCAAAATAAACACTTGTAGAATGTGACTAGTGTGATTACAGTAACAGAGGTCTTGTGTTCTGTCAGCACATAGTGTGCAATTACGCTCCGAAACAAAACCACCAGCAAATCCACAGCATCGGAATTCCAGACAAATGAGTCCTGTCACACAAAGGGCTGTTTGGGTGGTTTCTGACTCAAATGTGCGGACATAGGCATGCGTCTATAATCACATTACGGGGGTTAAGAATCAATGTGGCAGAAAAAAGACTGATTTTGTACAGTGTGATTTACACACGTTAATTGTGTTGCATGCAGCAAGTGCTGTTAATAGAATATTACATTTTAGCAAGTATTAATTCCTAGTATCTAAGAATTGTTTATTTGATTAGAAATGTCACGTATGTATTAATAAATCTAATATTAACCATGGCCTTAATTTATTAAAATAAAATAGTCATAATCTAATGAATTAATGTAATAATAATAATAACATTCACTCGCCGACTCTCCTTTTCTCTCAGATCATGTGAGTTCTTGCTCCCTCCACACCAAGAGATCATTATAATTTGTGTTCTGATGCATGTAACTAAATTAAGATCAGCTGTAATGATCCTGCCAGCACTCCTGTGTGCTAATGACTGCCAAATAAAGATTGACTTAGTCAACACAAAACTCACACTGGTCTACAATATGCTGTAAATGCCACTTAACTCGCTGATCCACTTAATAATAAAGACACATTATCCAAAAGCAAAAAACACGCTGTATACTATTCAATTTCATACGTTTGTAACATAATGTTGTTTTTCATAATTTCAAGGAGTATCTGATGCAAAAATAACATTTTAAAATAAATGTACTCTCCTTCAGGTCATCCAAGACGTAGATGAGTTTGTTTCTCCAACAAAACAGATAAGAAGAAATTTAGCATTGTTCTTACTCACCAGTAGATCCCCTGCAGTGAATGAGTGCCATCAGAGTGAAAGGATACATTTAACTTTAAACTGTCACTTCTGCCCAAAATACCAGTCCTTAATAACCAACTATCAGCTGTTTGACGGCACCCATTCACTGTAGAGGATCCAATTGTGAGTAAGTGCTAAAATGCTACATTTCTCCAAATCTGTTTCAAAGAAATAACAATTACTATTCCACTAAATGGCATTAAGAGATTTTGCATACCTCCCATTGAGCCCTGGGCCAGGTAAAGGGCTGACTGCTGTGGTAGGGGCCCATGTTTGAATTGGTGTTGTAGGAGTAGTGGGGGTAGGAGAACGAGGGCCCCGGGACCCACTGGTTCTGCTGGTTTGCTACATTAGCCGCAGGGGCCGATTGAACAGTGTAGAATGACTGGAACATTGTAGATTCCCAATGCTGCAGAGTGAAACACAACACGAGACAAGAGTAAGCTGTGAAATGTAATATGTCACTTTATATACATTTATACTGAATTATATTCAGTGTAATTTCATTCAAATGTAGCCACTTTTTGAAATATTTGGTTTAGATTTACATTGTGCAAGTCAAAATCCATAAAGTTGTCCAAAATAATTTAAATAAGATAGTTGAGCGTACTGTCCCTGTGGTTCATCTGAAATCACATTTGAGGGATGTTTTCTTTCAGCCTGTGATCGTATTTTGCAATACGTCTTTGTTTAGACTCACGTCAGCTCTGCATGAGATGATTGAAACAGAGCTGAAATAATTAGAGGCAGTGTGCTGTGTATATAGTCTCTCAGTTCAACTGTCACACTCAATAAGTGATTTTAGTGTTAAAAAAACCTCCTGAGCTAATTGGCCATTTCAGTGTTACGTATCTCCTATAACAGCGGTGGTTTCTCATCTGAGTGACAGAGGTTTGAAAGTGTTTGAATCACGTTGTACTGTAATTTACACATTAATGTGATATGTTATCAAAGGAAATTTGTAAGGATTTTTTAATACATATATTGTTTAATAGAATTGAATGGTCTGTGATTCGGTCTTGCTCCGGGCTGAAAAGTGGCTGCCTGTTCTGCAAATAGCCTGTTGTTCTTCAGCGCTGATCCCACACAGGTCCTGAGGAGAGGACATTGTTCCTGAGATCGTGGCATGACTGGCTGTGATGGACACAGATGCCACTCTGAGATCTCAGACGTAATGGGCTTATGAGAACATGTCTTTCTCGGGACAATGTGTGATTTGGACTGTTTCTCCTGAATGATGATGGACTAATGAACTCGACAGATAGAGGGATGACTGGAGGGAGAATCACAGAGAGCTGGAACTCTGGGAAAACTGGGTCACCAAACTAAAGTCCACTCAACATTTTTCTGTCTTTCTATCTATCCATCCTACTATATGCAAATTGATATCTATCTATCTTCATGCATACCTGCTTGTTTATCTATTTATCTATGTCTGCCTGTCTATCTATCTATATTTCTGTCTGTCTGTCTCCATGTCTATCTATATATCTGCCTGCCTGCGTACCTACCTGTCTATCTATCTATCTATCTATCTATCTATCTGTCTAATGGTCATTGTCTCTCTCACTCTGATGTAGCTAGACTTCAAATAATACATTTTAAAAGCCACTTGCTATCCATGTTTTACTATGGTGCATATGCAAGGAACGATTTTCCCTCATTGTTTGACTCTTCTGCATGCTTTAATTTCAGATATTCGATATGTTACAATAATGTAGGTATGATGTAGAGTTATGCAGCTTGAGGATCTCATTGTATCAGCGAGAGATCAGTGAGACAGTGATGCCTCACACAATCAGAGAGGCCACGCTGAGAGCCAGACAGCACTGTGAAAGGAAAGAGCTCCATAATGGAGGAGAAGGAGGTTGAGCACAATGTAATTGGCAACTCTTCCTCCTTTTTTGCCCACACCTCTCTACTTCCATGCATGGGGCAAGTGATGTTAAATTGCCTTCTCTCTCTCTGTATTCCCTCATTATTTCTCTCTTCCTGTCAGCATTGGCGAACAGTAGAATATGCGATCCTAGACACCAGTCAGATTCGGAGATGGACCGAAATGCTGCTAAAGAATGTTCCTGTCCATCTGTCAGCATTCCAGGGACAGAGCTGCTTTTAGCTTTCTTTATTTGAGACAATCGTCCCTGTCTATGCTTCACTTGGGTTTGTGTCCACATTGGGTCACTATTTGTGTGTGAGTCTCTCCATTATGAGGCGAGTAAGTATTCCTCCCAAACAACAGGGTCATTTTGTAGAGCTAATTCTATAATGAGGGAAGGTAATGACACTAAACCAGGGCTTTTGTCACAGGCCTCTACGTCTGCAGCAGAGGCCGTGTTTGACACATTCAGAGGTTAGAAATCCCAAGCCATTTTCCATTTACTACAATTTACCAAACAGTAAAACCCTATATTTGGTGTTCATCGGGATTCAAGGGGTATGCTGGCAAATGGGATGTCATGCTAAACTGCAACCTTATGCATTTGGCATTCTCATCATATCTTTCACATGTTGCTTTAGATTTGTTGTGTTTTTGTGCATTTTGCCAGTACATCTCAAACACAAATCATACAGATGAGCAGGTGTTTAGCACCTTTTAGGCCTTTTGGAAAATAAAATAAAATGCATTAAAGAAAGTACCCAAGTTATCTGGAAACCAGAAAAGCATGGGTGTAACTTGAGCCAGTAAGCAGCAAGGTGACACGTTTTACACTAAAAACCAGCCTTTTGATGATAGATGTCTTTTTCCTTGTCAGTAGTGATTTGCAAAGGGGTCATTTTTAGATGTCACCAGGGTCAAGATGAGGTCAGCGAGACACTGGTGAGCTTTAACTAGTGATTTACAGTATAGTAAAACCCTTCAGGCTTATGGGTCATTGGTTAGCTGGTTGTGTAAGTGGAGACAAGGAAGTATAGGATATACTTGTTGGAATTGTAGCCTCGGGTAAAATCAGCATATCGGCGCAAAATGCCCTCACAAGATAAAATCCTGCCATGCTCTTTTTAAAAATCTAGAGAAAGAGCTTTAGAGTATGTATATGTGAATGTATGTGAAATAAAATGTGTGTGTGAGAAAAAGAGAGATTTTAGAGGATGTGTTTCAGTCTGATGAGCTTTCCTTTTCTCCCGGGCTTCATTAAAAGCTTTCCCTTAGAAACGGCCCTGTGTGGTGCTTTGCCCCTCCACCAGCTCTGGGCTGAGAGACAAAACACTTGTTTCCTCTCTCTCTCCATCTTTCTTTCTCATGTAGTCTCTCAGGTCCTCAAAAGGCTTTGTTACAGGCTTTTCAAGTCGAAGCACCTATTTATTTGCTCTTTTCACTGTTAATTCTTGGTTTTCTGCTCTCCTTAGATGCCGAGCAGAGCTATGGTCCTTCTGCCTGTGCTCAGGTCCTGAGTCACTGGGTCTGGATAATGGACAGACTTAGAGATGGAGCAATGCATCTCAATCACACTCAAATAACAGCTGTTGTAGCTAGGACAGTCCTACAGTGGAGTAGATTTTAAAATACTCATCATATCTCTTAATATATTAGATAAAATATTAAACTCAATTTTATATGATGGGACTTGGAACCTTTTTATTTAACAGAGATCAACTTATATTAAAAAGATGGACTACTGTGATGAAATTTCAATATTATTTTTATATATATAATATATATATATATATTTATTTTTTCTAATCAAAATGCTTCATACAAAATTATATTTTAGTAGATATCAATAAAATTTTATTTTATAGCATTGCATTAACACGCATTTAAATGTTTCTTGATCTTGACTCCAGATAGTCGATTAGTTCCTACAGTGCTGCTTCTTGTTTCTGTTTTACTGTCTGTATTTTTTCCTAGAAGTTAATTTGTACAATGCTGAATGCTGAGGATTTAGATAGCTGGAATGAGATTATTTGCTTTGGTGATTTGTCATGTTCAGTGTAATCTGGCAGCTGTAATAGATCCTGTCTGGACAGTTTGACTGTTCAGTCTCAATCTCAGTTGTGTATCTCATCCTGTTAGAAATTCCCACAGAGCTGGCATGTGAAGTTTGCATTCCCCACTCCTGATAAACCCAGAGAAGGTTCACTAAATTAGTAAGGACGTCTCATAGAGGTAATGGTTTTTTGTATGAGATGTCACTTCTTGTTTGTGGGGCGGTAAGATTTATGGCAAAACAGTTAAGTACTTGCTATTAAAGTAGTTAACCCAAAATAAAAATCTGGGCATCCTCATTCTCAATTAGTTTCTTCATCCGAACAGATATGGAGAAATTTATCATCAACTCCTTTGCAGTAAACGGGTGCCGTCAGAATGAGCATCCAAACAACTGATAAAAACATAGTAATCCACACCACTCCACAATCCAACAGGTCTTACTAAGCAAAAAGCCATCGTGTTTGAATCATGAGAGAAATCAACTGTGCACAGATCAAGCACAGTTTACAAGTGAAAAACAAAAGGTGAAAAAAAAACAGTTCTAAACAAATATGTAAAAGCACAACTGAAGATGTAATTTTTAACTAGAGGAAGTGTTATGGTATATATGGATTTGCTGTGTATGGAGTTGTGTGGATTACTTATTAGAGAAATCTTCCACCAAAATTGTGCATCCCTATTAGTAATATATTTATCAGCTGTTCGGACTCCTGGCACCCATTTACTGCAGAAGATCCATTGTTGTGAAAGTGATGTTGATGCTACATTTCTCCAACTCTGTTCACAGTAAGAAACAAACTCATCTTACATGGCCTGAGGGTGGGTACAACTATTCTTTGAAGTAAATTTTATAATGTGATCAACTTCCCCCCACTGCATATGTCTTCTTGTGCACCCCATTTAAGGAAGTTGTTTTAATTATGCACATTGGCACGCACAGTTTAGATACAGAAGAAACAATATTAGCAGCTTTTCCCAAATGCACCAGACAGGGAAGTAGAAGCTTGTGTTTGTGTCTGTCTAGCCAGGGCTCTTCTTGAGTCGATCTCATCTCAGACACGGAGTCTCGGTCAAACCTAAGAGCCACAGGCCAGGGAGAGAGCAAACATTCAATGTCATCTCTGATTGGCCAAGGTTGAGCAGCGCCTCACCTTCCCATGAACCCCTCCGCTGTCACTGATTGGACGAGCCTCACTTGTGTCTGAACCCTGCCTCGTGTGATACGAGAGCGGCTTTGTGGGCCACAGAGACGCTGTATGGAGACGAACTCAGGGTGGGTGGATGTGTTCTTGAGGGCTCTCCAAGCATCGCTCGCTCTTGAGAGCTCCTTCATCACCAGGCTGTCATGATAGCACTACTCAAAAGAGCACCAAAACCACCTCTCCTCGACAAGGCAATTCAGACACCCTCCCTGTCATTAAGCAATATGAAGTCTGGAATGTGAATGCCGCGATGTTTGATTCCTGCCCTTTATGAACTTATCTGGGCTGGGTGAAGGTATTAGACTTGAATGTCAGAGAGGAACCCAGTGCACTACAGCTTTAACTGCAGTTCCTCTTATTACCACAAGAGGTCACTGTGTAGACGGCATGTTTGCCAGCGTTGAAAACTTAAAAAGATAAGTCTGAGAGTTTTGTGTAACTTTCAGTTTTTCTTTTGCTTGCACAATCTTACGCAAACATTACACAGTTGCTTAAAATTATGAATGTCTTTACCAGATTTTTGTTGTTTGTTTTTGTCAGTAGTATTAAGTTCATATAATTTTAAATAAATTATATATTTAAAATATATAATAAAATGTCAAGATGATTATGGTAATGACCATATATGACTGTTAAAACCTGTGTATAATGTATTAATATATTTATTTATTAATAAAATTATTAATTTATTTAAAATTATGCATAAATACTTATTATTAAATAATAAAATAAATTAAAAATTTAATTAAATTTTCAACATTGAAATTTCCTGAAAGAGAATGTCAAGATCATATTATTTAAAAAGAAATCAATTTATACTAAATACTTTAAAATGCTAAGATATTATAATTAAAATATTATACATAAAAATTTAATGTATTTAATATTTGAATAATAATACTGTTATTATATTGTATTTTAATGTATTATATATTAAATATTATAATAATTATTTTAAAAATCTGTGAAATAAGGACTAATTTATTCAACAAATTATTTTTAACATTTAAATTCATTGAAGTAGATCATGTTATTTTTAATAAATCTAAATAAATAAATAATTAAATATTAATTTATGTAATCAAATGTGATGATAAGATAATAAGAATACAGTAGTTCTCATCATATTTGGATATATATATATATATATATATAGTAATATCACTGTTATTGTTTCTGGTGCTAACAAGCCTTTGTTTGCATGTAAAAATGCACATCCTGCATCTGTCCACTCCTCTCTTTCTCAGGACTTTGGTGATCTTGTGACCTTTTAGAGCCGGGTGGGCGATGGTCAGATATTGAGCAAGCACAGCTGTATGAATCAGAGGTGAGCAATAACACGCTTCAGCACACTGCCCTACTTCCTCTCAACACAAACACACGATACTCGCTCTTTGTCTTGCACACATCCCTCTGTAAGTTGCACACATCCCTCATCAGTTCTGTTACATTTCAAGTTGTCTCATCAATCTCAAAAAAATCATGATCAAAACATATTCAGTTTCTAATAATCATCCTATGCAATATTTTTATATTTTTCCCTTTGTAGGATGTCTATATTCTAATAAAATTAATATATTTAAAAAATATATAAAAATAATATATAAAAAGACATCTTAGGATTATTTGCTAAATATAAATCTGAACATGACATACATAATATTTAAATGAATATTTGTATTTAAATGCATACATTTGTAAACTAGGGTACTCTCTTAACTCTTGTTTAAAATATGCTTTTTTTAGGAAAATAATACAAGGAAAATGGGACATGGATGCATTTTAGTGTTCATGTGGAGCTAAAGTCATGATGGGGTTCTGTTCTGTCCATGTCCTATTTCCTAACTTTATGCACACATGTTCTCATCTTTCTCCCTCACACCTCATATCTCAGATTTTTCACTTATCCATTATCTCATTGTCATTCAAATGTTAGATACCTTTCTCTCTCTATTTTCACCTTGTCTGTGTCTCAGATCACCCTTGCGTGCCACCTGACACTGATCAACACCTGCGAATCTCCCACTCTCAATTTCTCACTCATTCTCTCTCTTCATATAAATGACATTAATCTTTGGATGGCTCCTGTTCTTGCTCATCTGTCTCTGATATCTTCTTTCCTTTCTGACCATTTCAAGGAAAAGTCTGCATCTTGTGGTCTCATGAAAGATTCCCATATGCTACTCTTCAGACGCTCAGCATTATTGGCCATCGACTGCCCGGCACTTCTGCTTTACGTATATCTCTCCTGTCATGCAACATTATGTAATGTCTGTAATAGGGTTACAACACTGCTAAATATGGGAATGTTTGTTTCCTGGCCACAGTTTGAGTTTTTTTGTCTTTCTTTTTATATCCATATTTATTTTATTATTATATTTTGCTTTAACAACTAACAAGCTCTAGGAAAATCTATTTTCAATCTTTATAGATATATATATTTTTTTTTTATTATTTATGTTTTAGAATGTACTTTTATAATGTTTTAAAATATTGTCTTATTTGAAGAAATTAAAGGTTAAAGGAAATGTTTTATGATCCCAAAGTACATAAATGTAATATTATATCACATTCATATTACAATTATTACAAGCAGTCCATTTACATGTACATTGTCATTTAGTTTTTTTTAAACGAATAACAAACCTGCAGTATTTTATCTTAAAATGCATGCAATGATTCTCAATACCATAAAAGTGCAACATTAAAAATCATTAAATCTTTGATCGCTTTATTGTCAATGCACATGTGAAATTTTGCCCTGCATAGTGAAAAAATATGTTTAGGAAAGGTGTTTTCCACCTGGGTGCATTTTCTTTCTACATGCTTTTCAATCACCCTTGTATGGGTAATGGTTTTGAACAATCTTTTCAGTTGGCAAATATAAATCAATGTGCCGTTTTTGCAAAGTCATACCTCGTGGTGTGATTGTGACAGTCACTCATGTGCTCGATTAAAATGCCCCCTTCCCCGCCCCCATTAGTGGCACCCTTTAAAATGAGTGCAAAAAGGAACCACATCCTGTACAAACAAGAAATGGGTGCAAAAAATCCCATGATAGATGGAATTTCCTGTATGTAAAACAATATATGTGATGAGCCCCAATAGAGGAAGTTTATCAAAGAATGTGGCTGAGGCTGCCGCTTCTCCATTTTTGTTTTTTAATTGTTTTCCTTTTCTGCCATGTCACTTTGTTGCTATAGACACGAAATTGGAAACACAAAGCGATTACTAGAAATGCATTAAACAAGAGCAGACAGGCCTACTTCAGAAAGCTCCTCTAAAAAGATCTGTTTTACACTTTTCACAAACCATTGTATTTATATCAAATCTAAGTATTTAAACTAAACATTTTATTAGTTTAAGCATTTTAAAAATGTAAAAAATTATCTGCACAAACAAAAGCATATGTCTATTGCATAATTATAAATGCTTCAGTCCCTTTACAGAAAAAGGTACTTAACATCCACTACTTCCAGTATACAATTTATTTATACTCATAAAAGTATTTTATTATAAAGTAACATTAAAATGATAAAAAAAAAGATTTTTACTTTGTATTAAAGAACAAAATGCAGTTTTTGCAATATTAATTGAAATATTAAGCCTTAATGTGTCCCAATTTTGACGTTGTCCTTAAACAGATTTGTTATTTCTGTAATAAACTGGCATAATCTGGATAATGTGTGTGTGGTATTTAAATAAGACCAATAAAGTTGCTGAGGTATATTGTAGCAATCGCCAAAAATACATTGTATTGGTCAAAATTATACATTTTAGCAAAAATCAGAAAGGTTCCTACCGAAAATATATTAAAATTTAATTTTCTTATTATCAATACGCATTGCTAAGAACTTCATTTAGATCATTTTTAAGGCAATTTTCTTTTTTTGCACCCTCAGATTTTTAAATACTTATACTTCGGCATCAGTACAAAGACTTGTATGAATTGCGAAAAATTGACCCTTATGAGTGGTTTAGCCATCCAGGGTCACACATTTCTCCATATCTCTGGTCTCTCATAACATATAATAGCATGTATATAAGCACCCCCGTTACTGTGTGGTATCTCTTTATCATAAACGCGTTACAGAAGTAGCCAGTTAGATGAATAGTTCTTGTGTGTGTGGCAGATTGAGTTTAATGAAAGATAGAAATTACCTGTGATTGTCGGCCGCAGGGTTTTTTCTCTGTGAAATCAGCGGATGCTTGATCTCTTGCTATTACGTTGGCCAGCAAGATCAGCAAGACTCCATCCAATATAAATCTTGATCTGTTTCCTCTTTTTCTCCGTCCATGGAACCGGGTGCAAATGGGAAGTCTCTACACTTTGACATACACGTTGAACCTAGAAAGTAAGATGTTTTAATATAAACTCCATCATTATTAGATTAATTATATCTAATTATAAAGATTTTCAGTTGTTTCTTACGTGTTGAATGCACGTTTGCTTTCTTCTGGTCTCATGAATAAAAAATATCTATATTTTCTAGAATAAGAACATATATTGAGTTTGTCCTGGTCTTTATAGTAGATTTTGTCCTGACATCAGAGTTTTGAGTGGAGATGTGTTTGCCTTTTAAATTGTATAATTGTCTTGACTTAAACTGTTTGATATATATTATTTTAGTGCCATGCATATTTTTCCAGTTATATTGTGTGTGTGTGTGTGTGTGTGTGTTTAAGAGAGAACATTAAACCACAAAGTGTCCATATTAGTAATTGTTTTGCGTACTGTGATGATTCAAATGTCATATGAGTCATCATTATTAAAGTGACATGGTTAAATGCCACATTAGAAACGTCATTTGGGTGTTTGTAAAATTTGATGTTTTATGAATGTTTTATGAAAGCTTTGTCTTTGATTTATTTGATCAATTTATTTGATTATTAGTAATATACCAATTTTGAAAAAGTATTTTAAAATAGTTTAAATTGTAATTTATTCATATAATGCAAAAATGAAAATTTAACAGCGATTACTTTAGTTTTTAATGCCACATCATCCCTAAAAACTTTTATTCCTTGAAGAATCCTGAAAAAAAATTTTATTTAAAAAACTAAAATCTTCTGTAACATTATAAATGCCTTTAAATTCAGCTTTGATCGATTTAATGGGTCTTTATTAAATTTTTAATATTAATTTCATGTTAAGGACTCTAAGTGGTAGTGTATTAGTTTTATATTGATTTATTTATTAGATATTATTCCCCAATTAAAAAAAACTCTTTTTCTATGAATAAAGATGAAGTTTTAAGGACTAAGTTTCAGATTATAAAAGTAAAAAATTATATTCAAAAACCAATTTGTGTACTTTGACTCGAACCTTGTGTTTGGTGAGATACTTCCCTTGTGACAACTAGCCCCATCTATATGTTTCATGTGTGTGGTCATTTTGTCAAGAAATAAAAGATGTGTTTGACTTGAGACAGTGTTTAGAGGATTATAAGCAGGGAAAGAGATAGTTCAAAGCCAGAAGAAAAAAAACTTGAAGCGTTTTAAGTGTCCCTTTACCCAGAGCCCTCACCTCTATCCCAGAATTCCCTTTGTCCAAAAGTTTCAGGCAAGAACAAACTTCCCCCCACATCTTCAAAACCTGATCACTTTGCTTTATTCTGATCAATGTGCTCCACGTTTCTCCTCTCGGTGTCAGAGTAGTCAGGAGATAAAAAAGCAGGAGGGAAGGAGGGGTGTGAGGGTAGACGGCTTACTTTTTTAGATGCCAATTGTATGTGTCTCTGTGGCTGCCTTACCTGTGTTCCTTTGATCATAGCTGAGCATGAGGTGGCGTTTGATTCCAGGGCTACTTTGACAGCTCGCAGGCTGGCAGAAGCCTCTCGGATGACTGGAGATCAGAGAAGACAGGCTGGAAAGCAGAAGTCCAGCTGAGAGAAGATCAGAAGAGGCACAACTTCAACCAGAGCTATTGTGAAGGAACGTAATGGCTTAGATAACTTTTTCCCCTCCATCTTTTTTTTCTTGTGAAAACTTACCCTTCAGAATTTTGAATTGCCCACTTTAAGGTCTGTGGGGCTTTGACAAAAGAGACATGTTGTTCTTTCCGCCTTGTCCTGAAGAGAGATATTTAAACAGTGTCACTTGATGTTCTCTTGTTTTCAGCAGCACTGGTTCAGCCCGGTTTACTGTAGATGCACATACTATGAAAAGAAAATTACAGTTAAATGTACAACCATGCATTGTTCATGTCTATAAATGTGTAAAATGGCTACATTACTGTCAAATGCTTATGTAGATCTGCATATGCATCTTTGTTTGTTTTGGTTTATGCTGTTTTGTGTGTGCTAAGGACATAACATTTTAAAAGTTGAATTATTATTTTCTTAAGTGTGTTCATTTAAATCAGTCCAGTGCCAGCTGTACCCCAGCTAAACATCCAGAGGGCTCCTGTGGTGTAATGTCTCCCTCTGGTGGAGGATGTAATTAACACCTTGAACTGCATTACATATATTTCAAATATAGAAATACGACTGTTAACCTGAAATGTTAATTCTGTTATAATTTAAAAACATTTCAAACCCAATTTTTTTTTTTAAGAATGTTTGAAACCAAACAGTTACTGGTAGCCATCAACTTAGCATTTTAATGCCGTTTTATTGAAGTGGAAGGCTACAAGCAACTGTTTGGTTATCTTCTTTCATGTTCAACAAAAGAAAATAAACTCATATAGGCCTGAAGGGTGATGTCATATCTGTAAATTGTGATATAAATCTCATCCCAAATATTATATTTTGATCCCCTGATCTTCATATTATTTACAATATTTTTGTTTGTTTGAAAAGTGACCATTATTAAGCTAAACAATTTAGTTACTTTATTGTTATAACATGTTCTCGGTGGTTTGGACTAAAGTTTATAATAATTAGACTTTTTAGTGTAGCATCACGGAGAGAAATCAGCCGTCACTGAAACACTAACGTTACTACAGCAATACAAACCTTTTTGTACTTTAATACAGAAATAAGTACTGAGGACTTACAGGTGAGTAGCGTTACACTGAATTCCTGCAGTTTGTTTTAGTTTTGTTTGCTAACGGGCTGTATTTGAGAGACATTAAGAGTGTCGTAGAGTTGTCGTCTGAAGAATCTGTACTTTTATGGTATTTTTAAACGACTTGAAAACGATCAGGCGTTGTCGCTCATCTAATATCTATGGGTCTGATGGTGCATGGTTGAAAGTGACGCTCACTGACTCCGCCTAGTGGAGCGGAAGGAAAACTGCGCCTTTTTTAACATTCACGTACGTTTGGTCGTCATGCATGTGCAATACACTGTAAATGTGTACTGTAAAATCTGTACAGTTTCAAAAAAAAACAACAAAAAATATAAATAATCAGATAAACTTAAGATCATCTAAGTGTACTCAACTGTGTTATTTCGAGACACCATTAATATGAACTAAAATAAACTTTTAACATACCTTTGTATTTAAAATATTTATTTATTTACCACTTTTTTAGTATATTACATACAAAGTTAGTGCACTTCCACATTATGGCAGTGCACTTGTTTTTCACCTGGGAATTTATGATGCATTTCATGTGAGTATATTCTACTTGCAAGTATATTCTATTAACAGTTATATTCACACATACTGTATGGAGAAATTACATCTTTATCCTACAGCGATCTGACTGGGATCAAACCAGCAACCTCTGAATCGTGAGGCAGCACTCTTACCTGCTGTGAGCCACAAAATGTCATTTGACATGCAAAGGTGGCACTCATTTTAATATGTTAATAGAGGGGTCTAAAAAAATACTTGTTGATGGTCAAGTAGATACGAAGGTAAATAATAACATTTGCACGTTGTTTCTTTGTTTGAAGAACTTAGACTTTTATGCTAGCTATTTTAATGTTTTTTTGCAGATTGAAAATGCCTGCATGCACATGTATAAGTCTTTTTCACATTATTTTACACTAGCTGTAGATTAGACTTTTTATGGAGCTGCTTCATTTCATATTTTTTACTCTCACAGGGAAATTCATGTACACTGCCAATGCACGTTATTGCATAAGATTTTACAAGGTGTAGCTCATAAGAATATAGTAGTTATTAAACTTTGTGGTTTATAGGGATTGTTCCTTTTTGCTGGTTTTACCCCACAACACATTAATATCCGTGAGACGCGGCTGGGATTGAACCAGCAACCACTGATACTAGAAGAGACAACTTCGACCTGTGAGCCACGGAGCTCTTGCTGGACTGCACACAGGAAGATTTTGATGTCAACATGTGGATGTGACGTGTGCTACAGCTGAGCTAGCTAAAGTGTGATTATCTGCAGTGGGCTTTGAAAACGTGCTCTAGCCCATCACAGCATTCTGATGCTGTTTAAATGAATTTGTGGGATGTAATGAGAATGATTTAACATAAGCAACAGTGGGCTTTGAACTCAGTACACCATGATTAAACGTCCACCCTTTATTACTTGAGCCACTAGGACTTTCTTTAAGCTGGACGTCAGTCAGTTCGTCAAACGACTAAATTAAATTAGATTAAATTGGAGTGAAGCTAAACACGCCTTTTGAACACAAAATGATGGTAATTGGCTGTGGAAGATGAATATTTAATCAGCTATCTGATCGAGCTGTGGGTGCTTAAGACTGTAACATTTTGAACGCAATATAGTTAATATTAGTTCTGTCTGCCCTTCTCCTTACTGTTAATTTAAGTAGTTTCATATTAAATTTTAAAAATGAGTCTGAATAAGTGTTACCCTTGTGGAGAATAGTGTTCCTTTGAAATAGGTTTGACACACTTTAAATCAAGTTAAGTAAGAACAGTAAGGAAAAAAAATGTGATTATTCTTTGCAATTACAACTTATTTGCTCTAAACGATTGCAGTTAATTGTACTTCTGTATAATGGTGTGTGTCTGAGAGAAGTAGAATGTTGAATGAGTAAACTAGAGAGCGTGGCTTCCTTTTCTACAGCTAATTATTGGATTTATTAAAGTAGGCATTCTTTCAGGAATGAACACTGATGGTTAATGCTGTCACACTCATGTCCAAGCCATCAAACTGACTTCATCATATAAGACCTGATGTTTTAGAGGGGAGGAGCTTGCAATTGTAATAATTGTTCACCACATAAATAGCAATGTGAACAAAATAAATATTGTTAATTATGATTTCACGCTGACTTTAAAGATTATTGGCTACTTTTGTGAATTGCGTTGATGGAAATCAAGTCCAAATATAATAATCACAATCACATACCCTTCAGTTGAGATTTTTGTGAACTACACCACTGAAAATGTTCATTTTTAACAGGTTACGCCCTCCTGTGGTGATTAATGTAAACTACACTGCATATCAACAATAAAGAAGTTAAACAGGTTACGCCCTCCAGAGCTGATTTATGTAAATTACACCACTGCATATCGAGACTAATGAATTTAAACATATTACGCCCTCCTGTGGTGATTAATGTGAACTACACCCCTGCA
The DNA here is from genome assembly GCA_032357475.1 of Enteromius thamalakanensis. Lineage (NCBI taxonomy): Eukaryota > Metazoa > Chordata > Actinopteri > Cypriniformes > Cyprinidae > Enteromius > Enteromius thamalakanensis. The sequence goes on from JAUCMT010000088.1 coordinate 661,563, forward strand.
TATCGAGACTAATGAAGTTAAACAGGTTACGCCCTCCTGTGGTGATTAATGTGAACTACACCCCTGCATATCGAGACTAATGAAGTTAAACAGGTTATGCCCTCCTGTGGTGATTAATGTAAACTACACTGCATATCAACACTAATGAAGTTAAACAGGTTACGCCCTCAAGTGGTGATTTATGTGAATTACACCATTGAATATCAAGACTAATGAATTAAAACAGGTTACGCCCTCCTGTGGTGATTAATGTGAACTACACCACTGCATATCGAGACAAATTAATTTAAACGTTAAGCCCTCCTGTGGTGATGTTTGTGAACTACATCACTGCATATCGACACTTATGAATTAAAACAGGTTACGCCCTCCTGTGGTGATTAATGAAAACTACACCACTGCATATCGAGACTAATGAATTTTAACAGGTTACGCCCTCCTGTGGTGATTAATGTGAACTACACCACT
>JAUCMT010000088.1:673173-711463 GCA_032357475.1 Enteromius thamalakanensis
TACAGATAACCCAGGATTCCGTTTACCCGGGGTTTACGATAACCCTGGGTTAACAATTTCAAGTGTGAAAAGCCCTAATGACACTTTCAAAAGGACAGAAATCTACAAAGATAAATGGAAAATGAGCACAGAAAAGGATAAAAGCGTACCCTGTCATATAGTTTTAAGCTGGACTTCCAAGATTTGTGGTGCCCCGCTGCTCTTGTTTAATACATCAAACAAAAGGAAGAATATTACACGTGAAAGTTCGAAACTTTAAAAGTACTTATGATGAATAATTGGCAGACGTCTCAAAAGACAGCTTTACTGTCAGCCGGAGCGAGAAAAAAAGTTTCATTTCTTGCCGCGTTGACTGTTAGGGGTAAATATCCCCCTTTAAGCTTTCCTCTGTCTGTTAAGCTTCAATTATGTCTCTTATTCCAGTGACTCACCCGTCGTATGACTATTTGCACTGGGGAAATTAAATGGCTCTTTCAGAATTCTGCACTTTGCTCCACACACTGTGTAAGTTTGGGTTGTTTGAGTTGTTTTGAAGATGATATATTCATCTCATTCTTTTCTCCCCATTATTTCATTTTCTTTCATGAGAAAGAAGAGTTAATGAAGCTTGGGGTCTATCTTATGTAACTTCATTCAGCCATCAGGCAGCCTTTCACATGTCTTGTGTTTTTCTTCTGTTATTTTGGATGTTGCTGACAATTGAAAGAACTGACTGACTTCAAATGTGAGTTCTCCCAGGTCTTAGGTTAAGTTCCAAAAAGAAGTGGAAAAATAAACTCCTGATCAATGTGTGGAGATATACAGTGCTTGAATTCAGTGTTTTTCCTCTACGTCTTTCTATGTCATGGCTTCAATTGATCAGAAACAGCAGTAAGGTAATTTTCAATGTTAAAAAGCAGCACAACCATTTTTTAAATACTGATACTGTTTATGGAGCAGGAAATCGGCACATTATAATGTTTTCTAAAAAATCATGGGACACTGAAAATTGGAGTAATGATGCTGAAAATCTATCAAAATAGAAAATGTTAATGCAGCCTTATTGAGCAAAGATATTTCTTTCAAAAACATCAAAATTGCAGTAAGAATCTTACAGACACAAACTTGTTTGTATAAATATAAAATCATAATTATACATGATTTACATATGCAAACACTTTTGTCATTTTACCTATAAATTTGTTGTACTTTTTTACATTTTTATAGATATATTTAAAACTTTTTTGAAATATGATCAATATTATTATACAACTTATTAAGTTGAAAAATATTAACTTATTCTGTTTTGTTTTATAAATATTTAAAATTCACACATGCAACACCCCACATGGCTTGGTGCCCATGATCAGACATGTAATTTCTTTCGCATGTCAGCCATGTCCTGTACCCCATAGAATCGAAAGCGTCTCCTGTGCTGTGTGACATCTAATTAAAATGCTCTCCCTGAGGAGACAGCTGTGGTGTCCTCTGAGAGAGACCCACCCGGGCCATCCCTCCTACTGCTAATGAGCCTATTAGGGACCACAATACCTGTTGGATGTTGTGTCGGGGCTTAAAGGGATAAACTGCAAATTAAAAAAAGCACCATAAAGCCATAAGAAACAGAGAGGGAAACTTAATTAACTCTGAGTTTGCGATGATTATACGTGTTTCCCGAGTCAAGAAACCCTTCCTGTTCCCTGATATGTTCCCAGGAACTTCAAAAAGCAGACATCTTCATTCATTTTCCTTAATAGTGGATTTTTACAGACATTCAGGGCCCTATTTTAACAATCTAAGCATACGGTTTAAACTATCTAATGGTCTAAATGATCTAAGCACATGCTGCACTTAGTGCATGTCCGAATCCACTTTTGCTATTTAACGACAGAAAAAACAGTCTGTGTGCCCAACACATGGTCCAAAAGGGTTGTCCCTATTCTCTAAATAAGTAATGGGTGTGTTTTGAGCATAACATCCAATAAACTAATCAGAGTCTCATTCCTCTAAAGAGCCGGTTACACTCGCACCATGACGGATTTGCTATTTAAACAGCAGAATTTGCAAGCACAAAAGACTGAACACATCTTCAGAGAGAAAAACAGCTGTTCAGCCCAAGCAAATAGGTAGCCTAAAACATGCAGTGACTATCCTTTAACATGTAGGCATTTTTATTAGATGGATGTACTCACAATTAACAGCTGTGCGGACATTTTTTAACATTGTTCTCTGTAATTTTGAAAAAATAAAATAAAATAAAGGCACAAATAATATAGTTAATAAAAGTATTACACTCTTAATTCCCTTTTGGAAACATTATTTCTTTCATGGCGATGCCATAGAAGAAGCAGTTCTTGGTTCACCAAAGAACCTTTCAGTGAACAGTTCTTAAAAGAACCATTTTTTTCTTAGTTTGAAGAACATTTTTACAGTATAATCTAAGGTAGCTTTTAAAGTGTCCATGGATGGTAAAGGTTCTTTGCCAATTGATGCTTATATTTAGTATAGATGAAACATTTTCAATGTGGGGTCAAAGATTCATAAAGAAATATGTTTTAAAAATATATCAAAGAATATGTTCTGTGACAGTCCACGCACTGTTTATGTAATAGTTTTTGTCTTGAGGCCAGTCCATGGACACAAAGCTACATTTTTGTGTCTGTGAGCAGTTTGTGTGCAGCAGCGTACATGTAAAGTGAAATGTTGAGACAAAACTGTCAACTAGGAGATAATGTGTCAAACTCATCTATCTCTCACACGAGCTTGAGCATACTTTGAAAGCTGGACAAAGCTGTGATCAAAATGTTGTGGAGCATGGAAAATGAAGTATACTTAGGCATTTATGCTAATATTGATTTGCCCTTGAGGAAGTTTTGGGTTTAAATGTAGTTTGCGTTGTACCAGACAACTGCTTTAACAAAAAAACACAAAACTTCTGTCAGCACAGATATACAGTATGAGTTCTAAGCTGATGTCTACTGTCAAAAGAACTGGCATCATCCAGAAAACAAGACATCTGCGCTATAAAAACCACCACTGTCGCAAGACCCAGCCTTTTTTATGATGTAAACACACATAGATCTTGCATCACTTTGATGCAACTGTTTTCCGGTCTATAGAAAACTGTTTTTGAATAAATAAGATTTAAAAATGAACCTATCTGAAATGCACTGTAAGCTTTGCTCAGCTTTTAATTGCTCTGTAATTTGAGTGAAGCTGTAGAGGTAAGGATGAGGTCATGCATGGCGAAGCTCCAGGAGGCGTGATTAAACGTTTCAACCCACCCCCGCGGGATTATCTGATCATCCACATGCAGCGTGCGCAGGATTAGAGCAGCATCACCACAATCACATCTGCACCAAAACCTTATTAAGACTCTAAAATCATCAACTCAGACACAAAAGCACAAGGTTTGATGGTCTGTTTGGTACAGCTTAATGAGGATGGTCGTTTTTACTCTATAAGCTATTTAGTGAGGCTATAATAACAGATTAAATCAGCTTGTGGGAAAGGAAATCATGTTTTTTTTTAGAAATCAAGGGTTGTATATATTAACAACCCCAATTTTTTCAAGAGTAGTGTACAAATAAAAAAAAACTGTCGTGCCTATATTTATTTAAAAAGACAACATACATGTAAGATCAAATGTTTTTGGGTCATGAACATTAAACACTTTTTATTCCGTTTTATTACATTACAAAAGAATGTACAGGGACTGGAATACATGCCCTTTGTGCTGAGTTCAAGTGTTTTACATAATGTTTTTTCTGTATTTTATAATTCATTTTAGGGTGTATACTGAAAAAAATTCTTGCAAAGGAACACCAAGTAGAACATAATAAAATGCACAGTTCTGAAATAAAGAATTAAATTGTATATTTTTATTACTCAATAATATTACTACAATAATATTTGGAGTAATAATAATTAGTCACCAAAAAAAAATTGCACACATATATTTGAAATCATATATTTTGAAATATAATTCAAATGACACTCACCCAAAGGTATCAAAACACCTTCCATTTATTTACCTTACATTTCCCATCATTCATATTTACAATCATGAAGGCAGACACAAAAGGAATGATAGATTGCAGCTCAATGAGGATGTTTCTTTTTTGGTTGTTGTTGACTCTATATAAGCTATTAAGTAGGATATAATAACAGAATAGATCAGCCTTTGTGAAAAGAAATAAGTATTTGACACTTTATGGTTTTTGGTGCACTTCAAAGATTTACTCAAAAAGGGTTTCTGTGCATCTCCACAGGATTTCCGGAAGTTGTAAATCCCATCATCAGCTGAAGCCATTAATAAGGCTGAATGCCATCCGCTTTTTGAAGGGCTCTCCTTACATCTGATTCTGAAGGCTTCAAAGTCCTCACTATTTCTTTTTAATAATAAAAGCAGGTGTAGTCGACAGGTGTAGTTGCCACTTTTAGACCAGGGAGAACCTGGAAACCTTGATGTTCCCCTTATGATGAAACATGTAGAAAAATAAGGAAAACTCTTGAGCCGTTTTAGTGATTTATTTAATAAGACAAAAGGAATGGAAAGAAGATGGATGGCATAGTTACTGGAGACATAACATTCAAGATAATTGACTCATTGTCTTGATGGAGATGCTCTGTCCCAATTTAGACCTCCTAATTTGGTTAGCCGCCCAAGGAATATGATATTATTTCGTCACGGACATACTTTGGTCTATGGATAGATGGATGGGACATCTCACCCCTCTTATTGCACTGGAATGAAGATGAATTCTGTGCATTTAGCCATAGTGATGTTTGGTTGAATTGGACTGCTTAAAGGAAAAAAGTCAATGGCCCATTTTGTGTTGAATTGCTGTCATATGGGGAATTGAGGTTCGGAATTGTCTCATGGATCTTTTCGTCTAGAACCCGACGGCTGCTGTCATCAATCTTAGCAAAGCAGCGAAATAAGCTAGGGGAGGACAATCGCTCTTACCTAGCTAGAATGTGGTAACAGGTCTGTTAGCTCATCAGTGCAGAAGATGAACACTCTGGGTGTTACCGCCATTACTGTCAGGCACTAAAACCTCTGGAGATGTTTGAGGTGGATTGCTGTAAGCTTTTCGTGTTAACATGTCTTTTATTCTATAGTTGTCTCAACTTTGGTTTGAAATGTTCTCAGTGCTAAACCTATAAATCCAAAAGGGTTATTCATAATGCAGAATGCATATGTACAGTAGTCTATTTAATTTGATTAAATAGCAGAATTATAATTTAATAATAATGTTATATGTATTGCAGTATATATAATTTTTATTTCATAATTTATAATTTATTATTAAATCTCGTAAAATTACGACTTTATTCTCGTAGTATTTCGACTTTCATCTCATAACATTACGACTTTATTCTCATAGTATTTCGACTTTAATCTCGTAACATTACGACTTTATTCTCATAGTATTTCGACTTTAATCTCGTAACATTACGACTTTATTCTCGTAGTTTCGAGTTTAATCTCGTAACATTACGACTTTATTCTCGTAGTTTTAGATATTTTTTTTTTTTGGTGGCACTAAAGCTCCGTCATTCAAAACTAATTTACATTACAGAAAATAAAACTAACAAGTATTTAAAATGTAATTAAATAATTGACAATATATGATAAAAATCACGTTCACACGAAAACATGTAAATTATATTTTCCCCCATATTTCATATTTCCCCCGATTCTTTCACCCGTTTAAACTCAATTAGTACCTCTTGGAGCAACAACGCCACAAACTCAATGAGTTGAGGAGAGTTGAGTTTCTTCAGGTCTGCCGCAGTGAAACTTGCAAGGTCCTCTTCCTTTGCCTTAATAGAGAAAGAGGAGGCTTTAAAATCAATGTTCTTTAGAGAAGCTTCAAAACTGCAAAAGGCTTAGGTGTGGTTTAGTAGGAGAAAGACTTACTTTCACCCATCTCTGGCACAGAGCAGTGCAGGCATCTGCCATAGTGGTATCATACCTGCGCACAAAAAGGAAAGTTAAAATAAAATCTTACACACACACACTCCAAACGTGTTCTGGAGTGCTCACTGTGGTTTGACAGGGGGCATTCCTGGAGTGTGCATCCATCCATTCCAGTCCACTTTATTCAAGATGTCCACCTGACAAAGAAACAATCAGAGACATTTAAACAGGAAATAGAACTCTAATAAGATATCCGTTTATCCCATCATGAAGGGTTTCAAATTACTATTATTATATATCTATCTATATCTCCTGAAATGAATATACAACAGTGTGTATTCCAATATTGTTGGGCTTTATATGCCATCTCGCATACAATAATTCTGCATGCATATATTTAAATACAGAGTGCATTAGTTCTCACCTTGTCTTTGAAGTATGTGAACAGATAGTTCTTCCATTCCTCTGTGGTTACACTGCCATAGGCAAACAGCTGAATGTAAGACTTCACAAAACCCATGAAGACCTCTATAATTAAAGGCATATAAATAATAAAATTATTTGACAAGTATAGTAAATAATATATAATTAATAATGAATATAATAAATATTATAATTAACTTTTGTCTTGCTTTAAATGGTTCAAGATATATTTATATATTTTAAATGTATTTAAATATATTTTAATGGTTTTATATTTATTTAATTTAAACATTATGTATTGCTAACTAATTTTATTGTTGCTAATTTTGTAGTAGTAGTGTATTTTCATTTAATGCCATGTCAGCATCTTAGGCTATCTTCAAGTCAAAAACAACTTAAAAAAAATTTAATTATTACAAATACAATAAAAACCAGCAAACAAACAAGTTATATTTACAACGTTGGTACAATTATTCAAAATAACTCTTTAAGTGAGTTCACTTCACAAAAGAGTTATGTTAAATATGTTTTAATATATATTGAAACCTTTAATCTTTCCACTATTTTTTTACCCACTTTCTTCAAAATATATTATTTTGTGTTAAAAAGATGAAAGTAACCTGTTTGAAAACCTCTAACTCTTGATCTGTTTTAAGCAGTATTTGCACGGGGAGAGAATTTATTTTGTGTGTACCTGGACCTCCCATCAGTTCCTCCAAGTGATAAAGCAGAGCGAACCCTTTCTCGTAAGGCACAGAGGAGAAGGCTTCATCCGTGTCCACCTCATGCAAATTCGGGACCAGGTTTGTGAGCACATTATTCGCTCCAAACTGTTTGACCTACAAAAAGATACAGCAGTGACTTTCCTTGCCAATAAACTGCATGTAGAAATCTAAACAGAAAACATGGCAAAAACTAGTTGACACAGCAGTACAGGGCATAACTAGACAGGATTTGCGTGTAATCAACTGCTATTTCCTGTAAGATATCAGATAAATGTGTGACTTACAGACTCTTGAAGTTCTTTCCAGCCTCCGATGCCTTTAAACTGCCTGAGCTGTTCACTCTCCATAGACCTGGCGATCATTCTCTCAATGTACACCGTATGACCCTCATTCAACCTGCAGAGAAAGTCTTGGCTTGTTACAGAGAAAACAAGATCTACACTAATCGATCATTACAACCGAAAGATGCCTCTTTTGCATATTCTGATATTCGGACTGACCAGAAATGCTCCCAGGTCTTATTGGTCACCAAATTTCCCGTCCAGCTGTGTGAGATCTCATGAGCAATGACCTTCAGCAAAACCAAATATATACGTGATTTAGAACAAATTCACAGCCATCAACCTAAAATAGTTTTGTTGCTTACACCGACTTACCCCGGCGAGGGATCTGTCTCCAGCCTGAAAAACACAAACATCAACAAACACAAGTTTTAGTAATTTCATTTATTTTCTATCTTTATTTTATCTTTGTTTTATATTTTCCGGTAAATCAATAAAATAATTCATTATGAAGACAGATTCTACAAACATGAACAAAATTCAGGGTTATTACACTTTTTGACCAATAACCTTCACCTCCCCAGTTAAACAAGAGCAATATGTAGTGATTAAATATGTTATAAAAGAGAACACAGAAATATACAATTATTATAGAAATATGCATTGCTTAGCATTAAAAAAAATACAATACAAAATAATATATAATATACAAGTGTCTTGCTTTGGCTGCATTTTAACAAAAATGCAGAAAACACTTAAATATTGTGAAATATTTTTTGTTTTATATTTTATTTTAAAGTATTTTTAAAGCTGATTTTTTTTTTATCAGCCACACACTGAAGTCTTCAGTGTCATAATTTTTTTTTTTTTGCAGCTCTACAAACAATTCAAGCAAAATCCTGAGCCCAAACATTACAAACTAGTTTATATAATGTTATAGCATATTAATTAATAATGTTTTATATTCTTAAGTTCACAGGACCTGTTCAGAATCCGACCGAGACTGAAAACGTGTTACTTTCAGTCTCTAAATGTGGCTTTGCATGTGTGAATGCATCTAATAGTTCTGCAAGGTCTGCAAATATGTATGGAAAGAAATTTAAACGGACCAGGACAGTGGGAGTGACAAATGTGAGGCAGGGGTTCTCCATGCCCCCGTAAGGAAAAGACGGAGGCAGCACCAGGACATCATATTGGCCCCACACATACGGCCCTGCCAGACTCTCAGCCGTTTTCAACATGATCTCAGTCTGATGAACAGACAGAAGAAAACAGTGTTATCTGTAAGTCATATCAGACTGCAAACGCAAGCAGACGTGAGGACTGGTGTCAGATATATTTGTCACGATCTTTCCACATGTCTAACATTCAGAAGTGCTGAAAACCTATCTAGCGTTTCAGATAAGAATCTACTCACCTCAGAGAACTCAAACGCTGCCTCATCTATGTACTCCTTCTCAGACCAAACTCTGGATCGGGGACCGATTTCCCTGTAAACCACAAAAAATGATCATTTACACCTCATCTGAAATGTATATACACATAAATCTTGAATGTTTGGAATTATTAAGATTTTTCTCATATGCTGAGCTAGGCTGTGTTTATTTAATTAAAAGTGCCAAATATTTACTATTTAAAAAAAAAAAAAAAAAATTTGTATATATACAGTATATATATATATTATTTTCATATATTTTATAGACAGGGTTTAGCCTAAGCCAGGATTAGGTCATAGTTCAATTAGGACATTTTAGCAATTTTTATAAACATGATTTAGACAAAAGAACTACAGGGGTCCATTCTTTGTACGTCGCTTGATACATCAGAGATGAATTGACACATCTAATATGAGATCATTGTGCTAATTACGATGAGGCTAATTAGGTTCTAGTGTAGCTGGATTGAGTTGTCTAGGCCTTGGTTTAAAAGGCGGCATGTATCGATAGTAGAAACACTGATCACAACCCCTTTGATTGGTTGACGAAATGGCAATAGATCTAGCTCAATTTTTTTCTCAAGCAGAGCAAGAGCTTTTATTAGAGGGTTATGGAGAATTTCAAACTTTAACAAAGAAACACAGCAAATGCTGCAAAGGCCAGGAAAGAGGGCTGGCAAACACTAGACTAGCACACAAATTAAATGCGTTAGTGCTGCCAATGTTACATGTTTCTTTCCTTGATATATACACATATATCTCAAATCTTATTTGTAGTAATTGCTCTTTTTGTCATCTTTCATGTCAGAGCCAGCAGTGGACCCATGTGACAGATTTGAGAAAATTACTTCTAATTATATAAATGCAATCAGGGAATAGAATGTGATTATTATTAGACATACACAGCAATTAACACACGAATGATGACCACAGCCATGCAGACACGTATACATATATTGTATGTATGCGTAAATACAGACACGAGTGTGTGTGTGGCTGTGCGCATCATTCGTTTGTAAAATCGACGTAGGCACATTTTTTTGCAAGATAGACACGGAGAATTACTTTAATCTGATTTCTGAATCTGTTAATAAGAAAGCTATGAAAACCGTGGGTATTTGCTCCACACTTAAACTTTTTGTGTATAGGCTATCATTTAAAATAAATAGCCCTTTATTGCATTTTCTTCTTTTTTTCTTTAAAGAGTTATTTTGTTTTCTTGTTATTGTCAAATGTAAATGTTTTAGAAAAAAATATATAATAATTTTTGACCACCAGTGTACATGACCATTTTCCACCCTTTTATGGCCTTTTGAATTAACACAGCTACACTACTGTAACCTTTCTATACATAAATGACCTATGATTGGCCAACTAATGTAAATGAGATGTACATTAAGTAAGAACAGGCCGAAATTAATTCTGAGTGCTGAATTTGTTAACATGGTTGGTTGCATGAAATTATGAGTGCTTCTGAAATCAAAACTATGACAAAACAGAAGGAAAGAACAGCAAAAGAAGGATCACCTGCTTTCCAAAGCTCCAACGACAATAGCAATGAGGTAAGAGGGCATTGGGACCTGGAAGGAAGTAAAAGATATGAAAACAGCATTTGAGAAAAAAAAAAAAAACAACACTTCGTAAAAAAAAAAAAACAATACATTAAAAAAAAAAGACGCTGACCGGCTGTCTGAAGCGATAGATGACTCGCCCGCTGTCGCTGGGATCTGGTTCCTGACCATCACGCAATGCACTCATCAATGCCACCAACTCTCTGGGGACAGACACCTGAGACAAAGAAAAATGTTATCAGCAGAACAACTGGATTTTAATTAGTTTCCTTTCAGTTTAGAATGGCATGCTCTTCTTGGTCTGCTTCGTAGAGTAAATAATTAGCACTTTGAGCTAGTCATGCATGTTACCTGGGCATAGTAAGTGTGCTTCACTGATGGAGTGTCCTGACAAGGCACCATGGTCCTACAGTGAGTGGCCTGTTGTAGGTAGAGACAGTCAGAGGAGGTCAAAAACAAAAACATACAATAGTTTTAAATGCATAGTATGTTCATCAACTGAAAACCACTACTATAAAAACCCAGGTTGGAAAGTTTTCAGCCACAAGCTGGCGTGATGTTCTTTCTAACAAGTTTAAAAATATTTATTTGACCACATTGCAAATGCATAAAACACGCTATATTGGAGTCGTCTTATAATGCAAGTAAAAGTTTATCACACTTTATACTACGGGGCCGTTGATTGCTTAAATCTGATTGGCTGACAAACATTCTAAGGCATGCAATTATTTTCAGTGAACCGCACAGAGAATGTAGTTCCAGGTAGCTCTTTGACCACATTACAGTTCCATATCACTTCTTCAAATGGTTTCTATTATTCTTAGAACAGCAGAATAAAACCCACAATGACACTGGTCAAACTAATAAATATAGTAATCAATATGATAAAAATGACAGCTCATTTCCATGATTTGCCACAAAATTATGTCCTGATAATGCAAACCTGAGGACAACAGCTCGGAGTCCATTATTCATTACAAATCTTGTATTGTAACTGTAGACTGTTACAGATACAGTCTAACTTTGAAACTGTAGACTTTTATATGTATATGACCACTTATGATTGGCCAGACCCTTTGGAAGAAAACAAGATGCACATTTGATTTAAAATGTATATGGAATAGCACCTATTCAAAAAGAAGAGTGGAAACCCCAAAAACTGAAAACTGCTGAAAACGCATACGAAAGGTTGGAAAGTTTTAGGACAGACAACTTACTACAGCACTTAAGCAGTAGATAGACTCTACGTGATAAACATAAGGACTGTGAAACACTGTGGTCAGTATTGCAAGATTGCACAAATGATATAATCTCAAGGAAATTGCATATCAACCACAAGTTTTCACACACACTCTTGAGCTGATGTGGACAGATGAGAAATGGTGACAAGTAGGGGAGGAAGATAAACTGGTACTGATTTTGGATGATTGTGATGTTGTGGTGCTTAGTCATTACAAAAGTTTAGAATTTGCATTCACTTTTAAGCCTTGCGATTTTAAACAAATGATTTGAAAACCTAAAACTACTTTATGATGTCTTGTTGAAATAAATAAGCGTAAAAATAAACCCTTAACATAAATGGCTATGTCTTAAGTGAACATAAACAGTAGGGAGAAAATCAGATTTGTGTCAGACCTGCGCATTAAGTCTTAAAGTGACAGCAGTCTAATATACCTGCTGCTGCTAGTATCAATTAAATGTTAATTATATCTGGTAGACAAATAGAGCTTATTTGCATTTTTCCATTTAATTTGTTTCTTTATTCTATTGTATTTATTTTCCTATTCCTTGTAATTATTCAAAATTGTTTACTTAAGTAATTAAAAACTGTGATATGAGATTTTGGTCATATCACCCACCCCTAGTGAGGATATACCTGGCACTGGCTGAAAAGGTATGGATGTTTTTTCCCAGCAGTCTGTTTGGGGGTCAGCCACTGCAGTGCTGTAGCACTAGGAGATGTCTCGTATTCGATCTCCACAATCACATGTTGGCCGCTGAAACACAAAGACAGATCATTTAAATACAAGTTGGGAACAATGAGGAAAAATTTGCATTGAAATGAACAGGGATTTTTTTGTTGTTGTTGTTGTTGTCGTATGCAAAGAATAGCATGCATTTGTATGCATGTGTCAAGGCGCATTTATTTTGGCAGTGAATTGCATAACAGAAATAACTTAAATATTAGAAGTAGAAAAACAAACTGCTATCTTCCAGGCGTTTGTGTCAGTACCGTGAGAGTTCAAAAGGCAGAGTGATCTCTAGTGGGGAGCCCTTAAATTTATGCTTAGTCCCCAGTGTAAACTGCGCAGCCTGGCCATTGGCAGAAACCTTAAAGATCTTCAAGTCCTTCGAGTCCAGCGTCTAGAAAGATGCATTGAAAGCGATAGAGAGAAAGATAAATATACAGATATAATAACACAAACTGTCCATTTACAGTCAAATTTCCTGTTTAAATAGGCATAATAGTAGGTATTTTATGGTTCATGTCACATCCTGTCAAAACAATTCATACAATTCGATGTTTGGCATATTTGCTTTCACTTCACACGAATAGAAGTTATGCAAATTTAGATTTATATGAAACCTTCTGACAAGGTGCACCTGTACTGCAAGCTCAGGTAAAAGTCTATCAGTGTGATCTGGACGGTCCTGAAATCAAAGTTCAGGTCAAGTGCAGTAAACCACGTACAGTACGTGACTAATAAAACTCATTAATGATGATATACATTTTGCATTACTGATAATGAGACGAGCAAAGTATACGCAAATGCATTTGCAAAAGCTGATGGTTGAGCAAATGTATCAAATTTATAAGCAACACGCTTTTAATGCACTTACAAGTCGTCAGGTTACGCTTGCGGATATAATTACTGTATCAAATTCAGGTAAATATGCAACCCAGTCCTGCTGAAACTACTGTTACTGTAATAAGACGCTTATCACTAAATAGAAGTAGTTATAATTAAATAGTATTAGCTACTAGTAGCGATTCTTTTCCAAGAAACAATGCATTAAATGATAGTAACGCTACCCTACTTAACACAAATGACCTTAAGCAATAATAACATTATAAAAGCACACAGCGCACTGCATCTTATGCACACATAGGTGTGCATGTGAGGTGTAGTGATTAAGTCAAGCGAACACAATGACAGCTTTGATTAAGCAAATGAAAACTGTACCAGAGAAGAGAATTTATCCTCCAGAACTTCCACAGTCAGGGCGACTTTCCCTTTGAGCACGTGCCTGTCAAAGTCAACATGGTAAATGAGATTTAAGTGCTTGGTAGCGCACTTAGATAGAGAGGAGAAAGAGCTGGGGTCTGACACAGGAGTCATGGTTGAGACAGAGAACACTCCGCTCGCGCTGTGAATGGATTTTAACCCACACCGTCACGTGACACCGGTCGGGTGAACGGCATCATGGGAGTTGTAGTTTTAGTTTCTTAGAGCGAACCATGGCTAAAACGATGAACTACTGCCTTCTAGTGGCTGAGGGTGTTCATTCAACTCAAATGTGACCCTGGACCACAAATCCAGGCATAAGTAGCGACATAATACTTGTAGCCATAGCCAATAATATCTGTTGAATGCAAACCAAAGATCCTTATTTGTTATTTATATGCATGTTTTGTACATTGTAAGACTGTATCAATGTTTTTTTCCATGTTCTTGTTTGTTTTAGTTCTTGCATAAAAAAATAAAAAAAATAGCCACCGTTAATATGTGGACATGTATATTTGATCAATATTATGCATTGCTGAGAACTACATTTGGACAACTGTAAAGGTGATTTTCTCAATATTTTATTTTATTTATTTATTCATTAGTTTGTTTGTTTCACCCTCAGATTACAGATTTTCAAAAGGCTGTGTCTCTACCAGATATTGTCATATCCTAACAAACCATACATCAGTTTATTCAGATTTTAAATTATAAATAAACCTAAATTTGAAAAACAAATTACCCTTATAATTGGTTATCTGGTCCAGGGTGACAAAATTAATTAATTAATTAATTAATTAATTAATTAATAAAAAAGATGCTTGATGCCTAACCTTTCCCATTGAACCCACATGGTGGATAAATCACGGCCGTAAAATAAAAACACATACAATTTAGCTTAAGTTCCTCATAGTCCCCTGGCTTTAATTGCATGCTAATTAATTAAATGTATTACATTAATTACGTTACTGTCCTAACGTAAAAAAGAAAAAAAACTTAATTTAATCTATATATTTTTATCTTATTCTTATTATTTCAACATGAATCCGTCAGTTCTTGTAAAGACGCTCACAGGCGCTTGTTGTAATGTCTTCCCCCTCCACTAGATGGCGGAAAATGAACAGACGTTTTAAATACACGGTTATTCCTGAGATTATAATTGTTTTCATATGCCCCTTAAAATGTCACTGCATGAACATCTCTAGTGAGACAGACTCAGTCCTATTCATCCATGTCAGCCATTCAGTTAGTACATATACAACATGAGCTAAATAAAAAAACACAACAGATTTGTTGCAAAAGAACGAGGTTAAGAGACTGGTCAATTGTGTTTGTGTGTGTGTGTGTGTGTGTGTGTGTTTTGAAGGATCCGGCTTCCTGTCAGTGGATATCCCTCCAGGAAATCGGAAGATGGTTCCACCCCCTGTGGAGCCCCATGCCACTCGTTTACTAAGAGAGAGATTTATTTGTAGTAGGCTACAGAAATATAAATACAGGCCTATGTTATATTATTTTATATGCTAATATCACTTGCACCATTAAAGCATTTTTGGCAAGTATTTCTTTATTCATTCTGTCATTTACTAGTAATTTATTCAGTTACATAATTAACTAAGCTATTATTTTTTTTAATGTCTATAATATTGGGAAAACATTGTAATATTTTAAAGCACTTTTAACAGGGCTGGCAAGGCAAGTAACCCATTTACCCTTCTGACCCCGTAATAGTAGCTACAAATTAATAAGGTATTAATTTATCTCACCAGCATATAAATTATTAGGCCATTAACTCATTTTTGGTCTAAAATCCTTTAAATATGCACGAAAGTCAGCATTTCAACAAGAAAATCCACCCATTTCACAGAATGACCTATTTATTCTCTTCAAGACTTTTTTTCCACATTCTTTTTTTCTCCCTGATTTAGTAAAGTTATGAGGACATTTTCTAGCAACTTGATCCCCAAACGTCAGAATCACACACACACACTCATACACACACACACACACACACAAAATGTGTGTAGAGGAAGGAAAACGGCTCCTCCCGGCGGGTCCCGGATAGGAAGAGGGTGACGTCAGTGCGCTCCGCTCGCAGCAGATTCAGATTACAGTATACTGCGTGCGCGCGCGTGTGTGCTTGTGTTCTTGAACGTCGGATGGTGACTGGAGGAGGAAAAGCGTGTTTACACAGACGGGCCGAGCGCCTGGGGAATAGCGCACGGCGAGAGGAAGTGAGCCGGCTCGCTGTCTGCCTGCACCAACTTCCTGCTCAGAGAGAGAGAGAGAAAGAGAGAGAGAAAACAGTCGGGATCCCATTACAGTCCGACTGAGAGCTGCCGAGACGGCCGACAGCATGGAAAAACAGCGCATTATACGGAATTCTTTTTAATAAAGCGAAAAAGGACCCCAAAAAGCCTGACCATTACGCAGAGGTATGTGAATAATCCATCCATGTTATTCGAACGTTACGAAGATGTTTTTATATGTGTAATTACTTCATAATAACACTGAAAGGAAGAAACCTTCCAAAGTACACGGCTGAAACTTGATATCCCCCAAAAAGAATGAACGTATCCAAATGACGGAGCTGTTTGAAATGTTCAGAAGTGGTGTTTGAGACCTAAATGTGTACGGTTCTATAGCAATTCATGCTTAATCTACTCGTTTAGCAATAACAGACACAGAAGACGCTTCAAGTGTCCGCAGTTCCCGTTACTTACACGCAATTTACGCACGGTTTACGCACGGCGGAGGAAAGTTTGAATACCTGTTGAGCTCACGATTTCGCGATGAATATTTCAAAGATTTTGTTGGTTGTACTTTTACAAGCAGGGCTGCTAGAAAAGGCAGAAATTTGGCTCCTGGCGCTTTAAACGCACTAGTAGAGTTTCTGGTTTGTCTGGAAACAGCAGCAGACTAATTGCCATGCGCTTCCGGATTGAAACTGGCAGCAGACAGCATCTTGAAAATGAGTCATTGGGGCAAACAAAGAAACTTCAGTTCAGCCCTAGAGCTGATGTTACCCCTGCATCTGGATATGCTGGGGGTTATTTAATATAATTAGAGCAGATAAATGTTTGTGAGCCCAAAATGTGTTTGGAGACTTACTGTAAGTCTTACATGTATGGACCTCAGATAGCAGATGATGCTAGAGTTTCCTCAGAACTAACAAGGTGTCCCCAAGTTCACCACAAGTGTCTTAGCATAGTAGCCTGGTGTAGTTTGTCAAGTTCATGTTCAACTCTGATAAGGAGTATGTGTCCACATACTTTTGTCTTGATTTTAAACTAGCGTATTATTATTATTTATAATGATACGTTTTGCTTTACTGCCATCTTTCTTTAAATCTAATGCCACTTTGGATGCCATTTCCTTCTGTTTTGAAGTTTTGGAAACATTGCACGTAAGGTCTACAGTCACGTTCATCCTGTCTACTTCCTGTATAGTTAGATCGGTTGGATAGATTTGCAATTGTAATATGTTTTACAGTCTTACACAGACATTATTACAAACACAAGACATTTCAAATGCTCAGTGATACAACAAATAACCAATCAAAATTGATTAGTAAGATCATTATTTGCCATTTCAGTATTTTTTAGCCTTAATGTTACAGTATTTGCCCTGAAATGTGTTAAAAGAGGAACATCATTTTTGATCAAACAGCCAGTTAGGTATATAAACAGTTTAACGCAAAAGGAAAAAATCAGTAAAATCTTGTTTAATGCAATCAAGCAATGCTTTCCAATCCCTAATGCACTATTATATTTATATCTTTTGTGTTATCATATTTCTGCATTTTCAATAAAATTGCTTAAAAGAGGAACCATTGGTTCAATAGAACAGGCAACCAGAGTCTAATGTTAAATGCAAGCATTCAATATCTAGTGTAAAGTATAAGGAATGTTATCTTTTTTTGATATTTTGCAACTAAAAGCAATGCTATTTTAAAGTGTCCGCACTCTTTCCAAAGACACTCTGCCAGACGCTCTCGGATCTGTCTGCGTAATTTCAAGAGCTGCAGCTCTCTCAGGAGAAATGTGGTCGTGGAGAGAAGTCCTTCACGGCTCTCTTTTCTCCCTCTCTTAAGCAGGAGCTCCCTGAATTTTCCACTGCAGTCTGTGTGCGCAGGAAGAGCGCACATTTAGTCATGGCGAAGTAATGTCTGCGCACACCAACTAATCTCATTACGAGTTTCCGCTGGCGCTACAGTGGAGGGGTTTGTGAGCACGGCAGCAAGTTTAGTGTTTAAAAGTTGTCTAGGGGCCATATCGAACCACTGAGCTTGGGCTTTCGGGTCCAAACTGTCCCTGTGTGTCTGCTGCTGGAGTCTTGAAGGCTGTGAGTGTGTCACTTTACGCTGGAGAGGGCCTGGAGTGCATCTTCTCGCTTGAAAGATTCTCCTCTTTCCCCTTTTATTATACAGGAGACACCGGTAGTGTGTGAAACTTAAAAAAATCAATCAATGTTAAGCCAATGACAGACTGAGATGTTGTCTGGTTCTGTGTCTACAGAGATGTTCCTCCTGTCTACTTCCTGTATGGTTAGAAGGGTTGGATAGATTTGATGGTGCACAGGTTTCCTTGGTGTTTTCCATTTACATTTTTTGAAAACAAGTTCCAGTTGTTTCTCACCTATGGCACCCTGAGAAAAAAAGCTGTACACTGAAGAATTTTTTAGTAAAAAGTATAAAATGAAGTAAAATTTAAAGAGTTTTAAATATGTATATTCAAAATATGTGCATCCTGCAATTGTAGTAGTATTTAAAATAGTAAAACTAAATGACATCTAAATTAATCATGAATATACGCGATCACTGATCATTTTTGGAAACTAACTACGACTACCTTCATTTTTGGTGCACAAAACACAATTATGGAGAGTAACTTTTGAGCAGTAGAAAATGAACTGAAAATGCAAAACAACAATATAACTGCAACAAAAGTGCAAATAAAACTGCAAAATTATTAAAAAATGTGATTATTAATCAATCTTAATTATTAATTCCCCAATGCATTATGGGAACAGTGCATTGTAAATATAGGTTTAGAAAGATTTAATTAAATATTATACTTTTTGAAATCTATCGCAAGAATCTATTCATTTTTCTGCTTTGAGACACCGTTATAAATCACGAAAGTAAATACGTATTTAAGTAGATTTTAAAGTTTAAATAATGTATACATATTTACGTCACAACAACATTTTTCCAGTCTATCTTCTACAATCTAAACTCAGAAATCGAGAGTTTTTCTCTGGCAAATTAGTATTTGAAGTGCTTAAATGGTTTAATTTATTACTAAAGCTTAGGAGATATCTTTGGCCTTCTTTTAACATTTTCGGCACTATTTGGGAATTAAAAAGCAACAACATGGTTAACCAGAACTAAAAAGTACTCCTTAAAATATTTAATAAACGAACATGATGTATTGACAAGCAGATATTGAGACACAGAATCCCTGTGGACTTACTGATCTAACTGCAATAACTATGGATGGTTCGTTTATTTCATCCCAAATTTCATGCAGTGTGTTAAAACATCTTTAAACCCAATGGCCATGAAGCTGATGCATGCCAGACAACAGCAGAAGAACAGAGCCAATAATGCAATACTACGTTCAACAGTGTCTTTTTGTTTAGCGCACACTGCCTATTATTTATTTGTGTGTCTTAGAAAATTCTGGCTGAGGATTGAGGCTTGGCCTCTGCACAGTTTATGTCACTGCTCATATTGAAGATAAAAAAAGAGACTTTGCATGTGCAGGGTTTTTTTTTCTTTTCATTTTTCCCCTTGCGATAATCTAACAATGACTTTTACAGCCACGTTCCGTGCAGAAACCTCTCCAAACTGCCAAGAGCTTTTGAAATCAGCTCCCTTTGTTTATTCCCTTTGATTAGGGCAGTAAATCTGGGTGTCAATGAGTCTGTTGATCATGGTGTCACACACGAGTTCTGTCTTTAGACGTCCATATGGAGTGAGAGGTTTGTGCCAGTGTGAAAAGAGAAGAGGAAACCTCCCATTTGTGCCTTGCGTCCGTGTGGTCCCCGCGTTCCCGTGTTTGCTCCCCGCAGCAGGAATTCCTACCTTTCAGTTCGGGATCGGCATTCCCAGGAAGACGCCCTTCAAAGGAGAATTGGAGGAAGTCCTGATATAGACAGTTTTACGGTCGTTTAACGCAGATGCTCTGCTCAGAGGATGCTGGAGCAGGAAATGGTTTTATTTCGCTTCTTTGGGGGTTTGGAAAAAAATAACTGGGTATGTGGTGTACAGCTTTCATGTTCTGCCCAAGAGTTAAGTACGAGATCTGACTGTAAACTGCAACATGAGTATGTATAATGAGATCTGTGTCACATATGTAGAAGAGTATTGTAGGCTCATATGTATAATGTGTGTGTGTGTGTGTGTGTGTGTGAGAAAGCACACAATACTTCCTGATAAATATCTGTAGCCTGAATTGGCAGCATTTTCTGAGCACTTCCTCCTTTGTCACCACAGGTTTGGCCGAATCTTGCTGTTTGTGTCTCTTTACACTCCCTCTTTACACTCCCGCTGATATTCCAACCAAAGGCATCTGAAAAGGCAAAAATAAAAGACTTGCACACCAAATTATGAAGCAGAAAATCTACATAACATCAAAATTGAATTGACCTTTTTGATATGTGTTCTGGCTTTTCAGAAGTTATCCACTGATTGTTATTCTGAAGTAAAAATATTAGCATAATCTTTCATCAAATTTCCTTTTTCCTTAAAATAATTACTAATTTTCCTACTCACAATTCAGTTAGAATGGATAAAATAAAATATTACTAAATTAAAATCAAATTTTAAAATGGTTTTACATCTCATTTTGTTACCATTTTAAGAATCCAGTTGATAAAATCAAGTGTTTTATTCAAAAACGTCACGCTTATTAAAATGTAAAAAAAACAAGACTTTTCTTACTTATATTTACTTTATTAAAATATTTACTCATTTTCCAAACATTTTTCACAGTCCAACTGATTCCCAATAAATAAGAGTAGGTGTTGCATTCAGAAATGTCACAGTACTACTTTAAAATGTAATAAACGTTGACTTTTCTAATTTTCAAATAAATATTTGTAAAAACCTCCAACCATTGTCCACAATTAAACTTCCATCCGAAGTAAAAAACAAAGGCCCAGTTTCACAGACAGGGCTTAGCCTAAGCCAGGATTAGGCCATAGTTCAGTTACAACATTTAAGTAATTTTATACACATGCCTTAGAAAAAAGCATTACTGGTGTGCATCTTAGAACAAAACGAAGGCACTGACATATTTTAAGATCAGTCAATGCAAGTTTCTTTCAGTTAAAACTGATCAGATTTATATTTAGTGTAGGACTAGGCTTATGCCTTGTCTGTGAAACCAGGGGAAAGTGTTTTATTAAATTTTTTCCCCTTCTCGTATTAAAAAAGGGGGAAAAAAGTGACTTCTCATGTGACTTCAAGTGTTTTAGGTTTGATTTTAGCCTGTCCTGTTAAGAGTCTGGGGTGCTTTGCTCCATTAAGTTTATTATTCAATCAATCCCTCAATGACTTCCAGAGCCGGCGGTTTGATGAACGAAAACCAGGGTGAAAGTTTAAGCTTGTGTGTCTTTGTCAAAAATATGACAAAGACTTTCCCAAAATAAGGCCGTCTGCAACCAGGGAGTTCCACTTGGCCAATAAAACATGCTCTGTGTCAGAGCTATCCACACTAGTGAGTCAGCCAGCCTCGTTTCTCCATCTACCACCCCGTCTCGTTCATTCCCTCTGGTGCCTTATTTTCCTATATATATATATATATATATATATAGTTTTTTTACGGTGTGTACTTGTGGAAATACTTAGCTATAGACTAACACACCACATAATGATGTGCATTTTAAGGTACTTCAGTGGACCTTTAATGTTACCTATGTTTTGTCAATGTAAAAATTATTTTTAATATATCAAAGTTTATTAAATTAAGCAAAACAAAAAGACAGTGTTTACTTTCAGAGGTCACCACATTTAGGCTTGTAGTAAGCAGTCACTTGCTGAAAACTCAGTCGGATAATAAAAGTGTTGGGAAACGAAACCTCTGGTCATTCAGTTGGGTCATACTGTATTTGGCCAGTCACAGATACCGTACTGACAGTCCAAACTAATGACATACCCAAAAGGTATGGTTTTTGACATACCTTGTTCCGTCGAACTGCAGAAATTATTTTATGTACACTGCTCTGGAACAACTTTGCTTTTAATAAAATATGATGGGTTTTATTTTTTCTCAATGTTGTTGTGAATTGTATCGTGTTTAATCGGGTCTGTGCATTGCGACTGCTTTAGAAGTTAAACATGTGCACTCGTGCTGACAGTGTAAAAACAGAAACAAAAACATGTATCACGACTGCCTGTATTGCCTGTTAGACGGGCCGGCACTGGTTCCCTCCGTTCGTCTCGGGAGAGTGTTGGCTCAGACAGCAGGAAGGCTGCAGTAAACGCCAGCCCGCCCTGTTTGACTGACTTACAGTTACCAAAGGGCATGATGTAACGCTAGTTAAAACTGAGGAGTGTGTTCAAACACACACGCACACATCTGACAGCTTTGAATTCGAGTCAAACTGGTTTCCTCATGTCTAATAAACGCCTCTCAGACCTCAACCTGAGGTCCTGTACTGTTTCTCCACCCAGATCTTCCTGCTGTCCTGCATCCCAACACTCAACACCATCCCCTCAACTTCAACCTGTCTTATGCACCACATATCCAATGAAAATAAGCAGTAACTCGATGCTACAAAATATTAAGTATATGCATGTCTCCTGAAGGGAAAGTTTACATGAAAATGAAAAGTCTGTGGTCATTCATGAGCAATTACGATGTTGTAAAACAGCTTAAGTTTCGTGAAAAACAAAATGAGACATTTTAACAATGTTCATGCTGCTCTTTTTTATACAATGAAAACATGCACATATTAAAATGTGTGCTTTTATATTATTTTATTTTATTTATTTATTTTAGTTCAGTTTTCCCTGTTGTACGTAATTGTACATTGGATTTTATTGTTATCCTTTCATTTTAACTTGTAACATGTTAACTTGTGTGAAGTTACCATAAAAATACAGTAGAACACATTGCATCCCCTGGTCAAAGTGTACAGGTTTTGTAAAGTTTATGTCATTATTATATATCCTAAACTTTAACCAGAGATGTAGAGGAAAAGGTTATTAGAGTACACTAAGAGTAAGCATGTGGCTAAAGGCCATGACGACAGTGGTCACAGGAAGTGGCCCAAGCAAGATTTAAACTTCCTGCACTGTTAGGCTTTTAACATTGAACCACTGCACCTTCCTGTTGGAAAGCATCCCAGACCACATAGATGAAAAAACTCACTCCTATTCATTAGAAAATCCTTATCTTACACCCAGTGGATCCCTACTGTCTGTCACTTAATTCTAAGTGTTCTGAAAAAGAATTAATTTGTTTTTTTGTCAGTTTTTGCGCAGGACAGTTTGGCATGACTCAAATCGTGTTGTCAAAACTATAAAATTTAGATGCTAC
The DNA here is from genome assembly GCA_032357475.1 of Enteromius thamalakanensis. Lineage (NCBI taxonomy): Eukaryota > Metazoa > Chordata > Actinopteri > Cypriniformes > Cyprinidae > Enteromius > Enteromius thamalakanensis. The sequence continues at coordinate 696,286 of JAUCMT010000088.1, forward strand.
TATTAAAATGAAAGGCTCTGCTTATGACTAAGGTTTATTAAAGGAATGTGAGCAGATATCATTGTGCACATCCTGTTTCGTGAGATCGCAGCTTCCTGTCTGTCCTACCACCGCCAGAATATAAAGAGCACTTTTAGCTGTTTTTGTCTCTGAAACACATTCACAAAATCTATCCGTCTTTATCTTCAACACGTATAAAGATTAAGTTGTGTCTGTGCATGTTGGACTAATTTTGGCATTATTAAAGTCTGATAATAACGGCTTGGGTGATGTTCAAGGATTACGCAGCAGATCAATTTAAAGGGAAGTGTCTGACTTCATGTTTTTTATTACTGTTATTCTGGATGAGTCTGTATTTTGATGGGATATAGACTATTGTTCAAAAAGTGTGTTTTAAAGTCTTTCATGCTGACTACCGCTGCATTTATTTGATCAAAAATACAGTGATATTGTGAAATAATATTACAATTTAAGATACTGATTTTCTGTTTTTATATATTTTAAAATATTATTGGCATGATTTGAACTGAATTTTTTAATGTTGAGTGACCTGTACCTTTAAGTATTCCCTTTCTGCTTGTAGGCTTTGGGACATTTAAATTGTTTTGTGCCCTCTTAACCCACTTATCTCTATCTGGTCACTCTAATCTGTTCCTAAACAGGATCTTTTGGATAAACTCCATGTTTACTTTATTGGTAATCTCTGTTCACTAGTGGGTGTATTTGCCCGCCTTTGAGCAGACACCTCCGTCCCAGAGAGTTCAGCAGCACGGTCGATGCTGGAACATGTTGCTTATTTGCGATTCAGTCCCTTGTCAGTCTTTCAGGCTGATAGCTCTTTGTTGTTTATGAGCCTGAGCGTTAATGTACAACAGAACAGGAAATGCTTGCAGAGTTTGTGGGAGGGCACACAGGAATGACGTTTTTTTTGTTGTTCATGCGGGAGATGAAGAGTGCAGAGGGAAAAGGGGAAATTAAAGGAAGAGGCTGAATTCAGGAGCGCTCTTTAATGTGGCCGTGTTTGTATGGCTGATGCTCTGGCCTCTCCCTTTTCACCACTTCCTGTTCAAAACCTGCATGAATATGGTTAAATGAAGGTTTTTTTACAGTCAACTCCTGGAAGGATGTCTGATAGTCAGAACAAGAGAATCAAGGTGCCGGTCTGCACTTATTTACAGACCTATACTAAATTTGGCTTTGCAGTACCACAGCTTCTTCCTTCAGATCATTAAACCATGTCAGGGTCATTAAACTCCCCAAGCCAACCTTCCATTACTAAAAAACACACAACGCATGCATACAGAGTGCAAATTTGGATCATGTGAATTAGATATGAAATTACGCCTTGGATACAATGATACAGACGTTTTAAATAAAAGCTCAAAACTGCAACGACCTTACAAAATAAAGATTCTATATTGACATTCCACAAAGAACCTTTCATATCAACTTCCATTGTAGAAAAAAAATACTATAGTAAGTCAATGGTGACCCAAAACAGCCAGAAACAAACTTTCCTCAAAGTATCTTCTTTTGTGTTTGGCCGAACAAAGAAATGCATACAGGTTTGGAACTACCTGAGCATGAGTAAATGGTGACAGAATTTTCATCTTTGGGAGAACTATTTCTTTAAAAGTCTCTTTACCAGCCATCTTTGAAACGCCTCTCGGCATCTAAGTGCAGTCCAAATCTCTTTGTATTTGGAAACATCAAACTCTCCAAACTGTTCACTAAGCTTACGATATAATTTCAGATTTGAAACCACCAACTGTGCAATTAATGTTGTTTATTTTGCTCAATTAGCGTTGTAAAAAGCTTATTTGTCAGACGAGATCAGCCAGTGCACATGTGCAGTCCTAAACACACGTCTCAGAATGCTGACTGTTTCTACAGCGAGCGGAAATTCTAACAGAGCAGCGATTGGCTATTTTTTTTAGAAGTCGAGGCTTACTGTAATTGATCAGCCATGTTAAGCGCTGCATTATTCCACATTCAAAAGTGATATGTATTTTATAGTCTTTGTTAAAAATTTTTTTTATGTGAAGAGCATGTGTTAATCAAAAGTACCTTTTATTCTAGGCATGGATGTTAAAGGTTCTTTGTGGAACTAGTGATGACATTTAAGAACGTTTTTGTGAGTGTATGGTGTGAACTATAGAGTCTGAATCATAAATAAATGACTCTCTAACCAATTTTCTTGGAATGAATCAGTCAAAAATACTAACAACAAACGGTCTCAAACTCATAATTTGAATTGGTCTAATGACCTCACACAGCGAAAAAGAAAAACACTTTTCTGTGAACAGTTCTTAAAAGCTATTGAACTCTAATTCTCTTCTGAAAAGCATATCAGCCCCAATTGTGATTGTTAAATTGTAAACTGTTAATGATTATAATTTTACCTCTCTTGTCTGACAGATATGGAGAGTGCTATCACACTGTGGCAGTTTCTGCTGCAGCTACTCCTGGACCAGAGCCATAAGCACCTGATTTGCTGGACGTCCAACGATGGCGAGTTCAAGCTGCTCAAATCTGAAGAAGTCGCCAAACTCTGGGGCCTCCGCAAGAACAAGACCAACATGAACTACGACAAACTTAGCCGAGCACTACGCTACTACTATGACAAGGTTACACACGCTCATGTCGCAATTTTATGAGGTGGCGATTTCGTAATGAATTCATAAAATGTCATTTGTATAGAAAAGTATGATTTTCTACCCCTACAACCAACCATCAATGGGGCATTAGTGGATACCACCAAGATTAGCCACCATTTTAGGTTAAATATTTACGAATTGGATTTTGAGCGTATTGTCATAATCCCTTTTGTTTTTTGCAGAACATCATCAAGAAGGTGATAGGCCAGAAGTTTGTATACAAGTTCGTCTCGTTTCCTGATATTCTGAAGATGGATCCCCAAGCGGTGGAGCTCGGGGGTCGGGACGGGGGTCACATCGCAGGGGGCGTCATGTTGCAGGAGGTGGAGTCAGATTGTGGCGAGGGGGAGGAGTCTCCAAAGCTATCGCTTTCATCCCTGAGAAGCCCCGCCTGCAGGAACGAGTATCTTCACTCTGGTCTGTACTCGTCCTTCACAGTCAGCTCCCTCCAAAGCCCGCCTCCGCTGCTGCGTCCAATCAAAGTTGAGAAGCAGCGAGGGTGCGAACGAGGGGAGGAAGGACAAACGGTGATTCGCTTTGTCACTAATCGATCAGAAAAGGTCGTTCCCCTGGCTTCCTCGCCGCCACCTGCATCCGCAGAGGTCTTCTTCACTTCAAAAACATCCCCTTGTTCGTCCCGTAGCCCCTCCCCTTCTCATAGCCCAATCTACACTCTGCGGCCGGAGCACAGCCCGGAGGCTCGCGTAGACGAATCAGAGCAGAGTGCTCAGCCTCTAAATTTATCATCCAGCCACAGAGAGCGAGCCCAGAACCGGGCCACGCCCCCCGAGAGGAGGACCGGTAGCAACGGACTGCCTCCCAAAGCTCGGAAACCCAAAGGGCTGGAAATCTCTGCCCCTTCCATACTGCTTTCAGGAAGTGACTTGGGCTCCATCGCCCTCAACAGCCCGGCACTGCCCTCAGGGTCACTCACACCAGCCTTTTTCACTGCACAGGTATTAAACTACATCAAATGTACATGCATATTTATGTCACACATCTTTTTCTTAAAATTATTTTATCTGGTTTTGGCTAATAGCAAATAACACCAGACTGCAAATCGACAAGGTCAGTCAAAGAGATACCAAAAATGGCTGAAAGAAAACTGTTTTGCACAGCATTTGTGTACTATGCAATTTTACACTATTAAAATACAGTGTAGTTATCTTAGCAACATGCTAATGTAAAGCTTTACTGACAGTGAAAAGCTAAGCAAAGCTAAAATAAATGTCAAAATGCTTACATTTAACTTATTATCCTATATTATTGATCAATATTGTTCAAGCTATGTACAGCTATGTTTTTAACAAATATTAAAAGGTAATATGAGGCTAATTAATATTCCAAGATGCTATAGTACAACATAAATGCAATGCATTTTTATGCATTTTATGTCAGGGTACCATGTTGTTAGCTTAGCAAGAAGCAAATTTTGATTTAGTATTTAGCTGTTGTTTGTGTAGAGAGCGGATTAGGTTTCATTTCGTTGTAGGAAGCTTTCTAGGTTTTGGAACTGAGCTATAAATGAAGACAAAAACATCCTCTCCGGCACTGTTTATAAGCCTTCAACAGGTAACAAATAGATAGGACACACACCTATACTGGTAATACAGCTATTCTATGAGTCGTTTCGGTCTTTACTGGGTGTGTTGGGAGAAATGCGTGACAGGCAGACAGGTTTTTAAAATGAAGCAGAGAGAGACAGGAAGAGAGAAAAAGACAGACAGAATGGCATAAACGAGAAAAGAGAGACCTGTAAGTAAAGCCATATGTCCGTAATCTCACACACTACAGCAGTGTGACACAGGACAGAGAAAACTGAGCGAGAACGAGAAATTGATTTCACATGCTGCCCTATAGCCACAACCTGGTGATCCAAAGTCCATGACCCATGGGAAGCTACATGCTTGTGTGGGTTTCTCTCCCACTTTCTCTCTTAAAGGGACAGGCCACCCTAAAATAAACTTCTGCCATTGTTTTTGTTACACTTGTGTCATTGTAAACATGAGGGTTGCATGATGTTTTATCAATGGCCAATGTCTGTGCTATTCCTCTCTGGATTTTTTACACATTTAATCTGGATTTTCCAATATCTTTTATCCTTGTTAGTCATCGCAGGTGTCTATATGGGATTTTGCAACGGAGGAAGCTTTTCATAGTAACTATTGGTGAAAGTTCCCATTTTTCGGTGTGTTGGCATAACAGGAACTAGAACCTGTTGAGTTCTAGGAACTCCTTTTGGGGGAACTAAATTAGCTCCTATATTAGTGTAAAGTTTAACACTTTTATAGGAAATAAAAGTGACAACGTTTACATTGATTGACCAAATGCATACAAAACACCAGTTCTTTTGGGGGTTTTTGACTGTAAACAACAGATCATGGTGCGTTGTCGCTTTTTGGACAAACTAATTAGTGGAAAAACAATATAAGGTGCATGTGCGAGCTAATCATAGCAAGTATGCATGGTAAGAAATATCAGAAATTTACTCTACATGTAAAAAGTATACTTCAGTAAAAGTAAGTTAAGCTGCTTCTCAAGGGTTCATTTTTCTGTCTTGAATTCCTATAAACTATAAGATTAGTTTAGATCTATATTAGATTAATTAGAACTAATTCCTATAGACCAGGGGTTTTCAAAGTCTAAAGCAGTGGGCTTGCCTTTTGACACAATATACCCAATTAATTTTAGATTTTTTTTTTTTTTTTGAGGCAGCGATCAAAGCCAATGTTTGAAAAATGTAGCTTCTCAAATCTTAATTACTTGCCTAAAGAAATTATATATATATAAAAAGCATATCACAATAGTTTAAATATGACACACAGGTCAGTCTAAGCACTCACAGTATATGCACCTGCGAGCGCCACTGCCGTCTCAGTCACCAAAACTCACGCAAAAATGTAGTTACTGTGTCTGTGCCTGATAAAAAAAAATAGAGAATGTAGTTAATATTTGCATCATCTCATCCACCCACAATTAATCATGTTTTGGGTTTAAGCCCTGAAGTTGAAGGCTTTAAATCGGGGGTTTCATTAAGCGCTCCTTACTATTTATAGACATATGTCTATATTGGCAGGCTTGCCGAACAGCAGCAAAAAATGATTCTCATATTTTTGACTTATTAACTTTTAGTATTATTTAAATAAAACCATTTAAATATATATAATAGTTAAACTCAATAATTTTATTTTTAAATTTCCCAGTGACCCACACTTTGAAAAACCCTGCTATAGACCTTAGTTCGGATATACATTTCATTTTTGAAAGAGGTGAAAATGAGGCTGTGAGCGATAGAAGTACAGTGCACTTAATAGTTTGTATTATTAAACATCATACTGACCGTCCAGCTGATGAAACACATAAAAAAATTGTATTTTACCCCCGGGACACAGTTGGGCTAGTTTTGAGTAGCAATTAGGCGGGTTTATACCTGGCAACCCTGTTTTGGAGTTCAGCAACCCCTAGTCACCTGAAATTGTGACAATTGACCTCAAAAGACAAAGTGAAACAGATTTTGAATGACATGCGTTTGAGCACATGACAGAAGTTTAATTCGGAGTGAAGTATTGCTTTAAATATACTGAAACATCTACAACAGACAGACAGTTATTTCATAACACCAGATTGAGCAAAATGCTCCATCCGCCTGGTCGGATGAAACAAGTGTGAACTATGTCCAGGACAGTCGTCCTACTACTAACAGGCATTGCATTTGCCCCACATTCCCTTAACTTTGTCCTGTTCAGTTGAACAATTATGGGAAGGTTGTTTTTTAAAGGGGTTCTCAAACTACTTTTGCATGACAGGCTTCACAGGTAAGCTGACGTGTCTGAACATGCAGAGACTCACATTCGTCTTTCCAAAGTTTCAAAAAGACACAGGGAGTTCATGATCCATGACTTCAGTGACTAATACAAATAACATCTCATGTTCCTGTTCCCCCCTTTCACAATACCTCCCCTACTCTCTCTCTCCAGACTCCCTCTGGCTTGCTGTTGACGCCCAGTCCTCTCCTGTCCTCCATTCATTTCTGGAGCAGCCTGAGTCCTGTAGCCCCTCTCAGCCCCGCCAGGCTACAGGGCCATGGGTCACTCTTTCAGGTACGCACAAAACTCTCTACAAGTGTGTTTTAGAAAGGGATTTGCTTGTCTGTTTTGCGAGCGTGTTTGTGTTTGGTGTCATGTTTCAGCCTTCATGTGAGCGAGAGGGGAAATCCTGTGGATACTTCCTGTTCTGGCCCGGGGGAGTGTGAGTGTGTAGAGGTGTGTGTGTGTGTGTGTGTGTGTGAGCGAACAAAAAAGACAGAACACAAAGTGTATTTATACTCATCTTGCTTTTTGAGGGGAGGGTCTAGTCTTTACTGTAAACATCGCTGGCCAGCAGGAAACCATTAAGGTAACCATGAGCGACTGCTTGGCTCCGCCTTTACAGGAATAGTGACAGTTTGTGATGTGCACTTTTACTACCGCACACACACAGACAGACTCACTCCCCCACTCTCACTTCCTCCCTGGGCGGCCGTAGTGGGAGATTTCTGGTTGGTCATATGACTGTCGTTCCTGCCGTTATTGGCTGCAGTGGAAAACTTTTGTGGCTTTTTTTCCTTTCACAGTGCAATTCTTTTGGAGGGGTTTTCGTTGATTTTCTATACCTGTAAGGAATATAACGTGAAGAATAGATGCTTCCGAGATGTTTTTGAGTCAATCTGGGAAATAGATTTACTGGTGTGTGAGAGAGCGTGTGTATTAGGGTTTGGAAATAAGCTACAGATGTTTCCTCTCTGCATTGGATATGGGGGAAAAAACAGCTTCCTGTTAAAAAAGGGAGGGGGTGATAACTGAAAAAGACTCTGTGTCTGTGTGTATAGTCAGCTCTCACATAACAGGAAGTTCCTCTCGCTACCGTGATGGACTACGAGCGTGTTTGTTTTGTGAACCACAAAGACAGGGTGTTTTCCCCTCACTGAGGTGTATTAGGAAGATATTTACAGAAACTGTTAAGTAATGCCCAGGTATTATTATTGTTCTTTTGTGAAGCCTAATTTTAAGAATAATATTTATGTATGAAAACGTCATAAAAATGCCAAAATCAGTCCCATGTGCCTGCTCATTTATAATCTTTATTAGGTTATAATAATACTAATAATAATACAAAAAATACATTTTAACTAAGTATAATAATTAAAATAATACTGCTACTACTAATAATATGGATAATATTGATGTATATTTACCTTGAAAATAAATATAAATAATATAAATATAAATTACAGGTAGTATCTAGCCAGTAAATAAATAATAATATTAATAATACATTAAACAAATAAAAAGTATTAATAATAATACATTTAACAAAGAGACAAAGGTGGTATTTAACATTGAAATAAGAAGAACCAATAATAATAATAATAAGATATATTTAGTATTATTATTATTATTAACATAACTAAACCAACAGCATTTATAAAATATAATTTAATCAAAATGTAATCTATATCCTAATACCTGGATATCCCTTGATATTATTAAACCATTAAGATGTGAACTAATATTTGATCCTGTCTGTTTGCTTTCTGACTCTCACAGTTCCCGACCCTGCTGAACGGGCCACTCCCGGTACCCCTCCCCAACCTGGACTCCTCTTCATCCTCCTCCTCCTCCTCTCTCCTCCTTTCCTCCAGCGGCCAGAAATCCTGATTTCTGGACACTACACATATCCCCCCTCCCCAGAATAATTTCTTTGCTCTCACACTAAGAAGGAATTATGGACCTTCCTGTCATTTTTGAGCCAGACTGCACTTCACCCCCTTGTGGCCACCTACACCATTAGCAGCCTTCAGTTCTGCTGAATGTTGGACCAGCGAACTGTGCGTTGTTTTCTTCTACAACTCAGGCTGCAACCAACCAACCAGCTCACCAAAAATTCCTCCTTAAAATAGGGAATCATGATGAGGTAATGCCAAAGAACATGAAGTGTCCTTTTGAGAAGGTGGTGAGTCATTGGAAACGCAGCCTTAGAGAATCTTTATCCTGGAGGACGTGTTCAAGACTGGACTTTTTGGCAAGTGATTTTTTATAATCTCAATTTCAGATGGAAACAAACGATGCTGGACAGCTTTGTAAAAAATTTTTTTTTTTTTTTTTTTTAAAGTCAAACTTTCAGCGTTCCCTACTGTTCTCCATTCCCAAAGGTGCTTCAACTGGAAAGATCTCGACCAGTCCTAAAGGAAGAAATGTTTAAACCATATTAAAGGAATCTCTTTAGCATTTAAGTCTCTTTTTTAATCTCTCCGAGGCTGTGAACCGGGTTTCTGTTCGTTTGTTGTTCGTCCGGTGTTGTATTGTATAATATTGCGTTGTATGCACTGTGCTTCAAATTACTACCGGCTGTGCCTTTGTGTAAGAATTGTATTATTTTCCTGCTTAAATACGTTTTTGTAATAGACGAAATTCCATTTCAATGTTGGAAAGAAAAGCTTTGTAATAGCTTCCGGTTTTTTCATTAATGAATTGATTAAAAAAAAGGTGTATTCTCGTATTAATTTTATATTTTTGGCTTTTCAAGAGAAAATGTGCCTTGTGTTTTTAAAATAAAAGCAAGCATTGAATGCGACGCAATAAACGAGCACCTTGCACTTGTATATGAAATGCACACAGACACACACACAAATATAATAAACAGGCCAAAGAGAGTTCGCTGTATGAAACAGACCATGTTTACTTCACTGATTAAGAGAAATAAATATCTGCAGTACAAAGAGTTAAACGGTCAATTCAGCCGACAGCTGGGACTGAGAGCGTCAGTGTTTCACGGAGGCGGAGCTTACAGGACACCACGCACTCACGCACGCGTCACGTATACACACGCAATCACGCACACACCCACGCACGCATCTCCAGAAACAATCGACTCCGATTTGACAATATTATTTAACATCTGTCAGTTAAAAAAAAACAGTCATCTAAAATCTGATAGTTTCTGCTTTCTTCATGTTTATAAATGCTGGGAAAATGAAACATTGGTCCAACGCTGCTGTCAATTTTTTTTTTGTTATTACTTTTTTCTTTTTATACACACAATATCGTTTTCTCTTCTGAGTAAAATCAAGCACAAATGTGGGACAGTCGGTCTCCAACATGCCACTTTAAGATACCATTATTCACAGAAGGGTCAATATGTAACATAAAAAAAAAAACACTTAATACTGTTATTGAAACTAGCTCATCTTCATAGCCATCACTTGCATGGAGCCTTTAAAGGGCTCTGTACAGTTACAGCTCTCCATTTTCACACATACAACCTCACTTTTCTCGCTCTTTTACACGCGTCGCATACACTCGGAAGCTACAGAGGAGCTCTATTAATAGAAGAAACTGGTTGTGATGATGCATCAGGAGCTCTAAAGGTAAAAGAAAGAATTAAAAACACATCTGGCATACAAGCACTTCAGTTCCAATAGGATCACTCTGAATGAATGCAAAAGAAGAGATGGTCCGGTTCTCAGTTCAAAATTGTGAGGTCACAAAGTTCCTGCTGGTCCAGTGTTTGTTTTTTTCCCCACCCTTTTTATTTGCCCACCTGGTCAAGATGGTCCCTGGTTCACGTGAGGAACAAATCCATGTTTTCTTGAAATGATACATAAAAATGCAAGGTTTTGGAGTGAATGTTTTGAGTCTGTCACTTGGTTTGAAGAGCAAACGCAATGCTGGAAAACCAAAGCAAATTCAAAACACTCAGTAAAACCATCACAACGACAAACGATATCAACATTTCTTTTTCTTCGCAAAAGAATTATAATCGTTCTTTAAAAAAAAAAAAATGACAAAAATAAACGTGGGACTGATGTGTCCACAAAGGTCGCCCCCAGAGTGAGGAAGTTACGTAGAGACAGTAGTCAATTAGCAGCAAAACAACCCCTCCGTCAATAAATATATACACGTTCACACACCCTAAGCGTCACACGGGGGAAGGGGAAAGGGGCGTCCAGATGAGAGGCCGATGGGCGTTCTGGCTCTAGGCTGCATGCTGGATGACGGGTCACTGGGGGTGGGGGTGGGGGGCAGCGGGTTCGGCCGTTCCCCTTCACCACGCATGCACACGCCACAAACACCCCTCTCTCTGTGAGCGAGGGGGGACTAAGTCTGTTAGTCTATACAACACAGTCACGGAATAAGAGCTGTCGAACTGATCCGTCAAGTGTGTGTGTGTGTGTGTGTGTGTGAGAGAGTGTGAGAGCGATGGGCAAGAGTGTGAGGGAACGCAGCTTAAAACAGCATGCTCTGCCGTCTGTTCTTGCTGTTGCCTGCGTGGAGAGAGACAGAAAGATGAGAGGAAAAATGAGGAGAGAACAAGGTGTACAAGGTTACAAAATATGTCTTATAAAGAATCATTTTAAACATTCAGTTAAGAAATGTATTAGCTTTATACACAGGAGAGGACACTGTGCAAGGTTCCAAAATGATTTATAAAATGATATATATATATATATATATATATATATAGATAGATCATCATGTTGTTATAAAATATAATATTAATATTACTATGGGAGAAAACAAAGTGTGCAAGGTTGCAAAATAATTCAAATATTTTAAATGCATAATTCATTTAATTTACATATTTAGTTGCAAAATCATTTAGTTATGTTATTAAGAGGACAGACCAAGGTGTACCACCAAACAGAATGCTTTTTCATTTATATAATTAATTTTAAAAGGTACACCACGTAACTTTCTTAATTTGCAAAACTGATATAATGAGTGAACACATCATGAATCTATCTTCCAAAAAGGTCCTGTTTTATTTATGTAGCATTTTATATAATAATAATAAAACAGTTATTACACACCAATTACATTAATACATAAGAGCACAAAGGGTTAGAGGTCACAGAATTATTTAAGTTTTAAAAGGTTTAATAAAAATACTTTAAAATGTTGTTAAGTATAAAATGTATTACATTTTAGAATTATATTACAAATTTAAATTATATATATATTTATATTAATATTTGGATTTTTTTTTCATGAAATATTATAAAACAAAATATTTTATTTTAATTATTAAAAATATAACATACATTATATATGATTTATAAACTAATTCACTAATTTATTATTATTATTTTTTTTTTAAATAGACTATTTTTGAGAATGCATTAACAGATTCAGATTCTATTAAAAGATAACAGTGTCATGATTTTTTTGGCATGTAACACTTCTGGCTAATCCATCAGGTGGACACATGTCTTAATTCTTTTAAACAATATATAATTAATCATTTTAAATAACTAAACATAAATACATGCATAAAACAAACACACACCTGTCTCTGGGTACGAGGAGTTCCGGTAACCGGGGTCCCTCTGAAGCTGCACTTCCTTCAGTGTAAATATGGATATGCCTGCACAAGCACAGCATATCATGGGAATGAGAACATATGAGTGATTATGTGATATGTATGTGTGTTTGTGTGAAAGACACTCACTCTCTGGCAGTGTGTGCACTCGCATGCCCAGACTCTTGAAGTAGGAGTGTTTCATTGATTCATCTGCAGAGATCCTCTTCTTAGACTCATACTATGGAGAAAAAAATGAATAAATAAAAGACGAAAGCCCTGTTAGATTGAGAAATGGTCATTTATGTCAACATAACATTTTAAAAGGGTTAATAAAAAAATTAAGTAAAATAAAGTGAAATAAAGAGTTCAAGATAAAGCAATGGAAAATAATTTATAGTTGTCTGTGCGTCTATTTAATGCAATCCATTGTTCTGGCACATTCTTACCCTTAGAAAGGACAATAAAAGCTCGATTCCTTCAGTATCCAACCTGTAGATAGGAAGGGAGGAGAGTGAGAGAGATGTGACCATCGCCAGGTTGAAAAATTAGACTGGCAAACGTAAGGAAGGAAGCAAAGGCCTCAGAAATTCCACAGGATATCCTGCTTTACTGGCACGCACACGGCTCTCCTACATACACCAGAACACACACACTTTCCCATAGCAGCATCGGCACACACACACACAGGCTTTGAGGTCATGGTCATTTGCTCTGTGGCAAGACAAACACACTGAATCCTCCGCTAAGACACTGAGCACACAAACTCCTAACAAACACACTGTATGAAAGAGCAGAGCAGCAGCTGGAGAGACAGAGAGAGAGAGAAAGCGGGTACCTGGGCGCGTGATTGATGAAGGGCTGAGGCTTGTATTTGGGGAAGTTGTAGGATTTGAACTCTTCGATGGACGAGATGCCTGGCCAGTTGTCCTCTGTTGGTGTACCTGTTTCACACAAAGCCAAAACACTTAATAACAGCCTGTCTTCGCTTAGCACATAGATAACATAGATATCTAATATTTAGATATTTATACTTTATATTTATGAACTGATATGCTGGACAATTTGATAAAAACTACATTTTATTCAAACAAGCATCCACAATATTGATTCAAATATTGATTTCATAATGGAATATTACAATAACCAAATAAATAAATAAAATAAATGAATGTAATAAAATCTAAATAATTTACTATAGGTTTATTATTTAAATTATCAACCATGTCATCAATCATATTCTTATGAACATTGATATATTCTGCTTCCAGACCAATTTTTTGATCACAATCTTTCTGTATTTATTTCAGTATTTTTAAATTCTAATATGTATAAGCAATTGCTTTTGCAATTATATATATATATATAGTAATCATATAATAAAATTATATTATTTTTTAATTAAATTATATTAAACATCCTACAGTAAAGTTGTATTTTAAATGTACTTATTATTTTTTAAAATAATTTTATAGATGCAAAAAGTGCTAATCACTAGCAAAAGAAATCTGTGATACAGAAAAAATGCAAAAAAAAAAAGGAAAAAATGTTTACTAATGTTTATGTTTTTAAGAATTTCTATAACTTTACCATGATGCATTTAAGATATGCTTTTATTTAAAGCAACTTGCACTGCATTGAATAATCAGTTCATGCTTTCCCTGGTAATCTAAGCCATGACCTTGGCATTGCTCAGCTACAATTTGAATATAGCATAAAAATAGCTTAAAACCTCATTTTCAGGTGTTTTTTCTTGAGACAGACAAACACTCCAAGATGCGCAGTTAAACACATCAGGTGAATGTCAGCAGGACAGGATTTCAGCTGAACTGTGGTAACCTACCCTACCATGTGATCTCACCGTTTCCATGCAAAAGAGTGTGCAGCTTAGATGCTTTCAGTTTGTTTTTAAAACAGGTGAGAAGCACTTCTGAGACTGAACACCATGACACATCTGGTGTGAGTGTGTGTTTAATGTCGTAATGTCTGGAGTTGAAGTGTGCGTTTCATCACACAGGCTCTGAATTGAATCATTTGGAGCTGGGTGTGAGTGTGTGCGAGGGTGTTTGTGTGTGTGTGTGTGTGTGAGGTTGTGTGTGTTCACCCACCCAGTAATCTAAAGATTAGATGCAGCTCATCTTCAACAGTGGATCCTGGGAACAGCGGCCGACCTGCGGCCATTTCATAAAATATACATCCAACACCCCTGAGGCAGAGAGAGAGAGGATTAGACAGAGCGTACAGAACAGGACTTCATGTAAATGAGAAATTACTCACCACATATCGATCTGTGTGGAGTACTCTGAGGATCCCAGCAGTACATCAGGAGGTCTGTACCATAAGGTCACCACCTCATTAGAGTACGTCTTAGTGGGAACCGACTTGGCTCGTGCCAGACCTACAAACAAAAAAAAGTATTTTATTATACTGTAATTATATATACTGAATGAATTATGTATGATTTTTGAACAACAAAAAGGTTAGATAAGTGTATACTATATTTAAAAGAAAAAAGAAATTACATAAAGTTAAATACATTTTTTAAACATATAAAAAAGTAAAATACATGGCAGCATATAAAGTCCACAAAATAAACCGTAAAATTTGCATACATTTGAAATATTACACTTAGTATTTATGTTAAAGGTGTAAATTAATAACTTTATAATATATTATAGTAAATTGTAATGAAAAATAAATATTATCACATAAAAATACACTAAATATAATATAAAAATGTTATATAATATATAACATAAGAACATATAAAGTACAAAAAATCTAAATAAAAATTTGTCCACATTTAAAATTTAACAATATGTATATTTAACAAAATAATATTTATGTTACAAATGTACTTTAATTAAAAATTATTACATAACCTTTTATATATGTACTTGTTAAAATACATATCCAAATTAATTGTATACAACTGAAATTTATAATAAAGGAAGAACATAAATTTCAAATTGATAAAAAGTAATGTATTACATGATTTAACTAAAAATATATACTTAAATAAAATATTTTAAAATACATACATTTATAATTACTATTATTATTATAATATAATACATTAATATATTTTTAATGAAGTCTTTATAAATATCATAATGTCATAAATATTCAATACTATAAACATGAAAAAGTAAATTAGAATTAATTCAAAATGTGTGTGTATGTAT
>JAUCMT010000088.1:711563-740515 GCA_032357475.1 Enteromius thamalakanensis
TGCTTAATATATATATATATATATATATATATATATATATATATATATATATATGTATGTATGTATATATTGTAGTCAATCAGTGTAAGAAAAATATTTGTAATGTATATTTTATATTTTATTATATATTATAATATGTAATTACATACATATAAATTATTTTATATATAAACATACTTAATACATAAACATACCATATTCTTCTGAAATGTACATGCATATTATGTAAACAAAAACATTTATTTATTAGTTTGAAAGCACTAATATGTATGTGTGTATACATAAATATAAATATATTTATATACACACACCATTGTTTACTGTTACATGCTTACGTTCACCAAGGCTGTATTGTTTTTTAAAGAAATACAGTAAAATCTAATATGAGAAAATAAATTGTTGTATTAATATACTTATATTACAATTATTTATAGTAATGCAACTGTTATATATTGTGTGTATGTACAGTATGTGTGAGTGTATATATATATATATATATATATATATTAAAAAATCTGATTCTTTGAAAAATAATTCTAATTATAATTTGGTTCTCAAGAATCATTTTCTATTATTATCGATACTGAAAATAGTTATGCTGCCTTAAACTTTTTTGAAAACTATTGAACATATATTTTTTATTATTATTGATAAGAGTGAGTTTAAAATAACAGTACTTATTTGAAATAGTAAACACTCTTACATTGTTCCAAAAGATTTGTCACTTTTGCATAATTTTAAACAACCTTTAGTGTATGTCTAAATAAAATGTTTAATTTAACCTTCATCTCAAGACATCTTCAAGCCCTTACCTCCCTAATAAAATGCTCCTTCTTAATGTGGCGTGAGATGTAGCGAACTGAGTTGGTAGCCTGCTCCAGCATATTAATCAGAGCTTGACCTTCTCCTTCGGGGCCAGGGGGTCCTTTCTTGTTTCTGGGCTTTAGATCAGGGCTGTGAGGCTCCAGCTCTGGGAAATTATAGCGGTCTGTGTTTCCCCTCATGCACAGTAAATGAGGTAGCCGCTGAAGAAACAGTGAGCGCACCCACGGAGACATGGGATGGTATGTAGCTGAAGAGCGGTGGTGGACGTTGATAACAAAAACCGTCACGATGATGGAGAGAGTCACGAATATCATGATAAAAAGCAGGTATTCTCCAATCAGCGGAATAACCTTAGAGGAAGAAGGGATGATCTCCTCGATGACAAGTAGGAAGACAGTGAGCGACACAAGGACGGAGGTGGACAGAGAGACTTTTTCCCCTTCATCAGAGGGCAGGTAGAAGACCAGCACTGTTAGGAAGGACAAGCCCAGGCAGGGAATAATGAGGAAGAGTGTATAGAAGAGAGGAAGGCGTTTCAGGATGAACGAGTATGTGATGAAGGGGTAGGAGAGGTGTTCGTCTCGCCGACTGCCTTTGAGCCCAGTGGCACTGAGAATCTCCCACTCGCCGTTATCAAAGAAGTCGCTTCGGTCCACCTGCTGGTTGATGAGGACTAGTTCCACCATGTTTCCATCATACGTCCAAGAGCCAAACTTCATAGAGCAGTTCTGCCGATCGAACGGGAAGAAAGTCACGTCCATGGTGCAGGCAGACTTGTAGCTGGCAGGAGGCGTCCATGTGATCATGCCGTTGTTCCGCACGATGGCTTTGGTCATGAGGGAGCCTTCAAAACGTCCATCAGCACTAAAAGTGGCCAGGGTAACATATATTAATGTCTTAATATTCCATAATGAGTCATTATTGTTAAATCCACACAAATGGCACAAACTTACTTCTCATATAAAACAATGTCGGGGAGCCAGATGCTCTCTGACGGGACTCTTATAGAGGTGATGCCACCATAATTCTCAGGGTTCCATCGCAGTTTATAATCCAGCCATTCCTTACAAAGAAAAATAAAATCAAAATGAGTTCATTGTAAGAAATAGTTTTTTTTAAGGTTTTCACTACTATTTATTTATTTTATTTAAGTGTAGTTTTTTTACATTTAAATCTTTTTATTTTTATGTTTTGTTTTTATTTGAATGCTAACGTTGTAGTAAATGTATTGTGCCTTTAGTAAATGTTTTGTGATTTTTGTAAAAAAAAAAAAAAAAAACATATTACATTACACTAAATTAAAGTTACAATGTTGTCTTGGTAATTTAAGGATTTAGTGTCATTTTCCATGCACTGTAAACTATTTAAGATTTTTTTTTTATGAAAAAAATATGACTATATTATCATCATCATTATATAACTGATAATACCCTTCATAACTAATTTATCATTTTATTTTAATTTTTTTTTATTTTCAGTTCATTTTTAATTTCCCAGACAAATGATGACCACAAGGTTACATACCTGCCATAGCCACACATTAGTGGTCATGAGTTGGTTTTTCTCATCCTAAATTTATGAAGGGAGAAGAAAAGACAACACCATAAGTGAGATATGCAGTGAGAGAGAGAGAAAGAGATTCAATATATGATTAGCTCAATAAAGCCCTAATAAACCCTATTAATTAACCATTTCTTCAGGTGGCTATGAATTTTAAAGTCTGCTGTAAAACAGAACAAGCAGCATAAAGAACCACTCAGGGAAAAGAATTTTCATCAAACATTATTACCCATTTTTATTGAGATTATGGCATATTTAAGAAAGAGTCATGCTGAGAGGGGTGACTCAGCCCGCATAATAATAATAGCTGTTCTTATTTATTTTCTATAGCCTTCAAAATCATTGGCTATATCTTTTGATAAACGTCCATAATAACCACTTTTAAAGCCATCTCATACTCTGAATTACGAGGCTTTTGAGCACCTGTGCCTTTAGGTAGGTTTTAAATCAATAATGTCAAACAGGCACATCTGAGCTTCCATCAAGTAAATCACATTACAAGGGGCACATGTAGCATCAGTAAGTTGACGTAATATTTTGATTATTATTATTGAGAGCAGCACAAAGGCTTGATGGTGCACTTTATGTGAATTATATTTGTTTTAATAAAATGCATTAATAAAATGCATTTTAATGCTGATGAATTTCATGCAGAATCTTAAACTGAAGAAGGTTAGCAAGAAAACACATAATATACTCATTCATGCTCATAGCAGCTTAGATTACTAAGAACGGTGGTGCTGAAATGTATACCTGCTGCATTTGCTGAGCAAATACATTTTGATCAAAATGTGCTGAATTACTATCAGTTTAGTCTGAATAATTTAATCACATAGGGAAATGTTACACCATTTTTTTTCCTGGGTGCACACTGAGGAAAGACACTACAGCTCTCTGATCTTTTAATAATTCAGCCTCCCATCATACGAGTCGTCTAAACACAAAAACCCTTTCAGAAAAAGTGATGCAGAATAAAACCAAGAGATAGGAAAAAAGATGGAGGAGGGGAGCTGCAGTAAAGCAATATTTTCTATATATAGACTCTAAAGAAGCAGATACCCCTAATATATGCCTATTATAAAGACATGAACTGTATAAGTCAATGGCTTTCAAAACCATGGACAGCTCCATCTGTTGTGTTTCAGCACCACGGACAGAGGCCAATCGAGGCCCATTAAAGCTAGGCTTTAAATATTCAAAATCGTTGTGTTTGTCTTACCACATCCACTAGCTGAGATATCTTCAAGCCAAAGCGGACCTTCACAGTGTGGTTTGCATGCAGGACAGGTCTGACCCAGCGCTGGTACCCCTGAAACAAGTCCCTAAGAAGAGCATCTTCTCTTTCTGCCAGAGATACAAACTCTCTAGCTGCTAAAACACACATATTATTATCCATCCTCTTACATCATTGACATAACTGCAACCATTGTTTATACCCCTATCTCAACTGACCAAGTATCAATGCTACCTTAAATTACCTCAAATGTGTGCTTTATTAAACTTCTAATTATATCTGTGTTATAATAAAGTGCACTAAGTGTAATAACATACAGACAAGGACAGACAGAAACCAGACACTTCATAGACATGCCAGTCAGCAGAAGTCCGCTTACTGCGACCTTCACTAATTGTTTACTGACCTCAGCTGAGGACAACTTAACTACACATAGCGAACAAATCACATTTTGAGTCAATAAAAATAATAAGACTTCTCATAAGTCGCAAATGTTATTTGCTGACACAACGATTCAAAACATTGTTCAGCGACTCATTATGTAATTACTGTGCAGTACACAAGACGTGAACATAAATCATTACACACTATTATTGATTACATACTGATTACATATATTAAATATATATTTTCTTTAAACGCATTATGCACGGTCCATAACTCAAATTCCAATTTTTAAGAAATAACTTTTCAGGGCATAAAGAGACAGTCATTGGTTTGCACTTACCAGGCGTGGTGGCGATGATGCTGGTAAACAGGGTAAAAAGACCAATGACTGCCAGCGTCATTCTGGGAGAAAGTATTTGTATTGCGTGACACTAACTAACAGTTCTCTAAAACAACTTTTTGTAGCAAGCGATAAAAGTTTTTAGTTGTTGTTTGTTGAGAATACCAGACAACGGTAAAGCAGAGAATGTGAGTAGATCACTCCTAGATGGAATCCATCCAGGCGCGAGCGCGCGCTCGGGTCCCAAAGAACACTAGCAAACGCGAAGCGCGTGCGTGTCAGTTTAAAGGGACAGATGAATGCATAGCTTCAGCAAATAGATGAACATGATCAGAAAATGAGGCACTGTGTAATTGTAACTGTGACTTTTTGGCTAACGTGGCTAACAGCAAAATTCCTCACAGTTAAAAGGAGAGTTAAAAGGAATTTAGGTAGAAAAATAGTTTAAAATAGCTTGAAAAGCACACACATGAAATTTCATGAAATAGAGCTTATATATATATATACTGTATATATATATATATATATATATATATATATATATACACACACACACACACATATTTTATATATATTTATTTATTTATTTATATATATATATATATATACAGTATGTATTGATAAGCTCTATATCCTCAAATGTACCTTAATTTATTATTATTATTTTATTTTTTTTTACTTACTAACTGACTGACTACTTCCCACAATGTACAGTTAATAGCTGATTTTGTACAGCACAATGTCCTTTGGTTTTATTTGTATAAAACATTTATTTTTTTCTCTTCGGTTAAATACATGTGAAAACCAACTTAGTCTTGACAACAGTATGCAGTTGTCTATAGTATTTGTTTACAGTCTTACAGACATATGAATACAACCTCAGGAGAGATTCTGGTGTAAACACTCACATTGAGTCCAAGCAGCAGCTCGTGCAAACATATCTCCTCAGCGTTCATGGCCACTGTCTAAGCTCAGATGATTTTCTGCTCCAGTTGGAACCAGCTGTGGCCTCACTGAGGGTCTGTGTCACTTTTATCTCATGGCATTGCATGCGATTCTTTATCATTCGAATGTGAGAGTAAACTTTATAGAAAAACATGGTAAAATGTTCTTATGCACATCAATAATGCATGGATAGAATCAGAAAATTGCATTGTGCTATTTAAAGTTGTGAAGTCTATGCTGGTATTATTGCATTTGGTATTATGAATTAATGGTTGCTGACTCACATTCTGTGCTTATTAGCTTACTTCATCTACACTGCATCTGCATATCAGCACGCATCTTCACGCAGACTGCCATCTTCAGAAGAGAGCAGACTGGAAAGTAACTCAAATATTCATACACTCCTTTAAATAATGCATCTCAGCCTCCATTTGCACACTCCCATGACTGCACTGTCACCACCTGTCAAATCAGCAGAGCCACAGTCATGATGAGTTAACATTGCAAAAGACTAAAAATATCTCTAAGAGTCCTCAGAAATTAACAAAGCAAAAGTACTGTCCTAAACTCCAGGAAGTAGCATCGGTGATTAACGTGATAATGAGAATGTGAAAAGACCCCCTTCTGCATAGCAGATGCATGCTTTGATTTTATTTATCAGTGTAGTGAGTTACAAGCAGTCATGTGGAAGCACAGAAAAAAAAAAAATTTGAACAGATTTACTCTTTTTTCATGTTATTTTAGGATTTTAATGATGTTTTTAGAATAGTAGTTAACCCAAAACTGAATATTTGCTGAGAATGTATTCCACTGCATGCCATCCTAGATATTGATGACTTCATCAGATGATATTTGAACAAATGTAGCATTACATCACTTGCTCACCAATGGGTGCCATCAGAATGAGAGATGAAACAGCTGATAAAAGCATTAGAATAATCCACATAACTCCACTCCATCAATTAACATCTTGTGCAAAATGTTTAAATATATGGGGTTTGTTTTGTTTAGTTTTTTGAAACTTTAAGTCTTCTTACTCCAGGGGAAAAAATATGCATATCAAGTACTATTTAAAAGCAAAAACAGCCCAAGACAGACAAATGTGTCAGTGCATTTTGACAACAGGACAACAGGTGATGGGCTTTTTTTTACTGGACGAAGCGTAATTATAGTAACATCAAAAGTAAACTTTCGAACGGCACCTATTTGCAGAGGATCTTTTGATAAACAAGTGATGTACTTCTTAATTTATTCAAATCTGTTCCAATGAAGAAACCAATTCATCTACATCTTGAATGGCTTGAGGGTTTTATTTTTGGGTGAAAGATGCTGTGCTAAATACACTGAATCATTTTGTTGCAAACAGCAAACATTACTAAGCCAACATTATTAAAAACAGATGAGCAGCTGTTTGCTAATAATTGACATATTCATAACCTACATGTAATTAACCTGTAATCATGCATTAGCAGCAAAATGTACATAAATGAAAGTACAAAAGCGACTACAAAAATTGTATGGTTTTAATTTATTCTTTTCTTAATACATCACATAACCATCATAATAAAATAACATTATGGTAATAATTATATATGAATCACTCATCAATCATTCCAATGATAGCACGTTTTCAAAAATCTGACTGTAAAGGTCAATCAAAATACTGCTTCAAGATGCTGTTTATGTAATGTTTAAACCAATCTGAGTATAATAAGGGGATAAACAATGTGAAAACGTGTATTACAGAACAGTGCATGCACATGTGTGTACGGTATGTTAAGGTGTAAGATCTCTATTCCAGTAAAAAGCTTATTATTTGACTTAAAATAAATACCCATATTGATATTGAGCTAGAACTGATGTTTTAAAGACACAGTACTGATGTGTCAAAGCACCTTGAACACACTAGTCTATGTTGAGTTTTTCTACTGTAAACAAGTTTTTTTTATGCAAAAGTGGACAGTTTTGAATGCATCCTGCACATAAGTGTTTGGACATTTCAGAAAATGGCAATATGAAAAACAAATCAAGTCAAGGGGAGAGTTGGTTCAGAGCCATTTGAGATTTTGAGCTTCACTTTCTATGAGAGGTTAGAGAACGTTGAGACCTCCAGGGCTAAATGTAGTGCTTGAATGACAGCTCTGAAGGGTTTTTGAGTTCGGGTCAGTATTAGGGCAGCTAAATATTCATTCAGAGCGTGTCCAGTATTGTGCTCTGACTCGACGGCATCTAAGACTTTGTGCATTGACTGGCACACAGAGCTTCATGAAAGGTGTCAGGTTTGAGGTCTACTGTTGGGATTTTTGGTACAGTATTTATTGAAATAAGAAGGTTGTCGTGTAAGGTTTGTGAAAAGAGAAGTTGTGTGCTGAAAATAAACAGCCATATGGGTTGAAGCTGGTCTTTATGTTATCTATAAATCATCAGTGGTGGGTGTGTTATAGCTCTTGACGAGCGGCTGCATAAAGAGGCCGACGGTTCCTGCAACACACACTAAAACAAAGATCCAGAGAAACAGACGGTCGATCACCATAGCCACATACTTCCAGTCCTCGATAATCTGTGAGAAAAAGAGAATATGCAGATTAATTTTGAATTTATGCTTGATATATCTGCGCTATGCAGTAAGATTGAGCTCAATAAAAATTCAAAGCACAATGCACTCATGCGTTACCCAATTCACATGCATGAAAAAAATGTTGGTGCGGGTTTATGTGGTTTATGAGGACACACATTTGTATAATGACATGGGTATGACATAGGTATTAAAATATGTAGGTGTTTTATGAGGACATTTTCAGTGTCCCCGTAATTCAAAAGGCTTAAAAAAAAAAACATACTAAATGGTGCTTTTTTGAAAATCTAAAAGTGCACAGAGTTTCCTGTAAGGGGTAGGTTTAGGTGTAGGGTAGGCGTAGGATAATACCACATACAGTTTGTCCAGTTTAAAAACCATTACGCCTATGGAGAGTCCTCATAAATCACAAAAACCAACACACACAATAAATACACTACACAGACATGCATCGAAAATGAAAAAAATAAAACATTTTTGGATCATTTGACAGCACGTATAAAATACAGTACGGTTCAAACGTTTGAGGCCTATAATTGTATTTATTTATTTAAATGTTTTAGAAAAAGTAAAAACTGTATATTTTATATTTTAAAATAGTATTACAATTTAACAAAAATTTTCTATTTTTCTATATACTTTAAAATATTATTTATTTGTGAGATGTCAAAGCTGAATTTTCAGCATCATTACTCCAGTTTTCACATATGCTGATTTTCTGCTCAAGAAAATATAATTCTTTGATGAACAATAGTTAAAATGAACAGCTTTTAACTGAAACAGAAATCCTTTTAATCATTAGAAATATCTTCCCTGCCACTTTTCATTTTCATGCAATTTTCATGCATATTTTGCAAATAAAAAGTATTATTGCTGCCTTCAAACTTTATATAATAAATAATTCAGAGCCACAGTGGCTTGCTGTTTGACAGCCGTGTCATAGTTTTAACCCTGACAGACTGAATAATCCACATAAACCTTATTGTTTCAAACACAATACAGGATTTATTCATCTCGAACGCCGTGATCCCACAGCCACTGATGTCAAAAGAAAAACTTAATGTTGAGTCGTGTTGCTATGCAGCATGGTTGCTAGGTAGATATCCCATCATGCTCAAACAAAGAGGCATATTATGAAACGTGATTTATTTACATCTCAGATAAAAATGCTATTTCAATGAGGAGGTGCGTCATGATTATGTGGTTTCTAGAAAGCACAGATACATAATTAAGGACCTTTTAATGTCGTTAAACCTTTTAAGGGTTTATTTACGCAAACTCACCAGCGAGGCTCTACGTGACCGTCGGCTGAGGGGCTGGTCAAACGGCGGGCTGCTCAGCTGCAGCTTTTCCAGGTAACCGTCAGGAATCCGGATATCAGCAGGCAAAGACAAGCGTTTATTCAGGTCCTGACAGTCAAATCACACACACATATGCAAACAAGTCAGTCGCCAGGGACAAAATTAGCTCAGTTCTTATCAAAGTAGGATTCAGATTAATAATTGATGCTTGGTGATTATTCATTTGGGATGGGCGTCTCATCTGAGAGCAATGTGTGTACGTGTGTGCTTGTTCTAAATAAGATAGCGTGACTTCATAAAGCTGTTCTCAAACCAGAGCATTAACATCTTCCATAAATAACCTTCCATCACGCTTTGAATCTCCTGCATTTACATCTCTCTCTCTCTCACATGGCTTTTTTCTCCACCCACAGGCTACTTATAAAGACGCACGCAGCATGATATAATCTCATTGGGCAGCACATCAGTCCAATACTTGTGCAAATATCATTCTGAACGTGGACTTGATCAAAACAAACGGAAAAACAATAATGTATTGCATTATGGCATTTTTAATAGCATTAATATCAGCGCATTAATCTTCAATTAAGCATATTCACCCATGCAATTCACATCACTTTAACGCAAAATAAAACAATGAGCCAAATTTTAAAGTGTTAAGACAAGAGTTTGTAATGAGAATCAATACATTTGAAAATAATGAAAACAAAGCAGTAAAACACTCAAATGCATAAGAGTATTGAGAAGTAAATAACAATAAATAGCCTAATAAACGTAAAAAAAAACAATTTACTCTCTGCATAAATGACACTAGGCTATATCTAAGCCTTGGTAAATAATGTACTTTATTTAAATTAACATTTTTAAATCAATCAAAACAAGTATGAAAAATTCTAAAATGACAAACTTCAAATGGATTAATCAGATTAATATCAGAAATTCAAATTATTTCATTATTTAATATCATTTATGTATAAACAATATACATTATTGTAAATTTTATATATAAATATATATATATATATATACACACATACATATACTGTACACATATATATATATATATATATATATATATATGTATGTGTGTGTGTGTGTGTATATACACACACCCACAAACACATGATATTCTTTTAATTTTTAAAAAGTAGAATGTAACCTGACACTTCTTGAGATTCACCAATATGATGGTGAGTTCTACAGTACATCCCTTTAGGTTTTCAAAATGTAGCTGCAGTAACCCTATTCATACAGCAGGGGGCAAAAGAGCCCCGGACACAGAGAGACAGAGAGGAACACATGGCCAAATAACTAGTTTGGACTGAGGCTTGCAATTAAAACCCCGGAATAAGCAGCTTTAAATGCTTTATGTAGCAAGAGTGTGACGTGAATGTCTTGATATGCTCAGGTTAAATCTGATTTTAAAAAATTAGTTTTTTCTTTTTCAACAGTGTTATTCAAAGCCTGTTTTTCACCATGTGCTGCAGGGAAAAAATAGAAAGTGGGAATGGAAGGAGCAAGAACAAAAAGAAAAAGACAGAATCCATTCCTTTCAGATCCTGGTGTGCGGTAAGACAGAAAGACAGTTATTAATATCAAACAGCAGCCCAACCTCGACAGACAGACAGAGATGTATATGATTTTAAAAAGAAATTCTGACACAGTACGAACTAAATGTGATGCCTGTTTACAGTGATTTTGCTGTACTCACAGGAAACGAAAAAGCCACATGATGCATCTATCACAGCCAATTAAACCATATTTGAAGTTAAACCAATAGTTATAAGAAGTTGGATATCAGACCAATGAGAAACAGTGGGTGGGATTACATATTCCATTAGCCTAGACTAACCCCACCATATTAAAAGAATATATGTATTTTTTTGATTTACAAAATGTTCTGTTATTTGTTGTGGTTATGGCTGGTATAAACAAAAACTAGTCAAATCGTCAACACTCAACCACTGAGAGTTGTTGAACTGCAGAAGTTCCTCTAACAACATCTGCAGCTGGCCACAAAATATCCAGATCATCTCAGCAAGGATGAAGAGGAAGAGAAAAGCATACTAAAAGGACGTGGGAGAAAATAGGAAAGGATGAGAAAAAAAACAGCAGAGGAATCCCTCCACCTACCCAAGGCCAAAAATAAAGCTCTCAGTAGTGACACATCACCCAGTCTGAAGCTTTCAGAGTAACACACGCACACTTTCAGCCTGTGAGCCGCTTACCTCCATTGATATGCGCCGATGAATTCTGGTGCGGAGACACACGCCGGTTGGTGATTGCACTTCGTCTGAGGACGTCCCTGAGGCCTGATCACTCTCTCCATCCGAACCCATCTTCAGATTCTCATGAACAATGTCTGTGAGAGAGGAAGAGGATGTTAAAAAATAAAAAACGTGCGAAAAATATATATGTGGTGCGAGACGCTACACTTGCTAGAGGCTGGTGATGAGGTCGCTAGTGGGCTTTCTTATTACTGGTTTCTTAGTAACGTCATAGTTGACAGCGAATAGGTTTTTTGCCGCCAAATACAAATATTTTGGAGGGAAATGACCATACATACAAACAAAAATGAATGAGAAACTTTTTTATTCATTGCGTACGTTTATCTATGGCAAAAACGCAAACGCCATCATCACTGCTGGAGCTGAAAGAAGAATGAGCACGTGAGCGTCTTCTTTCCTATTGGCTGTCGATCCCGAAAGTCGCTCTTCACTTGCATAAAGTTTAGAGATTCTGAACTTTGTCACGTCGCTGGACACGCCCACATCCGGTCGCCAACAGTCTCCAGCTAGCCAGGATACTGCCAGCTCTCCATTGAAATGAATGGGATCGCGTCGCTATGTCGCTGCTAGTGTGAACGAGGCTTTAAAGTGACTATTTAATTTTATGAACTGACAAAAAAATTAAACGGGTTATATTTTAAATGGATATGTAAAATTTTAAATAGTTTAATTCAAAAAGTTGAAATTTGTATTTAAATGTTAAATTATTCTAAACATACATTTTATTTTAGATAATATTTAAATAAATATACATATTTTTAAAGTTTTTATACTTTTAAAAAGTAGTAACTTACTATAAGACAGCATTTACTAATTGTTTTCTTAATCCAAATCCCATACAAAGTCAAGACTTTTGAACAAAAACAAATTGTAAGATTTTTTCCTTTGACAAAAAACAGCCAAAAAAGGCAAATGTTGATGGATTTTAAGCCTAAGATGCGCTTTAAGAATGTTGCTATAAAATTCTTTTGTTGTTAAAATCAGTTAAAAAGTATATCTGCAATAATCTGACTATATAGGATAGATAGTGATTCAGGAGTCATTCTAGTGTGTGTGTGTGTGTGTGTGTGTGTGGTAAAAGCAGCATGTGATTCTTCCATTTCAGTAAAAGACCTTATTAATCATCATCTTCTCTTTAAAAACACAAACACATATCTATGTACATGAAGCAACTTATGCACAGCACATCAAGCTGAACGTCTGTTAATAATTTTCCTGAAGTTCTTGATTTTTGTGAAAACCAGTCAAGCATGACACTGACACTTATGCTCGGTTCACATTCACATACACCACGATTCCTGAGAAAGACATGGATTACAACGAAAACAGGTGTGAAGCGATGTGCACTGTCCCATGTGCTTTTTGTTTACACAGCACTTGTGCGTGAACTATGTCCTCAACTCTTCTTTATTACATAAAAGTAAGATCCGTCTTATCTGAGCTGGCCTATGGGCCAAATCATGATGTAATCAGGGTTTAAAAACCACATGCACATTCACAAACAAAAAACCAGCAGCCGGGAATTAAGAGTCCCATCCAGTCTACACGTGTTCATGTACATGTGTGTATGTGCGCGCAGTCTTTTAGTACTTGGAAAATGGGCAGCCAAAAAGCAACGGAAAATAAAAGCCGTTCTGGAAGAGAAGAGATTATATTCCCGCATAAAATAGAGCTGGGAACTAGAAAAAGAGTCTGAAGGTGTGGTCGCAGCTCTGTAGTTTTATGGGAGGCTGTTTGCTGCTGTACGGCCTCCTCCTCCCTCTTCTCATGAGGAGGAGTCCCCCAAGAGTGAAATTTCGGCCCGCTCTTTTATCTGGGCGACGCAGTAAAAAGTACCTAACCTGAGGGCCCATCCATTACAACACAGCTGTCTGCTGCCTGTCTGCTCTGATATCTTCAGACCAGAGGGAGAAAGGTGAATTTTTCAGAATCTGTCTGGAAACGTTGAAGTTTGTCAAAACCACAAAAAATACATGCAAAATAAATGAAAACAGTATGAAAGAAAGACAATAAAGCTAATTTTCCTTAATAATTATCATTATTAAGTATTAATTGTTAGTACTATTGATATATTAAGGGATGTTAAGACTTTTTGATAATGAGACTAGACTAGGCTAGACTAGAACAGGACAGAACAGAAAATATTTAATGTAATGTAATTTAGGGAAAATGTGCTCAGTTATATTAACTGAATAGAAATGATGGCAGTGCAAAAAACCTAGGCCTCGTGGTTTATGCAAAATATAATTTCTTGCCATTTCTTTTATATTTTGACTTTGGGGTCAAACTTGACCTGGACATTACTTCTTCGAGAGACACCAGGAGAGATCCAGTTTCATGACTAGTAACCGCTGTGGCCTCATTTCTGCATCCTGTTACACCAAATAAGCCTTTGAAACAGCGAGATGGTGTGTGTGTGGAAGTGTGTGCAGTAGCAGGTAATGTGCCCCATTTTTTTTTAATCCGACATACTGTGAGGTAACGAGTCGCTCTGTCAAAATCACGCCACTTCCCTCCGTTCACTCTCCCTTTCCTGCCTTTCATCTCCTTCCACCTCCTCCTCTCAACATCAGAAGGACTATGTTCTTCATTCTGTCAAGCCCGAGACAACCTCACTTGTAATTTTCATGCACGTCATCTCATCTGTCTGCCTCCCCCCATCGCTCCGTCTTCTGCTGTTCTCTGGCCGTCTTTTACACACTAATGCTATGAAAGTCTAGAATGCGCAGTGTTCTAGTTTCCCCCCCAAAAAGTGTGGCAAGGAAAAATCCTGCAAGAACGAAATTGGGTCAAACTCTAATAAACTCCAGACTGTCTTTTACTTGGAAGAGGATCACCGAATGCATTTACATCACAGCTTACAAATTACACAATCGTTGCCAAATAAACAAACAGGCGCTTACTGAAATTGCTGTTAAAGAATGGGGGCCGGACACGTCTGGACTTGTGTCTGAGATGCTGGTAAATAATAACCTCACGTATGGGAAGCACCATACACAAACACACACTCACTCTGAGAGAAGCCGGACGGAACTGTTCAACTGTGACACACTTCTTGTTCGATTGCCTCCCACTAAGGTTCTCCTGACTCACTTCCTGTCAGTGTGTGTGTGTGTGAGAACGCCCACTCGCACAGTTGCATGCATGCACACCAGGGTTAGACATGACTGCTCCCATGATGACAGGGAGATATGGTTCAGCGGCTCACATTCAGAGCTGAATTTTGGACTTGTGAATGATCATTTAATAGAGAAGAACTGCTTGCTGACAGTCAATCTGAAATAGTTATGAAGTGAAAGTGGGCGTGGTCTTAGCAAATCTGGGATTGGTTGTAGGTGAGTGTGACATGAGTCGTTCACAAGAATCATGGGTGACTCACAAATAATCCATCAAGCAATCCAAAGGATTGAGGCAAATATTTAAAACATTAATACCAATGCATAATTAGAACACATTATTATAAAAAGTAAACTAAATGACATGGAATCATTATCTTGATTGTTCTCTTGCAATAACAAAATTTCTTAATTTTCTTTACAAAATAGCCTTAAATTAAATATGTATAAATAACTATAATAAGAAAAGTAATCCTAAATAAGTTTTTAAAGGGTGAAAAGATTACATTTTAATTAGGAAATAGCAACTGTATTCAAACAAACAACATTCTACAGTAACTATAAATATGAAATTAAATGAAAGTATATTTAATTTAAATATTTTTATGAAAATAGCAACATTTTATTGCTAAAACATTAAAATGTATATTAAAATGAAAATACTGATTAAATTCCAAATTTAAAAATGAAATGCTGAGCAAATAACAATAAAAATAATAATTACAAGGTTAATCATGAATAAATTACTAATTAAAAAATAATCTTAAAATTCTAAAACTATTAATATTAACAAAATCAACTAATTGTTTCTTGAAAAAATGCAGTATTTATTACAATTATTATATTAACAAATATAAAATGCAATTTTTATTTATTTAATTCTTAAATTATTTTTTATTAAAATTACTACAACCCTGTAATAACTGTCAAAAATTATTGAAATTGTGTAATAACCATAAAATTTAAATTTAAATTACTACAATTCATATTCATTTTTGCTGTTTTGTCAAGCCCAACACAATGGAATATTATTATTGCTGTGCATTATATTGATCAGTTCAAAAATATGCATGGTGAATTTTGACTTTTTAAAGAAACATGTTTAATTCTGAATACTTCTGAATAGGACTTAAAATGAAGGCTTTTCAAAACAGCCTGCAAGTGTGTTACGATTGGCCACTCACCGAGACGGCTGCCGTTTCGAGGCATGGCCATGAAGGACCCCAGACTGCCCCCGATGACACTGTGCGGTCGGCGCAGGGGAGGCTTCTTAAAGGAGCCCGTGTACTGGTGCAAAAACGAGTGCATGCTGTGGGAAGAGGGCGGCCGGCCATTCCTTACGATGGGCTCTGAAATAACAAGACCTCCATCAATACACACACAAAACAGTGTAATTGCATGAATAGATTTACATCCTCATAGGTGTGATGCAGTCAATACTTCATTAAAAGTATTACTTTACTACATGAGGTTATCCCGAGGTCAAAGAGAAGCAATGGCAATAGAGAGAAACCTGCAACTTTCTAGAAACAGGTGATGTCTTGACATCACCAACCATATCTTTCTCTTTTCATCAAGCTGAGTGATGCTGGGAAGGCAACGCCTGCTGTGCTTTTCCCTTTTAATTGAAAGACAAGCCAATCATCGCAAAGGTGTTGCTATAGCAACATTCAAACCAATAGGAAAACAGCTCTGGAGTCATTTGAGCCAATCAACACAAAGCACGATAAAGCATCAATCAAACAAATGCAAGTTTTAATGAAAAGCAGAGTTAATTATTAAATACCTGCTGATATGACAACACATTAACAACCAATAGAGCCACTGCTGACACTAGACACCCATGTGCCTTTCAGATAAAATATACACTGAATATATTAACTTTAATCAACAACTGTAGAGGTTATATGACCATCACACTGTGTGTGTATGTATGTGTGTGCACCTGTCCCTCCCACCTGTTTTTACTCCCACCACCTGTCCAGTCAACCTACCCCTCCTTGAGCTTGCACACACAACCATTTTCACACAAACACATGGGAAAAACACACACACACACACAGCGCAGCAGTGGTACTGCATTACATAAGGAGATAAAGAGCTGCTGTTCCAATCTAAAACTCATTCTACCACAGGATGCTCGGACATACAAACACTCTCTGTCTCTAAACAACCTAATCCAACCTAAAATATCTTTCTTGTATAGTATTATCCCACTGATTTTTTCTATTAAGTCACATCCATCTAGGTCAAAACTAGATCCCAGGGTCAAATATTGAAAAACTATTAATAACCTGTACACCTGATAATTTGGTGAAAATTGTAAAAATTTAGCTTGCCTTATTTTATTAAAAAAAATAAAGACAAAAGGAAGGGCTCAAGTCAAAAAGCAACAAAGTATTTCTAATGAATGGAAAAAAAGAAAAAGAAAACACCAAAACAAAAATCACCAAATATATATATATATATATATATATATATATATATAAATCAGCCTTGATTTGGTTCTTTGGGATTCGAAGTAAAACGATTGAAGAAAGTTGTGATCACAAACTATTTTACTTCTAACATGACTGAAAGAAAGAAAGAAAAAAAAAAGACAAACAACACAAAACCAAACTAAACAAATACAGAAAACACAAAACAAAACAAGAGATCTAACCAAAAACAAATCACAAAGCAAAAAACAAAACCGTTAGGTGGACATTATCCGTTGTTGTCTGACTGCATTGTGAAAACTGGTCTCTTTATTATTACGTTCAGAGGGGAACAGGAGGGCTTGATGATGTCAGCAAAAATGAAAAGTCATTTCATAGGCAGAGCAAGTTATTACACTGTGATGAAAGATTACGAAGGCAATCATTTGTGTCTACACGCATCATAGGTAGATCAATAAACCCAATTCGGATCCCATGTTAAACAACATTGTTTGCAGACTCTGTTTTGATGCCCGAGCATGAAATGCTGATGGTGTCATATCTTCATTTATTTAGAGCTCTCTCTCTTTTTCATTGTGGTCCCTCTCTTATATCTTCCCACACCACAGCTCTCATTACAACAGGCCTTTCACCCTGCTTACTAAGGACAATCCAACAAAACAGGCTCATACACGGTGCAGGTCTGATCCACTAAAGCCCATGTGGTAAAGTTCCACTCGTGGCCAGCTGCGCACAGGGACTTTATTACCATACAAGCATCATGGAAACTCTGGAATGTTCCACCGATGCTCAACAGGTCGGGCCGTGACAATATGTCAAGCTGTCAGATGCAGGAAGGTCCTGCCGACAGCATCATAGGGTGCACATTTTTGACAAAATAGTTGAATCTGGACAGACATTTGTTATTTTTCACACTACCGAGAACATATCACTGTCATTTTTCAGTGCTTAAGTATATAAAATGTAAACTCTTTGCCGATCCTGTCTTGTTGCTAAGCAACAGCGCTCCTGAGGAAAATATTTCTTGTCAGCAGAAGCTCTTGGGCCCAAAGCGAGGTCGGGTCTACGGTTGCTGTGCCGACAGTCTCCGGTGACGGGCTCTTAGGGGTCTTTGTGCAGCACCCTGAATGCCGAAATGAACACACACAGACATAAACTTGCTCTCTTTTTCGTTCCTTATCAAGATGAAGCATGCCTTCAGAGAGGCTTCGAAATATAGGGGGAACTACGAAGCACAAATAAACACAAAACCACACGCATGACTAAAGAATAAGTTTAGCAAGGCAGATGGTGCACATGACTGTCCTGTTCTGGCAGCACCTGACCACAAACATGAAAAACAAAGACTGACTGAAATTTAAGGAAGCAGTAGGCAACAGAAAAACAACTGTCTCTCTATCAGCTTTTTTAGTATATCCGTGTCTTTCTTGTGGGCAAAGGACTGGTTAACATGATAACATTGTAAATTATTAAAATAAAAACAACAATATATTAATATACTGTAATACATAATCAAATTACTCATACACACATACACAGGCTACATATTAAATATATATAATATATATAATTTTAATTGATTACAATTTTTTGTTAATTGTTATTAATTTATATTAATAAATTATATTTTACAATAAAAACATTTTAAATACATTACTTAATTTAATTAATTTAGAATATAATATATAGCTACAATATATAATGAATTAAACTATAAGCTACAATAATATAAATACGTTAAGTTAATAAAAGTGTTACTATGTAAATGTTGTATTAATTTCCCAAATAGCATTTTAAAATCCTGGTTATTAAGGCCCTTTCACACCAAGGAGGATAATTATATTATATAAGAATATTAAAGAACAGCAGAATCTACACCACAGCTAAAACTTTAAAGGCACAGAGAAACGAATTTGCTGGAATGACTTCCAGAACATTTTTTTTTTTGCAGCTGACGTTCGATAGGAACATTGACAGCCAATCAGAATCCATCCTGTTCTCACGAGTCTGAGAATTTAAAGCGGCAGATGAATGTATGCTTAGAATAAACAGACGATATTGTCCGCTGCCAGCTGGTGTGGACACTAATATCTTTATAGTTATCGTCCTTGGTTTTGATGGGGCTTTATACTTACTATAGGTATAGGGGAAAAATTTAACAGACTTTGTCTTTTTTTTATTTATTTATTTTTTTTAAAGAAAATGTTTGTGTGTACTAACTTGCACACATGCACATATAAAAAAAAAATCAGTATTGTTCTTCCTCCAAGCTAAACTGCACCTCTTATATCTGACATGTTGCTACTGCATTATAACTACACAAAAAAAGGCAGATCTTAAAAATTTTATGTGAAACCTGGAAGTGTGTAATTTTCTTCATTACTGAAACGTCCATTCATCTGCTCTCATTGTCAAATTGCATGCACATCTTTCCTGAGGGTACAGTGAGACTATACATCAAAGGACTCACTTAATGTATAATTAACACAGAACTTTTTAATTTTTAAAATTAAATAATTCATCTTTTAGATGTCCCAACAAACCTAATGAAAAATCCATAGGCATTATTTATCTGAAAATAAAGATACTTTATTTATTTGTTTAAAAGTAACGATTATTTTACAGTAATCATAGTGCATAATATTCCTCTAAACATTGATCCAGCAGCTGACCTGGATGAAGCCTCGCTAACATGTGGATTAAAGGAAAGAGATGAGAGTGGCCTAAGTTCCTTACGTAATGGCAGGGTCTTCATAAAACATTAATTAGTCTGACTAAAAAGAAACGGCTGGGTCAACAGCACTGCCATTCCCCACATTCAACACACAGACCTAAAAACATCCACTCTGCCAATGTGTGTACGCAGAGCTGAGTGGGCATGTTAAGACCGCTCTGCACTGGCGAAAGAGTATAACATTCATGTAAAAGATTTTTTTAAAAACTGCATTCTCTGGATGCTAGTGTTAGTGTTTACAGCTGACTTTCCACTACTGTCAGACCAGTGTCCACAAAGTCATAAATGTCACCAGCTGCAATGCATCAGCATATGCAGATAAGACCATGTTCTTCAAGATATAAAGATAAACACATAGATTCTGAGCCAACACTACTAAGATGTCTCAATGTATATTAAGACAGCTAATGTTTACGGAAGCAAAACTTATAAAGCAAAACTTATAAAATCTTATAAATGACTAAACTGTCGCTAATAGGCACAAATAGGGCTCCTCAATTTAAAGACATGTAAAAAAAACAACTATGTTTTTGCTTGATATTGATTTTACCTGGTGGTAGACAAATATATCACCAATGGCAATATACTGGCCTATATAGGCTAATATTTTTTAATTGAAAATTTGAAAAAAATCTGCACTGGTCAACCACTAGTTTAATCTGTTGTGAATCGGTTGCATTGCTTAATATTCTAATAAACAAAATTAAAAAAAAAAACATTTTTAATAAGATGACACAATTTTCAGTACTGAATAATATCTACATGTCATTTGAGTTTAATCCAATACATTCTGGGCCTGTGTATATTTCAGAAGAATGTGGGCATTTCTACCTATATTTTGGTAAAAATTAGAAAAGCAATAAAGCAGCATAATTATGATGCCTACAGTTATGATGTAATGCATCTATAATGCTTAAAAATGCTGCAATTAGTAACTATTTTGTGTTTTGGTCAATTGGGGGCTATTGTATGAACTTGTATGATCTCAGCTATCTGTTAATCTGCTTACATCCCACTGACATCAAATTGAGATCCTCCTGGGATCATGCTGCACTTAATTCAGTTCATTATATAAAGTTCACGCCGCTCAGAAATAAACTGCAAGCTCACCCTAAGCTGAATGTGTCCTATTTCAAATGTGATTTTCAAGACAAAAAGCCTTGAAAAGGCATTGCTGAACCCAGTTACCCAACATTCAAGACAATTTTGACCACATTTCCCACTTATAGGAGCTTTCGATAAGTGTGGTTACTGTTTTACCTCAGTCGAGCGCTCGATATGCCCAGCGGGTGTGCTGGGGATGGAAGGTAAGCAGCAATGCACTGGAACGCACACAACACTGGCTTTCAGTTTACACAGTCTCACTGTACAGTCTGAATCAGTCTGTCTGATTCCAGTCCATCCGTCAGGTTCGGACCGAAGGCATTGGAGCTAATTTAGCCTGTCTCTCACAAGCTGTCACATGCTCCCTTTCTCTCATTCTCCTCACAGGGGTGTCATTGCTGTTACGTAATTACTAGCTCGCTGAACATACAAGAGCGAGGAGAAGAAAAAGCACTCTATGGAAAAGGACAGGGAGTGTTTTGCTTAGCTTCTTTTCAACTTAAAATCACATTGCTTTAGGCATTCAGGGCTGACTGGAAGCCTGACAGCAGAGTATTTCACATCCTGGCTCAGGACTGTTTATGGTCACAAAAATGATGCAGGCTTCAGTTATGACAGATCAGAATGACAGGTTTTCAACACAGCTTGAAATGGTTGTGTCAGGGTGACTAACACGGGCTAATGTGGTAAATACAGGTGACCCAGAGAAAATAAAATACTCTAGGTATAAATACTTTGAGCACAGAAAGAGACAAGAATAGACAAGCGCATATATATATATATATATATATATATATTTTTTTTTTTTTTTTTTCTTCTCAGTTTTAATCATTTTAGTGCACCAAAAACAGTCCCTATTGACTTCCAATGTAAGTGCCTACAGAATGACTTGACATAACTTATATTGAAACCCAAGTAGTTATGAAAAAACTAAGTCCACTTTCCAAGTTATTTTAAGGGATTCAATTAAATGTCCTGGATTTATTCCTGCAAATTTCACAAAGAAATACAAGGGTCCAGTCACTACACTAATGAAAATCTTAGAGACCAGGCCAAAGCAAACACAAAGCCGTCTTTCACATATCTGCAAGAATGCAGAATATTTGTGGTCTTCAAATATTAGCGTAGTGATACACAGTGTGTTGACACAGCAATATATAAATGAACTAAAAATGAGTAGAGAAAAAAAAAAAGTTACAATGTGACTGCATGCAAAACAGGTTTTCTACGCTGCAGTGGTGTGTTGCATCATATAATAGACTTTATTCAATTATTTTTGTTAGAAAATCTAATAATCAGTTTATAGAGCCCCTGCGTCCCGAGTCGTAACACAAGAAGCCTTTTTTCCACTCCCGTGGACCTCTTCCAGGTTTCCAGAGTTCTTGTTCCACAAGCTAATCAAAGTGCTAATAAATCAGCCTCTAATCTGAACTACTTAACATTAGCAGTGACCCTGCACACACAATATAGACACAGCAAACAATAGGAAAGGTACAGACCGCACACACTCACCGCTGTCCTTGCTGCTGTTCTCCTCGATGGTCATCTGTTCCGCCAGCTCCGAGAGCGATTCATCGATCGTCTGGCTACCACGCAGGGTGAGCGACAAACGTCTCTTAAACCTCTTCATCCTCTCCATGGGCCTCTGAGGCAGGGGGGGCCTGCAGGACACACATACACACACAGTGTTAATCATCACTCGCCTGAGAATATTTGAGGGTCATGCAGGCTTTTCATTAAAAACTGAATTTATTACTTTCTTATTAAGTTCTGTAGCCCCGTGGGTTGAGCACAGCCTATGATGTATGCATCTCTGACTCATTTGAGGACAAAGTGACTGACAAAACCAAAAGAAGAACAATACGTTTCATTAATCTTGCCTTTGTTCACTTGTACAAATGCGAACAGTTTCAGAGTATTTCGCATTTCATGGAAATTAGAATGATCTTTAATTAAATTTATATGAGGGTTTTGTGGCATCCAGTGCGTGTCAATTAAAATTTACTGTACTTCTCTTCCAGGAAAGCAGACCAAAATACTGATGACTCAACTAGTACGCACAGGCATACACCAATAGAGTACTAGAAAGAGAACATCCCATCCCCCTGATGCTAGACTCTGAATAGTAGATTAAAGAAAGAAATGATGGCTTGCTGGTGCATCTTTCTTCAGTGATAACCCCTTATACTTTCTCATTTACTTTTCCAATCAACAATTGCTGGAATGAATCAGTTTTTAATGAGATTTCATTGCATTTAGTGTGGTTTTAAATTAAGAGTCCTTCACCAACTTCCTGTTTCTAAAGAGAAAAAAAATGCTGGTCAAACCATTACATGACATCCTAAATATACTGACTAATAGGAAGGACTCATGTACTGTAGGTATGTGTGTGTATTAGTAAGTTCCTGTGGGATAGTTTTTTTAACTACACAGCAGTCCTTTAAAACTCAACATGCAAAAAAAAAAAACAATCCACATTAATAATCCAAAAGCTTTTAATCAAATATTCATGAGACTGTATTTTGTTTTTATAGCCACTTCAACACATGGTTGTGCATTTTTAAAACACACACTCCCACGTGCACCATAATTCCCTTTACACCAATGCATTTTCCAAATATAAAATGACAGCATTATGAGACACTGAGTCTATTAACAGTAAAACACACACACACAAAAAGTATGATTTTGTATATAAAACATTGAATAAATCATATAAGTGTATATTTTAAGATGGTCGGAACTTTAAAACTTTAATTTCAGATTGAATGGAAGTTAAAGGGAAAG
Source organism: Enteromius thamalakanensis (assembly GCA_032357475.1). Taxonomy (NCBI): domain Eukaryota; kingdom Metazoa; phylum Chordata; class Actinopteri; order Cypriniformes; family Cyprinidae; genus Enteromius; species Enteromius thamalakanensis. The sequence goes on from JAUCMT010000088.1 coordinate 735,198, forward strand.
GTCTGTGTGTGTGTGTGTGTAATTTTATTATGAATGTATTAAAATAATACTGGGGGAAAAAAATAAATAAAGTACAAAAATATGCATAAAAATTAAAATTAACAAATGCATTGAAATAAATGTAAATACTGAATACACCTCATAATCATGCATCCCTAATGATAAAAAAATAAATAGATACTGTCATTCCAAATTTGAATTGCTGTAGCCATTTTATAAAAGCAATAAACATTTATAAAAGCCATGCACAACTGTGATTTTAGCATGATTACAGAGGTTAATCGTAATGCATTACATTTCCCTTAAACGTGAAATCACGGTGAATCTTTCTCTAAAGGCTTTTCATACAGCTTTAACCTGTGTGTGCTTGTGTATTGCTCTCAATACATGCTGACTTTGCACTGTTTTAGGCAGGAAACACCTTGCTATGGGAGGCAGCAGGACTCTTTCTGTCCATTGTATTTCACCGTCAGACACACGCCCAAATTCACACAGGACTTGAAGGTTTATTGTGTTCACTAAGCAAAGTTCAAACTAAATCCTCCAAGGTTCTCCTAGTCTATCCAAAAGTACAGCACATACTGATAACTTTTGCTATAATGGGATCATACAAATACACAGAGACGCACAAGAAGATCAGGTAACAGCGAGATGACTTTACCCAGGTGGTGTCTGACTTCAGGATGCCGCAAAGAGGAAAAAGTGCATCCAAAAATCACAAATCTGCCCCCGACTACAGGAAACGGCCGGCCAGAGCATCTGTGATTGGTTCCTCTCAAATACAATCATGCACACGCATGCACGCCATCTGTCTATCCGACACAGTCTAAAGAAAGGGGGGCCACGAGCTCTCATATGAAGGATTAGGCTGCTGGTACAGGCCAATATATAGCACCGATGGACAGTTAAATGTGTATGCTGACAGAGCACATCTTCTCAAACAGCTGGTATCTCACTCTGCTATGCAGGACGGCAGGGTCTGGACACACCCTGTGGCCATAAGCGTGTGTTTTCATGGGCTTGTGTTTGAACAGTTGGCATTCCTGTGTCAGACCTGCCAGGACAGGGCACAACCAGCCCGAACACGCGCACACAGACGCTTTAACACTCGCCAAATTCACTGTCCAGTTCAAGACATGCTGACATTATTCCCGATCACTCAGTGTCAGACTTTAAGGTTTGGCTTACAGGGACTTTACATTTATAATAAAAAACACATTTAATCAGAAAAATGTAAGGCAACGTGTAAAAAAAAAAGTTACCTTTAGACTTTTTATTTATTCAATTTAAATAAAACATTATTAAATGTATAGCCTTAAATATAATAATATATGTAATAATAAAAGCATTAAATATTACACAACATAAATACAATATGTAAATATAAATCAACAGGTAGAAAAAACTATAATAAACAGGAGTCTAAGTACTACTAAAATTAAGATTTCTGGCTCAGTGCAAGATAAAATATTAATTTTGGAAAGAACAGCTCTAAAAGATATGTATTGTAATTGAAATATATATAGAAATGAAATGCACACTTAAAATTGCATTTTGGATATGGGGTTTTTTACTCAATAACCTTGCAGCCCCTTATACTCATACAAATACATTTTGTCATCTTGTTATATTGCGGTTTCAATTTTACATTTTTTTAACGGAGTAAACTTTTAGCAGGATAATAAAGGTTGAGTCTGACTCAAACTACAAACGCTTAAAAGTGAGCACACAGGTCATTTTCTAGATTTTTCTCTCAGGTTTGTCCACTTCTTATTCGGCAGGACACTGACACTGTTGTTACAGTGACACTCTGCATTGTTGGCCAATGAGCGAATGCCATTGGGACAGTGCTCTCTATTGTCACCCCGCCCCCTCCTGTCATTAACCCCCTGGCCTGGTGCAATATCCGTCCCCAGACATCAGCTCTCCGGGGGATCACGCTGATAGGAAAGTGGGCTGCTGCCGGGGGGAAAGCAGGCCACATTCAGACTGATATTGAAAAAAATGCAAAAATGCTTTTAGGTCATTTGATATGCATCTTGTAGATGAGGCTTGTGGTCTATTGAGATTATATAGTGTAGAATATTAAGTGAAATCAATTGTGGACATCAATTTTAAACTAATTTATATATAAGCTTAGGGTCAGTGAGATATTTTTATTTATTTAATTTTAAGTTTTAACACTCAACAAGGCTGCATTTATTTGTTTAAAAATTCTGTAAATAATTTTACATTTTGGCACATTATTACAATTTAAAATAACTTACAATTCAATAAATAAATATAATGTAATTATATTTCAATTACAATTATATTGATGAAATTACAAAAAAAAAAAATCATCACCTCTCCTTTAATCAGTTTACATGCACTTTAAATGTAAAACTTCTGTCAGACTAAAGCAATAACTCGTCTTTTTAATAGTAAATTCTTCAGCCTGAATGAAACCGAACAAGTAGGAAGTTAGAATAACAATATAATTACGACCTAGACAAAGCAAATAAAGACACCATTTAATTTACTAACACAAATTATAAGCAATAATATTAACAATATTGCCTGACTTGCAAACATAGTAAAGTTTTTTAATATATTGTCATATCAAATTTAAGATCTTTATATACACAGATAACAGAATCCATGACTAATGCGCAGTCTGTAAGAAACTGCTAAATCTGTTGTTCTTTTGTCTCTTTTGCTTTGCTCTTTCCATCTTTCTGTTCGTCTCCACACGAGTAGTTTTACAGTCGACCAATCATACACTAGCACGGGAATCAAACGCCGAGAGAGAATCTGTTTACATCCCCCGGGCCGGGATTAGCCCACCTCGCCTGTACGCGCTCCACTTGAGAGATAAGGCGTCTTTGTGTGGGACTGAGAGGGCGTATTACCCACACCATAACAAAACCCTCATGCACCTCGTGCAGGCAGGGCCCGGCACGGGAGCGGATAATACATCCCAAACTCACAGCGGCTTCCTGAAAACAAACACATGCACTCGCACAAACCTGCAGAGCTTGCAAATATCAAGGCTTTTTACCCAAGAACTCAGTCACACATACAAACAAAACACCAGGCCTGGTGCTGATGAATTCTGGGACGACCCCTGCAGCCGGGTGGCACCATGGGCCAAGGGTAATTAGAGCGGAAAAGCCTGACATCAAACATCACACCAGTTACCAGCCGGAGGCATCAAACAACAGGCTAATTAAGCGCAGCCTGGAGACACAGAAACTGGGTTAGCCAGTTAAACAGACACACTGAGATGTACACAAACACAACCCCCAAGTAGTAAACCTGCGGGACGGTTTGTGCCGCTGACACCTTGAATCATTCGGGTTATTGAAGGGAAGAGTACGATCACTTCTTTTCTAGATGATTTTCACCTGTGACGATTAAAAAATGTAAAATGATCCAAAGACAAACATTTTGGGACCAGAACAACATATTTAGGGGTGGGATCTTTTGCCTTGGGTCCCTCAGACATACACAATGTTACAAAATTTTATTTCAAAATATATTGTAATATAAAACTTGCTTGTTGTTTTAAATTGTAATAATTTTTCACAAAATTGCTTCATATAAATGCAGTCGTAGCGTGTCATTTTATAAAAAAATATTGGTTATCTGAGCAAAAAGTGAACTAATTGTTCAAACTTCTATCAGTGTGAAATAAAATGTAACATTTAAAAAAAATCAATAAAAAAATAGACTTTCCCAAAATGGAAAAAATTAAGTTTTAAAGTCAGTGTACTTGATGATCGAGAAAAATTTTAATTTGCATGCTGGATATGAAAATGAAATGCAAATGTGCTACAAATTAAGGTGTCAGAATATGTAATTGTGTGCTTTCTGGCATATATATATATATAAATAGTCAACAATCCAATTTCAGACTGATCAGATGGATAATGCTATCAAACATTCTAAATATATGCAAATACTGGTTTATTATGGTCACAGGCACATCATGCACTCTACATGAAAAATACCCAAATTTTTACCTAAATTAAAAAAAATTCTATATAGATTCCCCTACAAAATCCACCCAAATGTTTAGTATTTATGTCACTCATAAATGATAAAGGAAGCCTGGAAAGCACATCTCAAATGATTATTGGAGGAATCACAGTTTAGATTGGCAAGCCAGGGTATTTTCGATTCTCTTTCTATCTCTTCCCACATACACAAAACAAAAAGTCCATTCCCATTGCCATGGCAACACGTCTTTCCTGGGACTTCTCAGCATCTTCTTTCTCACAGATCAGAATCTGTAATTTACCCCTCCGTACTCCCAAAGAGAGAGAAAGAGACAGAGATGAAGCGGCTAACTGAGTGGGTGAGCGAGCAGCACAAAACAGAAGCGAGTGAACGAGAGAGAAAGAGACATAGAAGAAGCAGAATAATGTCTTTGTGCTTGACTACAAAGCATGAGATCTCCACGGCAACTCTGCTCGTCTGCGCCAAACTGCGAGCAAGTGAGACTAAAATGACAAAAAAAAAGGGCAAACAGTGAAACAGCTAGCAAGCTTAACTGCGAGTGAAATTAGGCATATCACACGCATGACTGTACAAGCCGCTTCATATCCGTCCTTTTGAATCAAGCAGGCCTGGTGAAAGCATCTGCTAACACCCAATAAGTGAACTTCACCTTTGAAAAAGCCAAGCTCCAGAGATCAGATTCAGACGTCAGAAAGGCATCAAGGCCTGTTGACGTGTTTGCTTTGACCTGTTAGCGTGCATAAGCACATCTGCCCTCCACAGGACATCAAAGATGCATGGTCACTGGCGTTTACACAGCGTAACATAATTAGAGCTGCAGAAAGAGGAGCGCAAGCAGGAGATCTGGCGGCTCTGAGCTTCTTTCATCTGTCTGTCCTCTCCACGATGCTTAAAGCACTTCAACGTGTCATTAGCACGCTCTTCAAAATCACTCTCGCCCCCAGCTGTAAACAAAAAGCAACCTTCATGCAATGACTGATGGGAAGACGGACGGAATTAATGCATTCACATGGACGACTGCCTGCAGGGTCACAGGACGGCTGATGTCAGGCACAATGACGTGTCGCTTTGTGTTTGTGTGTGAGTGAAGTAGTGTTGGTGAACGCAAATGATCTATGTAATATGGAGGAAAATCTACAGTAGATTTTGTTCAGGTATGGTTTGGATTTAGGTTGCAAGTAGGGTTGTCGCCGATGGCCGATAGACAACACGATGCTGAGCCGGCATCGCGATCCTCCGCCCCGCTGCAGCAGCAGCAACAAGCTCGCGAAAAACACACTTAATCTATGGCGGCAAATCTATGCCATTAATAAGCG
>JAUCMT010000088.1:770577-790510 GCA_032357475.1 Enteromius thamalakanensis
ATGCACTCATTCTTGATCCTATCCATCCTTGTCCCTCCCAAAGAGAACCTCAGCATCTTCAGCTCTGCTACCTCTAGCTCTGTCTTTTCTTCACTGCTGCTGTCTCTTAAGCCGTAGGGCATTGCTGGCCTTACCACTGTCCTGTACACCTTTCCTTTCATTATCGCTGATACTCTTTTATCGCTGAACACACTTGACACTTTTCTCCACCCAATCCAACCTGCCTTATACCCGCCTCTTCACCTCCTTTGAACAATCTCTGTTGCTCTGGACCGTTGACCCTAAGTACTTAAAGTCCTGCACCTTCTTTACCTCTGCTTCCTGTAGCCTCACCGTTCCTCCTGAGTCCTTTTCATTAACACTCATGTATTCTGTCTTGCTGCGGCTAACCTTCATTCCTCTGCTTTCCAGAGCATACCTCTTCAATTTTTCCTCCACCTGTTCCCTGCTCTCGCTACAAAGCACAATGTCATAGCCCATGGAGACTCCTGTCTTACCTCATCTGTCATCCTGTCCATCACCAGAGCAAACAAAAAGGGGCTTAGAGTCTATCCTTGATGCACACCCACCTCCACCTTGAACTCTTCTGTCACACCTATAGCACATCTTTACCCTGTTTTAGCGCTCTCATACATGTCCTGCACCACTCTAACATACTTCTCTGCCACACCAGAATTCCTCATACAACACCACAGCTCCTGCCACAGCTTTGCACATCTCCCTTGTTCTTACAAATCGGCACCAATACACTTCCCCTCCATTCCTCTGGAATTCTCTCATTCTCCAAGATCTTGTTAAACAAACTAGTCAGAAACTCTACTGCCACCTCTCCTAAGCACTTCCATACCTTCACAGGTATATCATCAGAAACAACAGCCTTTCCACTCTTCATCCTCTTCAATGCCCTTCTCACCTCCCTTTTACTAATATTTGCTAAGTCCTGTTCCACAACAATCACCTCTTCCACTCCTTGTTTTCTTACGTTTTCCTCATTCATCAACTCCTCAAAGTACTCTTTCCATCTTCCCATTACCCTCCTGGCATCTGTCATTACATTTCCATCTCTATCTTTAATTACCCTAACCTGCTGCACATCTTTCCCTCCTTCTCTCTGCCTCGCCAACCTGTACAGATCCACCTCTCCCTCCTTACTGTCCGGCCTAGCATACAAGTCCTCATATGCTCTTTTTTTGGCCTTTACCACCTTACGCTGCATATCCCTGTAACTCCTGTCTACTCTCTTCAGTCCTCTCAGTGTCCCACTTCTTCTTAGCTAGCCTCTTTCCCTGTATACACTCCTGGACTTCCTCATTCCACCCCCAAGTCTCCGTGTCCACTTTTCCCTTACCTGATGATACACCAAATACCCTCCTACATCTCTCCCTGATCACATTGGCCGTAGTTGTCCAGTCAACTGAAAGCACCTCCTGACCACCCATAGCCTGTCTCAACTCCTCCATAAAGACTACACAACATTCTTCCTTTCTCAGCTTCCACCACTTTGTCCTTTGCTCTGCCTTTGTCCTCTTCACCTTCCTCACCACCAGGGTTATTTTACACACCACCATTCTGTGTTGTCTAGCTACATTATCCCCTACCAACACTTTCCAGTCACTGATCTCTTTCAGATTACAACGTTGACACAAGATGTAGTCCACCTTAGTGCTTCTCCCTCCACTCTTATATGTCACCCTATGTTCCTGCCTCTTCTGAAAGAAAGTATTTACTACTGCCATTTCCATCCTCTTTGCAAAGTCCACCACCATCTTTCCTTCTACATTCCTGTCCTGAAGACCAAACCTACCCTTCACATTTTCAACACCTCTGTTCCCTTCTCCAACATGTCCATTGTAGTCTGCACCAATCACCACTCTCTCACCTCTGGGGATGCTCTGCATCACTTCATCTAACTCACTCCAGAATTTCTCCTTCTCTTCTAACTCACATCCTACCTGTGGGGCATAACTACTAACATTGAACATTATCCCTTCAATTTCCAGCTTCAGACACAGTACCCTATCTGATATTCTCTTCACCTCTAGAACATTCCTTACAAACTCCTCTTTCAGAATAACTCCTACTCCATTTTTTTTCCTATCCACACCATGGTAAAACAATTTGAACCCTGCTCCTAAGCTTCTGACCTTGCTACCTTTCCACCTGGTCTCCTGGACACACGGTATATCCACCTTCCTTCTCTTCATCATATCAACCAACTCTCTTACCTTCCCTGTCATGGTCCCAACATTCAAAGTGCCTTCTATCACTAAACTCTGGTCCTCTCTCTGATTTCGAACACGCCTTCGTCCTCTCCTTCTTCGACCAACAGTAGCCCAATTTCCACCGGCACCCTGTAGGTCAACAGCACCAGTGGCGGTCGTTGTTAACCCGGGTCACGACCGATCCGGTATTTGTGATTCGCATCATTGATTTGGCAAATGTTTTTCGTCAGATGCCCTTCCTGACACAACCCTCTGCATTTATCCAGACTTGGGACTGGCACAAGAAGACCCCATGGTTGCAAGCCCTGATGCCTGTGTATAATAGAATAATCTATGTTATTATGTTAATGTGTATAATTATAATAATGTACTACTATTGTGTACTAAAATTATTTATTACTATTGTGCACTAATATATATACGCACACAATAAAGTATAGAACTGTATTAAATATTAATGTTGTCATTACATTATAGCTGTTATAGTTAGCCAAATAGAATTGTTTTTGGAAATAGCACACAAAAAACAGTACAAATATCATACTAACACCGCGCAATGTATTTTCTGTAAGTTCATGGTATATAGTAAGGGCTATCATAATGGAATATGTAAAACGTTGTGTTGCAAAACTTTAGTTGCATATATTTTCTGATTTTTATAATGTTCTTTTAAAATGTAAGCTAAAGATATGCTGCAATGTCTTATATGTGAATTATCTGCCTGGTTTTTTTGTTAATCAATTGCAGCAAATGTTCTAATTTCACTGTAGTAACTAACAGGTTTTTATCCTCACTTTTTTTTCATATATGCTTTAATAAAAAAGCAGCTAAAATGGTTATGCATGTGGTTTTTTTGAGAAAACTGCCTTTTTTGACAAAAATACTTTGTCCGTACAATATATTGCCTTGAATCTGTGCAATATACTGCTTTGATAAACTGCACATACTTATGTAAGAAAATATTTTGCTGCGTTCTAAGCATTAAAATATTTTAAGATATGTTTTAAAGTTCTGTCAGACTGCGGTTCCACTAGTTTCCAAAAGCAGCAGACCTGGCTTAGCTATATTTCTGTAGAATTCATTAAAACCTGAGCTGAGAATTCAAAATGAAAGTAAACTGAAACTTATAATGAAAATGAAAGAAGAGGGTGTGCGGAAGGTAAAAAGAGTTGAAGACAACTGAAGACAAACATGAAGACTGAGGCTTTTCTTTATTTTTGTTTCTTATATTTCGGGTAAGGTCTTTCTTTTTAATTTAACGTAACAACTTTGGCATGCTTACTAAACATCTTTTGACAAAGCAACCTAAAAAACTCTTAACGCATGGGCATCAGTATAAGTTTTCCTTGGTCTTTTGCCAATTGAAAAATCATGAGAAGTTCCGTGTCTTGTCTAGTTACTGATCTTCTTGTCTAAGAATCCAATTTAATAATGGTTGTGTGTAAACAGGTACACTCTCTGTAACAGTCCCAATAACAGCTTGGACATTAAATCTGTGGTGGACGTGTATGAGTTTCTCTGGGAGAACAATATAGACATCGCCTATGAGACCATTAAAGGGGACTTCCTGATACAAATGCAGAACGGCAGCCTGCAGGCGGAGAGATATGTCAACTTCACCATTCAAGACATGAATTACGCACTGAAAGTCTCTGAGATGTTGAAGAAAATAAGTGCAAATTTAACTCTGCCTGACGATTTCAAAGACTTCTTTAAGGGCAGATATTTAAGTTACAGAGGTTTAGGTGATTTGATGCTTAAACTATATTTCTTTGAGGTAAGAATAACAACAACGACTTTAAAATTTTCAAGTTGCTTCTGAATTGACTGAAGATGCTTTATACTCCACAGAGTGAGCCTTCCATTCAGCAAACCCCAGCTATGAAGCAGTATCTTTCGTACTACAGCAACCTGATGGACAATGAAGAGCCGCTGTACTTTGTTGTGGGTCTTCTGCCCTGCTCCAGACTCTGGGTTTGGTTGGCTAATAATCTCAACATTCCTCCAGCTAATGCCTACTATACTTGGAAGGTGGGGAACATGGGCGGTCATCCTGAGAAACACTACAAAGCTCTGCTGAACAAGTATCTCAACACGCCTGAGAAAGTGGCAAAGGCTAATTCTATATTTCGCTCTCAGATGCAGAATGAGCATGATTTTTTTCTCTCGTCTTGAGGGGCTGTTAGAGAGAAGTGCAACAAATAGCTTTCATTCTGAGAAAATGAATTAATGTTACATGAAAATATGATTTAAAATACATCAATGATAATGATCTTTTGAGATTATGCAATAAAAATGTCTGAATTGTTTAAAAATAATAAAAAATTTTAATGATAAAAAAAACTATATTTGCTGTTTGTTGTATTACCAAGCAACAATTACACAAAAATAATCGTATGTGTCTGATATGCACATTACTTTTGAAAATCTATCTCACATACTGTAAAGAATACAAGCATAATCCACATTTAATGGTTTCCCTTTTTTTAGTGTTTTTCATCAAGGCTAATGTGAAAGGCTATGTGGAAGTGTTCATTTAAAAAAAAATGTAACTAATGCAAGAAACATTAATATTACTTCTTACTCTGCCTAAATACAAAAAATGTACATTAAGGTTCCGATAAACTGCACATAAATATGAAACAAGATATTTGACTGCATTTTATACAATAACACATAATACACTTTTTATACATAATATGAATTTTACCAATAATATTACAAAATTAACACTATTCTATGAATGTCTAAATTAGCCGTCTGTTTCCAACCAAAAACAAACCTGGCTGCAGATTTTGAACACCTTACATTTTGAAATGCCTTTTTCAAGAAAAATTTGTTTAATAATCGGGATCTTAAAATAAAAGCCCTTGATTGATTTTCCTTGGCCTTTTTCTGATCAGAAATGCATGAGAACTTGTAATGAAATAATATTATAACATATACTAATCTTCCTGTTCAAGCCACTTCTGAAACAGAAACAACACCAGAAGCATCTTAACTGGGCTAAGGAGGACTAATATCTTGACTGTTACTCAGTGGTCCAAGGTCCTCTTTTCAGATAAAAGTACATTTCAAATCAAGGTGGTCTTGAGTCTGAAGGAAGACTAGAGAGACCAATGTGAAGTTTCTGAAGTCGGTGATGGTTTGGGGTGCTGTGACATCTGCTGGTGTCTGTCCACTGTGTTTCATCAAGCCAAAAGTCAATGCAGCCCTCTGTCAAGTGATTTTGGAGCACTTTCTGCTTCCATCTGCTAAAAAACTTCATGAATATGATGATTTCCTTTTCGAGAAGGACAGTGACAAAACCACTTCTAAGTTCTTTGCTGACCATAAGATCACTGTGCTTGATCGGCCAGATAACATGCCTAACCTGAAACCCATGTGGAATCTATGGGATATTTTTAAAATAAAGATGAGAAACAGCGAATCCAACAACACAGACGAGCTGAAGCTCAATAGTGCCAAAAAGGTCAAAACTTACTGGTATTCCTATCTTTGTGGGGACAATGTATCACACACACACACACACACACACAATAAAAAATAGTTTGCAGTAATTTTCTAAACAATGATTGATATGACGGCTTAATTTTAGATTATTATAAGGCAACAAATATTCTTTTTATTTTTATTTAGATTTTAAGCTTTTAATCCTCAAAAACGGTTGGCAACCACATTTTTATTTAAACTTAATAATAACAAGATTATTCTACATTTTGTTCAGATATTTATTATGTTCACAATATTCAAATTTCCTGATAGCTCACATTAATTTTGCTAAGTATAAAATGAGACAATTAATGGTTATAATGCACTATTTATGTATCCTCTTTTACTTGTAAACTGTTTTAATTGGCCACATTTGACATCTTTTCGAATAATTTTTTTATTTTCTAATCGTCTATATATTTTCTAACCATAGTTGAATTCGATAAGATAATGATTAATATAAATCAAACGTCATCCGAGTCTTTAGGATAGGACAAGTGTCACTGCACTTTACCCCAGTTAAGTTATATAACGTTAAGTAGGATACACTCTCGGCAGTTCAGTTCATCTCGTCGACTCTGTGCAGGATTAAAGATGTCCCGGGCAGCAGACAGATTAAAAGTGGTTTTGAATCACCTGGATCGCTCCCACGGTGATGTCGTATCCTTTCAGACACGCGTTTACCGCGAGCGACCGGCGCGATGAGTTATAATGCGCCAGTTATCTAGGAAGCTAAAAGCTAAAGCGGCGCTATTGCAGCTCAGCTCTGGCCGCAATTGGTGGACTGTTCTCGGATCACACGCAGCGCACAAGCCGAGGCATTGCGAACAGGCCTGATTTATTATTTACTACTTTTCAGTGGTGGAAATATTCATGTTTAGCAACATATTTAACTATAATTACTTTTATTGCTAGTAAAAATTAAAAAGGTCGGCGATCATTTTTATGTTGTTCTGTACAGTGATTACTATATATTGTGCTGCTGACAAAGTATATATAATGTTATGAACTTGAACCTGCTTCATCCAGAGAGCATCCTTCACTTCTGCACAAAACGTGTCATATCACCATCCTCAAGTCCTACAGTTAGTCAGCTTTCAATGTCAATTTTTACAAATTGGTATAAAATGAAATGCTTTGGTAACACTTTATTTTAGGGTCTCTTAACTAGTTGGTCAGTAGCATGCATATTACTACACTATTAGCTATTTATTATTATTAAGCACATATTAATGCCTTATATTATGTTTAACATTCCTAATCCTATACAAAAGTTAAATTAAATTAAACAACTGCCTTACTATTAGTTAATTACTATTAGTATTAGTTAATACTAGTGAATAAGTGCTCTTTTCTCCTATTCTAAAGTAGTACCAATGCTTTTATTGTGTTTTGCATGGACGTGCATGAAAGATGCAGCCCAATTTATCCTGTTTATTTGTGAATCGTGTAACATAGATGGATCTTGTATTTGCAATTGTTTTATACTTTAAATATTGCTTTAATTAATTTAGGCACACTTTACATAATGTCTTGATTTTTGTATCCTGGTCTGTTTGTAAACTGAATTCTGGTTTGTCTGCAGATACACCTTTGACACGGGTGTCCTGACTCCAGAACAGAGAATTGCCTACGAAGAGAATGGCTTCATACTTATCCGAAAATTGGTATCGGACGAGGATATTGACAGATTCAGGCAAGACTGATCTTATCACTATTCATTCATTTAGTTTATAATTGCGTTGACAATAAAATAATTTAAAATATGCCTGAAAAACAGCTTCTGTTCATTCAAATATTGACTGAATACAAGAATGCCTTGTGTGACAAGTCCCCAACTCTAAAACAAAGAAAGCTGATTATATAATGCATTGCTATGGACTTTCAGCCTGTGATGAGGTCATGTAATGATATGAAGAAAAAACAAACAAGCAATATATTGCCCTCTAAAATTATGTTTTGTGTAAAAAGGTATACCTTTTTAATGATTTATCTGCTTCAATAACATAAATTCTTAAATTATCTTAGAGTAAACCTTTATATTTATTTTTATTAAGTCACAAACAGAGGTTTAATTAGTCTAATATTTAACGCATTTTTAAATATAAATATAAACATAAATATGCAACACCAATCAGAATTTCTGTTTAGTGACATTAACTGGAGTTCATTAGGCTGCATGTAGGCACTGTATGAGTTTATCCAGAGTAGATTATTAACCAAGTCTACATTTCAGTGCTCTTCTTGTCACACAGTCTTTACATAACAGAGAATGTGTGTGTGTGTGTGTGTTTCACAGAAATGAGTTTGAGCGCATCTGTAAGAGAGAGGTGAAGGTGCCTGGTTTGGTAGTAATGAGAGATGTCACCATTGCTAAATCAGAGTATGTTGAAGGTGAGAAGGCTGTGACCAAACTTCAGGACTACCAGGAAGATCCAGAACTTTTCCTCTACTGCACTTTACCACAGGTAGACACATTGCATGCAATGCTCTCTCTACAGCAACAAGATTATTATTTTCACTGATATTTGATCATGTTTCTCAGATCTTGAAGTATGTGGAAAGTTTCACTGGACCCAACATTATGGCGATGCACACCATGCTCATCAACAAACCACCTGACACGGGTATAGATTTGTGCAGACCTGTTTTTTGAGAAGAATGTTTTCAGAATTATAAAATGACATCTAGGTGTAGAATTTATATAGGCATCAAAAGGTTTAATTAGTAATAACTGTCATTAAAAGGTAATAATAGCACACACATACAGTACACATTTAAATAAATAAATAAAATTACTGTTCCAATCAAATGAATCTGTATTATGGTATATATGGTTTTCATAACATGCTTTTAAAAACAAAGGACTACTTTTATGTACAAAATGTTTAAATGCTTTAAATGCGTTTAAATGTATTTATACCTAAAAGTGCACTTCTTTCATACATCCTAGGTAAGAAGACCTCTCGCCATCCTATGCACCAGGATCTACACTACTTCCCCTTCCGCCCTGCAGACCGCATTGTGTGTTCATGGACCGCCATGGAGAAAGTGCACCGGGAAAATGGCTGTCTGGTCGTCCTGCCCGGCTCTCATCATGGCACACTGCTGGAGCACGACTACCCAGAATGGGAGGTGAGAGAGGACCAGGATGTAAGTCTTTGTGCAGATGGTCTGCATCAGTCCACCTCACTTTGCCTCTTTGTTTCCTTCTAGGGTGGAGTAAATAAGATGTATCATGGGGTGCGTAACTATGACCCAAACCATCCCAGAGTGCATTTAGAGATGGAGAAAGGAGATACAGTGTTTTTCCACCCTTTACTAATCCATGGCTCAGGAATGAACCAAACCGACGGGTTTCGAAAGGTAAAAGTGGAGCTTTTTATCCTTATATTTAACATTTCAAACTGTTTTCGGGTGGTAGTAAAATACAGAACAAGTCGACAGCTAAATGCATGTGTAAATGTGGACCAAGGCCATTTTTTTCAACCTACATTCGAAGGTATTCAGAAATTGATACGGCCACATTGCATTTGTAGATTTAAAGGAATAATTCACCCCAGAATTTGCTAGATGTACTCAAGGTTAGGCCATCCAAGATGTCCTTTTGTTTCTTCATCAGGCATTACATCACTTAATCACCAATTGATCCTCTGTTGTGAATATCAGAATGAGATGATAAATACATCACAATAATCCAGTCCAGCAATTAATATCTTGTGAAAGTGTAAGAAACAAATCAATCATTAACATGTTTTTAAGCTCAAACCATTGCTTCATTGTTTAAATTTTTGGATGAATTACTCATCTACAACTCTGTCATTAATACTATATCTTTTGCAACATGTTAAGTTTAAAACAGCTGTAAAAGTTTACTGAAAAGATTAACAATGCACTGGATTTTGGTGCTTCATCAACTACCAGCCCTGTATGTGATGTATGCATTGCAGACACAAAATCAGAGATTACTATATGTCGATTGAAATCTGTGTGCATTTATTTCAGGCCATCTCCTGTCACTATGCCAGCTCTGACTGCTATTATATTGATGTGAAAGGAACAACTCAGGAGAACATCAGCAATGAAGTGAAAGAGCTTGCAGCCAAGAAGTATGGAGTTGATGACACAGTCACCTTTCAGGTGTGTTTACAGCTACAGATAAATGTAAAGCTACATGCATGCACCTGTGAGGTTTTTCATTGTGTTCGAGTTCAACATACATGTGTTTATTCTCTGTGTAGGACACCTGGGCTTTGCGGGGACGTCTAGTCCAAGGAGACAGAACAACAATGTGATTGCAGTGCTTATCTGCTTAGAGAGAGGATGGTTTAATAATTAACAGCACACAGCTGTTTGTTAATTGCCTGACAATTTCCTTAAAAAACTGATAATTATTCTTTCACTGGAAGTACAAAGTTTGGCCATCAGGTGGCACTGTGGGGGATAAATCGAGGATTACATTTTGTGAATTGCCATCTGTGCCTGGGACAAGCAGTTCTGATACCAATCTAATATTAATGAAAGCCAGACATTGTAATATTATCAATAACTGATCCTGGTGTGGAATTTTCTTTAAGCAATGCAACAACATTTGGAATGCATTGTCTTGGACTGATAGTTCAGGTGTTTGTAAGAGTGTTTTCTGCAAGTAATTACTGAGGTTATTTCTTATGGTGAAATACCTTGATCAGAATTTGAGTTCACAGCAGGCGCTTGGGAAGATAGAACTGAGTACAGCAGAGCATTTAATCGGCCTCCATATGAAATGTCTAAGATAAAGAGGTTTGCAGATGGAAATTATGGTTTTAAAAAAAAATGAGAGGCATGGACAATTCTGGAATATTAAATGGATTAATATGTTTTGACAACATTAGATTGTGTTTAAATGTGCCTATTAAACTTTATGACACTACAGTAATATTAACCTTGCCAGGACAACATACTGTTCTTGGAGTAACAATTTAGTAAAACTGAAAGTTTGTACTAAATAATTTTGCTTAATATAAATAAATACACATTTATTTTAAATAAAATTATGGATGATTTCTCATGTAAATGTGTTTTGAAGCAATAAATGCATGTAATGCAAAGATATGTAATGTAATATATGTGTGTTTTTGTATAAAGAGAGAAAAATAATTGCTGTTTGCTGTCGATTCAAGACATTTGCAAAAAATAAAATGAGACAAAACTACAGAATGTAACATTTTATCATAGCACTTTTACAGTTCATCTGATATAAGCATAAGTATTGGGACTGTTGAACATAAGGCAGATTTAAAGCTAATACTACTTGCAGATTCCTTGCATGAAATCAGAGCAGTGAGTCTGCGACCCAAAGATTTTCCCAGGATTTATGATTAAGACTTTCTAGTTTTTGCACTGATAAACTGAACTGGCAGGGTGTTCTGGGTCATTGTCCCGATCCAATATGAAGTGCTTTCTGGTGGCATTTTCTTGAATAATGGTAGTCAAGATAGTTCTTTACATTTCTGCATTCATTCTGCTGCTGCCGTCATCATGCAGTTAACAGGGCCTGTTCCAGAGACACCCATGCATGCCCATGCCATGATACCAACTCCACCATGCTTTACAGAAGCTGTATGATCGTTTGCAGTTTTTTTTCTCCACACTTTTGCTTTCCCATCACTTAGATAAAGGTTAATCTTTGTCTCATCTTTCCAAAAAAATCTGTTCCAAAACTCTACTGGCTTTAGCAAACTCTAATCTTGCCTTTCTATTTTTGGTGCTGGTCAGATGTTGTGTAGCCTCTGTAATTCTGTGTCGAAATCCTCTGTGGACAGTAC
This sequence comes from Enteromius thamalakanensis, assembly GCA_032357475.1. Lineage (NCBI taxonomy): Eukaryota > Metazoa > Chordata > Actinopteri > Cypriniformes > Cyprinidae > Enteromius > Enteromius thamalakanensis. The sequence continues at coordinate 782,099 of JAUCMT010000088.1, forward strand.
ATGTCAGAGCATTACCCCAGCTTCCTGGGCTTCGGTCTCGCAGCCTGGTGATTTCACAGACTTTTTATTTCATTTTAAGGCTCTTTTTTTTTTACAGCTTATATGATTCACCTGTCATCAACTGATGTTTGTTTTTCTCAGCCGATCAGGTCCATTGTTGGTTGCTGATGTTGCCGGAAGTTTACAAACGCTTGATATCTCCATGACCTTTGTTGCTGCTATAGGTCTAATGGACTCTCTTTTTCTTTTAGCATCAAAAATGCCATGTTATTAAGTCAGCTCCCTTGTATTCATCCTGTCGTCATTGAATACAAGGTGCATAACTGATACGACATTCCCTGCTTTTAATATATGAACAATTAATGCAACCGAACACAGCTAATAGGCCAAATGACATTTGCACAGCTAAAACATTTAGCATGCATATTTTCGATATCTTCGATAGCGCATGCAGACAAACCTTTCCAATGCTCTCTGGAATTTTTTTCTCGGTCCTTCGCGCGAAATTTATGTGCATACATGAGCAGCCTTATTTTGGATTAGGCACTGGTGGTTTTCCAACCTCTATTTAGCAGATGTGAAATGCGCAATCTATTTATATATTTACCATCTAACTGCAATCCAGATCTTTGATCACGCTGATTAAAAGCAGAATAAGTGGGCATTTTAAGAGAAGGCATGAATGCTTGTTTGTTTCTCTCTCTGCATACAGGATATAATAAATACCATACGTGCCCAGACTGCAGTCTCCATTGAAATCAAATTGCTTTAGCCGAGAAGGTAAGTGCACTGAATGAAAGTGGCTATTTAAAGTGGTCCATGGTACAAACTCCTTCAGACCAATTCGTACCACTCCCTATCAACAACTTCCACAGAAACAAACAGTAAGACGAAGTGGTGAGTTTGGTTCAGCATTGTTCACTGGCTAATTCTAGATTGAGCTTAAAGGCATAGCTCACCCAAAAATGATTAACCCTCATGCCGTTCCAAACCTGTATGAAGATGTTTAGCAGAATGTCCATGCTGCTCTTTTCCATACTGAAAAAAAGAAATGGGCTGCCAAGCTCAAAAAATGACGAATAAAAGTTGGTCCATATGATACAAGTGGCCCAAAACATTTGAATATATACGAGAGCAATGATATCTGAGTGTTACTGCAGGTTTCCATCTTCCTTTAGAGGATAGTAAGTATGGATTTGGATAATATTTCCAGTTTGGGTGAACAATTACATTGAGAGGGAACCCACTTTTAATTAGGTGTCTTCTTGGGAAAGAGTGATTCTCTAGAGTGGAGAAACAGTTTTTAATGGAGGAACCTTTGTGTGAAAGCCATCTTCCTGGAACTATATTTCACATGCTCTCTATGTGTGTGTGTGTGTGTGTGTGTGTGTGTGTTTTGGAGAACGGCTAGGGTCGCTACCGCTTCCTGGGGTGTCTGCCTTATAGAGACTTGGAACCAAAGAAAATACCTGGATGGTATCCAAAGATCCAGGAATCCATTTACACAGCATGGAAAAATGCCTCATAAACGCACATGCACACCCTATAGCCAAACCAACCCAGAGAGGGCAAATCATATGCAGGTTTTTCCTCAAAGACATGGATATACTTCGATAAGTGCCCTGAAACACAGACAGAAGCCAATAGTGACATATAGCTTTTAATGTCACTCTCAGCAGGTCTGTTTTTCATTTCCTGACATTCTGTCTGCTAGTTGTTACTCTTAATTCTCTCTCTTTCTGTCCGTTTTACGTTAGATACAGACTAGCTGGAGACTTACTGATCATTCGTGAGAGGCATAATATAAATATCCTGGCTCCTGGTGGGCCTCTCAGTTGTTGGTAAAGTAAGGTATGCAGATGTGTAGTATACTATATCCAACATGTGACAGTCATCTTTGACTTGGATGCTTTTTGACTGATAATAACTTTTAATTAATTTGGCAAAAAGTTTTTTTTTTCTTTCAAATCTGACAGCCACTCAGCACCTCAGCCTCATCCATCCATCTCTAGTCTCTATGTTTCTGTATCTATTTATCTGTCTATATCTATCTATAGTATCTATCTATGTACAATATTTATGTCTGTATCTATAGTATATATCTATATCTATCAACAGCATATATCAATTTATTTACAATATTTATGTTTATATCAAACTATAGTATGTTTGCATGCATGTATCTATCTATCTCTACTATATCTGTCTACATCATATATCTATTTATTTACAATATCTATATATTTATCTCTATCTATCTATCCAACAGTATCTATTTATCTATTTCTACCGAGTATCTATCTATAGTTTCTATCTGCTATCTATCTACAGTATTTATCTGTATGTCTGTCGTTCTATCAGACAGAATGCACAGGGTATTATTTTACTGTCAGGTGAAAGTGCAGATATTTAATGAATCCTGATGAGTAGCTGCCTGAGAAATCCATCATCACACACTTGACCTGCTGTTCATTTGTTCGCTGGACTGGAGACCTGACTCTAATCTGTTAACCTGCCGGATCGAAACGTTTGGACAGGAGCATAGAGTGATGACAGAGGCAGTCGGTCTGATCAGTGGGTGTGTGCTGGGGTCCGTGTCTCTTTCTCTCGCCCCTCCTGCCTTCCCCTGGGCCAGTGAAATTCCAGCTCTCCTCCTTTCCTTTGCCTTCCCTCTTCTCACTCTCTCTTTCAATCACACACTCTGTCTCTTTCTAAGGTCTCAGGACTTTCTGCTGTGTTCTGGTACTGTACCTGCACAAGACACCCTCACCTTCTGAAGGATGGCTGGGACTCATACTGTCCTGCTTACACTGCTGCCCACAGTCCTCATTCTAATTGGTGAGTACCTATTATAAATCAATACATATACATTTACATTCATGGGTATACATTTTTCTTGATTAAATTAATAATGAAAACAACAACAGCACTAGAAGTCAACTCATTTAGATGTTTATTATTATTATTATTATTATATAGAATTATATGCAGAAAACATTAAGTCTACTTCAAAAGGTTTATGCAGAATCCAACCGTTATAAATGAGTATTGTTTGATTTAGCATACCAGGGTACTAAATGATTACCATACTCGATATATGCTAAAATACCATACCATGGTATTTTAAGACGTCCAAAATGTTCTATACAGTAGTTAGCTACAATTATGGTACCATTTCTTCGGAAAAAAAGTAATATCATGGTATTCTTTTTTTTTAAACTAACTTTCATTTCATGTGCATTAACTGTACAAACAAAAAATATGAAAAATATGATCCACATTTCTGTCTCTCTCACACACACAAACACAAGTTAGAAGTTACGGTCTTAAAAGATATATTCTTAGAGACCTGACAGAAACTCTCTTTCCCTTTAGTGTTGGCTGGGGTTGAAAGTGCAGCTGTTAAAGATGTAAAAGACAGTAAAGGTGAGTTCAACACACACACACACACACACACTACAAACTCCCACACGCTCTTGTCTTCTTACTCTATTGCTTTAGCAGGAGCATCTAAAAAGGTTTTCATGCCAGCATCTGATGCCTCAAACTTCTTCAAAAGCCGCAGTCGCAGATCCCCAAAAACTTATGAAGAGTACTATGGTGAGTGCAATAAAACTCTCCTTTTTTATCTCAGTCCTGCTTTTATCATTACCTTTGTAGACTTAATCACAATGAAGAAACAATTACATTGCTAATATGTAGTTCAACAATTTACAAGCTTAAAGTCAACTTTAAAGTAATCTCCCAGAATTCACATTTAATTTCTGCTAATGCTTGCTGCAGTAGGATGCAGATGTGAAGAACGTTAACATGCTTCTTTAACATTTCTATTAGAAAAGGATGCTTGCAAATTAACTAAAAGGAACATTTTGTAAAGTTATAAATGCACAAATATGTGAGTACATTTTAAAAATGTGCTAATACTAATTTCAGTCTGGCCACTTCAATATTTTAAATTTAATGCTTCTAGCCTTTTTTATGGGGAATTTGACTGCCAAGTGAAAATTGTTTCCACACCTTTTTTAGTGTAATATAGTCATTTAAAAACAACAACAAAAAAACTGTAGAACTGTAAAAACAATTTTTATTTCTAGAAACGACAATTTACAGTCTCTGTAGACACCCAAGCCTACTTACTGTAATTAAGTATGCAGATAAAAAAAAAGACATTAGCCCCCAGTTTCACAGACAAGGCTTAAGCTAGTCCAAGACTAAATTGCATGTTTGAGCTGTCTCAAAATTAAAAATATCTTGCTCTGACAAATTTTAAAACATGTCAGTGTCATTGTTCTGTGTTAAGATGCACACCTGTAATATTTTCTTATAAGGCATTTTTGTAAAATTTGCTTAAATATCTTAATTAAACCAATGCCTAGTCCTGGTCCGTTTGTGAAACTGGGCCTAGGAATTCTACACTAACACAATAATACAATTTGACCAGACGTCAACTGGGTTAGGGTTAAAAAAAAATCTTTTTTTTTAAATGACAAAATTACATACACAAAAATTACAAAAATTAGGGAATAAAATGCTAGATGTACATCATGTAAACCCACTAAACTTTTTTTATTTAACATTGAAAATTTCTTAATGTAAGCTTATTTCTCCCACGGGCAATAATTATATATATAAAAAAGGTAATTGTGAGTTTATCAACTTTTCTCTCTCAATTCCAGGAGAAAAATTAATAAATAAATACAAATGAATAAATTAATACAAATTTAGAATTCTGATTTATTTCTGGCAGTTTATATCAGTTAAAATATATTTTATGGAGTTTATATCTCAAGAGTTCTGACTTTTCTTCACAACGTATTTAGAATTTTCTCATTTTGAATTCTGAATTTACATCTTTTTTTCCTCAGAATTAAGAAAAATCTTTCTTATTCCAAGTTTACATCTAGCAAACAGATTTTTTAAAAATCAGAATAAACTTAAATGTGACAAAAATCTGCGTGATGAAGAGTCACGGTTAAAACAATTTGCCAAGTAAAAAAAAAAAATTGGGGGAAAATATTATTTTAAACAATGGGAGGCTCAGAGTCAAAATCATTGGGCTAGAAGGTCCAACAGGACAATATGGAGCAGTGTTCTTTCTCCTACAAACACACATACACACATGGACACTGCATCGAGCTGTCCTTTACCCTGCCAGTCTACGAATGCAGCAATGAAGGCATGGAAAAGTTTTACTGAAGTGTATTTTCATTTGTCAGCAGTGTGTGTGTGTGTGTGTGTGTGATGGTGAAGGAGCAGACACTGCAGGTTGGAGTTAAAGCAGTTGGGGCTCGAGACTGGAATGTGCAGACATGAGCTAAACTAACCTCCCTCATGACGGAGAAAGAAAGAGAGAGAGCAAAACCTTGATTATTTTTGGCACCCAATTTGCTAATATCTGTAAACTGCTGTCTCTGGTTCACGGGAGTGTGTGTGTTACGCTTAAACTTGCTTATGTTATACAGTCTGGAGCTTTTAAGGACATCTCTAGAAATGAGAGCCACCGAATATATACAGGATTGCTTAACTGCTCATATATGGTTGGTTGGCACATAAATATAAAGCAGTGCAACTGTTATCAACATTGACAATAATAAGAAATGTCTTAAGCAACGGATTTCTAAAGGATCATGTGACAGTGAAGATGCAGAAAAATCAGCATTACATCACACAAATAAATTACATTTTAAAATATACTGCTCCAAAACATAAAGGGAACTCTTAAACACCACAAGTGTTGTTACACTTCGGTGAAATCAAACTCCCCACTTAAGAAGCAACACTGATTGGCGGTGCTTCTGCAGGTGGTGACCACAGACCACTTCTCAGTTCCTATGTTTTCTGGCTGATGTTTTGGTCACTTTTGAATGCTGGCGGTGCTTTCACTCTAGTGGTAGCATGACACAGAGTCTACAACCCACACAATTGGCTCAGGTAGTGCAGCTCATCCAGGATGGTTCATCAATTCGAGCTATTTCATTCATTCAGATCTAGGATGTGTTCCCTTTATTTTAAGCAGTGTATATCTTGTTAATGAATCATCAATGTCTGTTGGAAATAAAAATGGGTTCTTGTAGTCTTTTCAAAAACCTGTTGAGCTGCTTAATATCAATTTTGGAAGAATTAACATAAAAAATATTGTACATCTTTCAAATAGTATTCATTATCTGAAGTACGTGGAGAGAAAGAAATTAGAAATCTTAAAAGTTAGCATCGACTGCATGTATATAGTTGCTTGAAATGCTACGCATAATAGGTTTTGTAATGTATCGTTAAGATATGCTGCTGTTTTCATCCATTTATAATTTAGGGTGCAGTAAATATGAACTTATGTGCTTGTTTTACATATCATTAACTCGTATATACAAAAAATAACATGAGCATTTAATTGAAATCTTTTAATTTAAATCCTGTGTGTCCCAATTGGGACATCCAAAACAACAACAAAAAACTGTTGTTGTTTTTTTTTTTAATAACATAAGAACATAAATTAATTTTTCACACTAAGAAAGCAGTAGTTAAGCTTTATCTTTATATTACTTATTTTTTTATATTTCCGCAGGTGTTCAGCGCTAACAGTGGCTGTGCAAATTCTCGATGACCCCCGTGTTACTGAGAGTAACCCGGATCTTAAAGCACAGATTACTTGGGAGCTTCTGCCCTTCCTGGTGTTGACCAATGCTGCGCACAACTGTGTAGAGCTGCACATGGCATCTTGTGTTGCTGAAACCACTTTGCTGTCCCAGCATCCTTTTACTAATGGTTGGGCTAAAGGTAAACATTGCTGCTGTTTTACAGTGAAGTCTGTTTTTTTTATTTCAAAATGTACACAATTCTGCATGCCTTCCATCATTTGAAATGTTGTTTGTATTTGGTCGCACTTTATTTTTGGTGGTATTAACTACTATGTAATGCAAAACACTGCTTCTGCTATTGAGGTGGGATAATGGTAAGGTTAGAGACAGGTTTGGGGGTATGGTTAGGTTTATGGCTGGGTTAAGATTTAAGGGATGGATCAACAATGTAGTTATAAATGTAATTACATATGTTTATAAAAATCTTTAATTTATTTCTGTACAATGTTAAAGCATGCACGTACACAGTAAGTGCATTGTACCAAATTATTAATTTAAATGTAAGTACACGGTCGTGAAGGCCACCTAATATAAACTGGGACCTTATATTTTTTCAGTACTTAATGCATTAAGACAACGAGATCTTTTTCTTGCTTTATAGTGCTGAAGAATGTTCTGGTCAAAACCTCTCCATCAGATGTCCTCGGTGTGGTCAATGAAATGCTCACAAACACTTTGATTAAGAACTTGGCAAACATGGATCATGCAACCAAACACAGCTCTGTAAGTGTCAGACTTTTTGTCTAAGCAAAGGAATGGTTCACCTAAAAATAAAAATTCTCACATTTACTCACCCTTAACCCTGTAATCATTTGTTTGAATGTTTATTTTGTCCATACAGTGAATAATAAAACAGTTTCCAATGTTGCATTTATAAAAACATCCTCCGCATTAAATGCATGATTGGAACAAAATATTAATGCCAAACCAACATTGCCTTTGCTCTGTTCAAGCTGTGTTTTCTCATTTGTCAATCTTGCAGCTGCAGAATGTGTGTGATATCTTGAGCCGTCAGGGCAGCAGTGTGCGGGAGAGAGCAGCATTTGTGGTGTTCAGTAATGCACTGCTACAGAGTCTGCAATCTATGACGGAGAGTCAGCATCTCCACACAGCACAGTGTGTGTACAAACTACTGGAACCTTTACTGCTAAAGGTCTACACAATACAAGCTGATCAGGTCAGAGCACAAATGCAGAAACATCTTTTCTTATCATGTCTGTTTAGAAAAAGAATTATAAAAATAAAAGAAACCTCTATTATTACCAGGTACTTCCAGCATTGACTGCTGCTGAAACATAGATTACTAATTTTAATATGTAGTAATACAGTTAATAGTATATAGTGCAATATTTGTGTGTGTTGTAAATTTGACATCTGCACTGTTATTTGGTTGAACTTACACAATTGTATTTACGTAGGTCTAAGGTTAAGTTTTCCCTTCTTTCTTTATTGAATGTTAGATCTCGAGCGAGCAGATAAATGATTGTCTGCTGATCAGTGTGGTATTGGATGAGTTTCTGCAGAAAATGAGCTCTGGCCTCAATGCAGAGAAAGAACATGGCCTCCTTCTGCTGTCACTTCTGCGTCATTTCATCACAGCGCTCAAATGTCCAGATTCTGCATTTAAAGGTACAGGACTGCTTATTTAGCAGTGAACATATTTACATACTAGTGATGCGGTCCTGCTTTTATGAAAACATTTGGACTGCCCCAGCCCCGCACCATTGTATCTTTTTTTACAACCCGCCCCGCACCCAGATCGGAAGAGGGTCGTGTAGGG
>JAUCMT010000088.1:790610-814676 GCA_032357475.1 Enteromius thamalakanensis
GCACATCAATGCGAGCTGTGGCAAGAAGGTTTGCTGTGTCTGTCAGCGTAGTGTCCAGAGCATGGAGGTGCTACCAGGAGACAGGACAGTACATCAGGAGACGTGGAGGAGGGCAACAACCCAGCAGGACCGCTACCTCCACCTTTGTGCAAGGAGGAACAGGAGGAGCACTTCCAGAGCCCTGCAAAATTACCTCCAGCAGGCCACAAATGTGCATACGTCTTCTCAAACGGTCAGAAACAAACTCCATGAGGGTGGTATGAGGGCCCGATGTCCACAGATGGGGGTTGTGCTTTTGTGGACATATGGCATTTGCCAGAGAACACCAAAATTGGCAAATTCGCCACTGACTGCTCTTCACAGATGAAAGCAGGTTCACACTGAGCAGACGTGACGCCGTGGAGAATGTTTGGCAGTGGGTCAGTCACGGTGTGGGGTGGCATGTCTTTGGAGGGCCACACAGCCCTCCATGTGCTCGCAAGAGGTAGCCTGACTGCCATACAGGTCTTACAGGCACGTGGAGGACACACACACTACTGAGCCTCACTTTGACTTGTCTTTAGGAAATTACATATCAAAGTTGGATCAGCCTGTCGTGTGTTTTTCCACTTCAATTTTAAGCGTGACCAAATCCAGACCTCCATGGGTTAATAAATTAAATTTTTCATTGATCATTTTTTTGTGATTTTGTTGTCAGCACATTCAACTATGTAAAGAACAAAGTATTTAATCCATTCAGATCTAGGATGTGTTATTTTAGTGTTCCCTTTATTTTTATTGAGCAGTGTAAATTAAAACACAAAACACTTATTTATAATTGCCGTAATATTTTACAGTTTCCGTATTGGTGATGGTAAGAGAAAATGTAGCAATTTTTAATGCCATCTAATTATTGCACACTAAATTGTATGCTGTTTTTCCACTAACTTTTAGCAGAGCAGAGGGTGAGGATGTCCGCAAACGAGCGAAGGAGAGAGCATTTAGAGGAACAAAACACAGAATACGAGAACTACTTAGAGGAGGAGCGCGATGGTGAGACTGATCTCTCTGTTTGATTTTCTTGGCTCCCAGAAAAGAGAAACACGCTGATCAAACCCTCACAGGATACAGTTCACAGACAGGACTGCTGGACTAATAAGAGGCTGATGACAGCAGTGCCTCTGAGACTCTTAACACCCACATGATCCAGTGCACTAGACTGCTGACATTAAACTGCTTAACTGATTTGGCGGTAAAGGTGCAATTTGGTGCAATAGTTTGAATTTAAATTTGAAAATTTGAATTCTGAGCACAAAATTCCTTTTTGATGATAATCATAAATGGAAGCAACAAATCTAAATTTATTTTAGTACACCCAAAAATTAAATCCAAAACGTAGATGAGTGTTTCTTCACCAAAACAGATTTGGAGAAAATCAGCTTCACTTGAGTACATACTTGTGAATGGGTCCAGTCAGAATTAGGGTGCATAAAACATCACTATACAAACCCACACAACGTACAGGTAATGTCTTGTGAAATGATAAGATGCCAATCCCTTTGTAACAGCCTTTTTGGTGTTATTAAAAACACACAACGTCCTTCCACATGAAAATCCACCAACATTTTTTGAACTGCTTAGCTATGCAGGAGATCTAGACGAAGTTGTTTTTTTCTCTAATCTCGACTCATATCTCAGCCAGAAACAACAGCTAGAAGTTAAAAACAAACATGCTCTCTGTTTTACAAGATGTTAATTGATAGACTGGAGTTAACTGTATTATTGTGATGCTTTTATCAGTTGTTTGGACTCTCATTCTGACGGCACCCATTCACTCATTGTAAGTAGTGTAATGCGGCATTTCTCCAAATTAATTCTGATAAAGAAACAAACTCATTTAAATATCGACTGGCCTGAAAGAGAGGGAATTTTCAGCAATTTGTCATTTTTGAGTTCTTTAAAAAAAGGGTTACGGATCTAGTTGCAGCTGCTGTCTGTCTTTATATCAACAGAACAGTACGAGAGGACCAGAGAGAAGAACGAGCAGTGGAGAGAATTCCACTATGATGGGCAATACCCTAGATACCCACACCACCACCGCTACGTCTGATCACACATCATCACGTACAGGGCCTCAGAAAGTGGATAACCATCGTTTGAGGGAAACATAATATAATTACTCAAAACATTTAAGCACTTCTAGATTAAAAGCTTTTAATACATGTATAATAAAAGGGTTTGTGTGTTTGGATTGGAATGTGACTGTTCTAACTGCTTATCTTAATTCTAAAATGGAACTCTTCATCAAAACATTCACAATTAGTTTGTGATTTTAAGCGGTTTTCCAAGAGCCGCTTCTAATTTCCGTCTTCAGTAACTACTTTCAGCTGTCATCTGAACTCTCTTTTTAATAACCTTCGATCTGTGCTCTTGTGTGACTAAGCTTCTTTGATTTTCCACATCAGTGAGGATTCTATATTAAACATACCCACCAGAATTTAAAAAAAAAAAGGGGAAAAGAGAAAGCCAATAAAATAAAAAATGCTAAAGACCTTTTGCCTATATTCCAACATCTTGTAAACTCATAAATACGGTGCATATATAATAAAAAAAAAGCCTAGGTTTGTGCTCCTACAGACGGGATAATAATTCCAAGGCAGTATTTGCTGGCAGCGCCGTGACATTCCTGTGCTGAGAGCTTAGACAGATGGGAAAATGAGGGAGAAAGAAAGATTTATCGACCTTGCTGAGCCTCTGTGCCGCTAACCGAATCTCACATGCACCTGACTGACAGGAGAACGGCTTCCTGCCACTCCTACTGCTTAAAGAAGTTTTAAAATATCACTGCATGCTGGGAGAAGAACAAGATCTAACATGTGTGCCAATCTCACCAGTCAAATCAATATGAGAACATGGCAAGTTCACTCAGTATTGTTTAATTCAGGTGTGCTGGACATGGTTGATATAAAAGTTCACAATTAAAATAATGACAAAGAATATTTACATTTAAAAAGGCTTGATAGTTTCTTAAAACAACATAAATAGACAACATACAAACATTGAGGGAACGTTTAACATTGACCAGCACAAACGTAATGCTGATGGCCCTTCACTCTCACTTTCTGATTGTGAAGACACTGAAGTTTCCTCTTCTGTGTTAGACTGGGCTCAGGTCGCACACAGGACAGCTGACTCTACTTTAAACTGTTGAGGAATTTGGCCTGTTCCTCTCCGCGTGGCAGCAGTAGCTCCCCTCCTATTTTGGGTCCCTTTTTCTCCTGTAAAAATGAGAGACAGGTCAAAACTGAAGCAAGTTACCACTGAAATACATAATCATATATATACACATATATACATACACACATTTTATTTTGATTAATTTTGATCAATCACATCCAAAATAAATGTTTTTGTTTACATAATATATATGTGTGAACTGTGTTTGTTTATGATGTGTGTATATATATATATATATATATATATATATATATATATGGGAACCTTAAGTGCAGCAGAAATGTTTTTGTAACCTTTGCTCTGACATGCATTGTGAGCTGTAAGGTCTTATATAGACAGGTGTGTTGCTTTCCTAATCAACTCCAATCAGTATAATCAAACACAGCTGGACTCAGATCTCAAGGATGATCAGATATCATATATGAGTGTCACAGCAAAGGGTCTGAATACTTACGACCATGTGATATTTCAGTTTTTCCTTTTTAATAAATGTATTATGTGCTGTCATGATTAATCACATCCAAAATATTATGTGTATACTGTTTATACATACACATGCATGTATACATTTAGGAAAAATGTTATATTTTTATATTAAACATTTATTTTATTTATAATATAAAATGTATATCACTTAAACAAGTTTATTTTGAATGTGATTCATCACAAGTAACCTTTTGACAGCACTAATATATGTATATATAATCTACTGTAGAGTTTCTACTGTAAAGCATTTCTAAAAAGATGTAAATAAGCACTCAAACTACTCCAGCTGTGATAAAAAAAATAAACTAAGATTTTTTAATAACTAACAAAAGTACAAAATTATACTTACAAAAAATAAATAAAATAAAATCACATAAAAGGCCAACACAAAATAATAAAAGTACTATTACAGCACATGACAGTAATATAATACAGCATAGCTGTGGAGTTTTAGAACATTTAATTAATTCAGTGTCAAGCAATCAAAATCAAGGAGCCACAATAACACAACTAAAAATAAGTAAAACAATGAAAACAGTAAAAAAAAATTAAACTGTACCTTTAACATGCCATCTCTCTCCCACTTAAAAAGGCCACAATGGCTAAAATGGAAAGTGAATTTTTTTTATTACAACATGCAATAACAAATATACATCTAACAGTTAAGCATTAAACTCTCAGTATGCTATTAAAAAAATGTAACACATAAATAATAAATGTAGGGGCATGTCCCCTCACCTGCAGGCTCCATGTGGCATCCGTGCCAGGCAGATCTTTCTCTGACCGCAGGGGCATTTGAAGAAGCGCTTGACGGCATCATGCCAATGGTAGTCGTGTTTCTCTTCTACACAGCGGTCCGCTGGTTTAAAGTGGGTGTATTTACACTGCGGGCGAGAGGTGCTCATAAACTAATCCGCATAAACAGGCCGTGAATTACAGGTGTAATCAACCCAAAACCACATAATTGTCTAATTATGTCACAAATCATGTTTAAAACTGCTTCGTCCTTATGACCTGCTGTGAATAAATACTGATTAGCTACTAATGATGCAGGAGAAATGGCTCTGTTTTTGTGAAGACCTGAATGAAACACACTGTAGGGATTTTCAAGTGGACTACTTGAATTTCAAAACGCATCCGGTGCTTTTCCTGCCCCGTTTTGCACTGGACAAACTGGATTACTCAGCATAAAGGACAGATGCTGAGTCTCTTCAGCTGAAAATTTGTTGACTTACGGTTTTGCAGGTGACAGCTCGACACTTCATCTCCCTGATGCTCTTCATCTTCTCCTCCATCTTCTCTTTTTGCACCAGCGGCTCAAAATATTCCTGCATGGCCCGCTCCTCAATCTAGACGCAAGATATTTTGTCAATCATGCACTCTAATGGGCCACGACTTTCATCATTTCATATTTTGCATGTGGCAAAAGAAACACTACAGAATCCAAATCAAATAAAACCATCTGGACAGATCACGCTGAACGCTTTCAAAACAACCGCAAGCTGTGACATCATCATGTATAAGAAGCACCAACATTCATATCAAAACACACACGGACTGATGTTCAACCAAAATACACACCTCTCCCATCATCCACGAGTTTGAGGACTTGGCATTAAGGATGCGCTGGAACTCCTCCGATTGGATGTACTCTAGCTGTTCCCGCCTCTTTTTCTGAGCTGGCTCCTCCTCCTCACCGGTTGCATTTTCATCTGATACTGCAGATGGGATATTAGCAAATAAGTGCCACAGAGAAAACAAACAAGCCAACAGTCACTGATGTGAATGTCTGTACCTTTAGGTGTGAGATTTCGCTCAACTCGATCTGTGATGTCATCGCCGCAGGCTCGCTTGCGTTTTACAGCATTCGGGTCGTCTTTTACGATGACAGAGCCTTTAGCTTGGAGTCTTCTCACTGCTGCCAACTAAGAAAAAATAAACAATAGATATTATAAATAAATGTATTTTTTATATTGGAATTCTTCCCAACAGCATCAATTAGATCCAGGATGGGGACCCAGAGGGGACATACAATTACAGCATAGTGCATTCTTATGATCATGTTTGAAAAAATTAAATGAATAATAATAATAATAATATATGTTAACATTGATAAAATATAATTTCTAATTTTTTAAAAGTACAAATGTTTAAATTAGCTTTTTAACTATTAATTTAAGAAATGTAATGTTAACATTTAATTTAAGGTGTTTTTAATTCAGTAAATAGTTTGAAGATAATAAAACGTTTTTACTTTTTGTTAAACCACATGAAATTCCAAAACAAACAAAAAAACAAGAAAAAAAACACAACAATAAAATGTTTCGGTATTAAAAATATTCTACCAAATGATGGAGCACTTTCCCAAAACATTACCTTTGCGCCTGAGAGGCCCTTTGATGAAGGTGGAGACAGATCAAGAAGGATGTCCTCTCCTTCTGAAAAGCCTCGGCCCAGTGTGGGCACAGGAGGGCCTGAGAGACAGGATGTGAGGCCAGGAGAGCCTTTAGGAACCTTCAAGGCTGCTTGCGGGGAGAGCAAGGGACCCCTGCTTACATTCGGCTTGGAGGGAGCACTATTCTGAAGCACCCTGGGTAGAGAAGAGCTCATTTTTATAGTACAAATACTACAGGGACAGGTTAAAGGACTTGATCATAAGCATAAACAATTTGCACTTAAAACTGAACACTCAACACTGAAACATTAAACAATGTATCAGCTTCCAAATGTAATGCAAAGAAAATACAATGAGTAGTTAGCTCATCATTAACTCTCACCTCTTCTGAATCTCTTCTGCCCTCTTCTTTCGAGCCAGCATTCTCTGCTGGTGCTGTTCTTTCTGCTGCTTGAGAAGGTCAGACGCAGATATAGACTGAACTGAAGACCCTGCAACAGCTAAATTAAATAAAGGCAAGTTGGAAATTACATTTGCATGGTTATTAGTATGCACCAAGGTCATGCACAGGGTTTCTGTTAGTTTAAGGAAGATAGATTTCATGCAGAAAACTATTGCACTGCTTTCCAGTGGATATGTTAAAATATTTATTTGAGAAGAAAAATGACCAAATAAGTCGTCTTGCATTGTTTTCTGAAAAGATTTTACCTATATTTTATGCCATGACGTTTCAAATGCAAGACTTTCTGCACTAATTTGATACCATTTTAAGCCTTAATTTGTCTAAGACCCACAGAAACCCTGCTTATATTCCAGTGACATAAATGCGCTTGATTTTGGTTTATTTCTTTGCATAACAACTGTGGCGTGGCATTCAGCAGACATCTGCTGGCCCAAAACAGTACTGCAGCATCAGTGAACATTCACAGTTAATAGAAGTGCAACCAATAGCACTCAAATGACATAAAACCCGTGAAAACCAACAGTGTTTGATGTCAAATCTAGCGTGATGGCCTATGGTTTCAATACGCACAAGCGTAAATGAGATTTGAAGTTATGTTACAGGTTTGGAACAACATAAGGTTGAGTAAATTATCCTTTTCTTTACCCGTATTCTTGGCTTGACCTAAGTGCTTCTTAATATTAAGCGCTCCAGGCGTTGGCATAGACATCAGGCCTTTGAAGTCATCTGAACAGCCTGACACATCACCTGTGTTCAGAACTACACGAAATAAGAACTGATTAGAAAACATGAACACCAGAATAAAATTAGCATTTGGAAAAAAAAAACAAGTTTACCAAGTTTCTTAGTTGGGATGGACGCCAAAACAGACTGTATAGTGGGTTGTTTCTTTGGCTGTGGTGCAGACCTGTCAAAATAAATGATTCATGCAATAATTTTAGGGTCTGGGTGGATTTAAAGGGAGGTGACGGTCATAAAATGAGGCAGTAAACTCACACTGAGGGCGCACAGGCGAGCGAGGACATGCCCCCGTAGTGGAAATCAGACTGGCACAGGCGCTCCTTCAAACTGCCCCGCCCCCTTCCTTTGCCAGGGACGGAGCCTGTGAAGCTGGACTGAAGCTCCGATCTCTTCGAGCTCATTTTCTTGTACTGGGCTTTAACATGATACTGGCAGTACTGGCATTCATACTGTTAAAGCAAACTGTAATAATGAATGGGCTGATTGTGAATTACAGCAGTAAAGCATGATGTGTGCACACGTTTGGAGGCTCACCAAGTTGACGAGCTGAGTGCAAGAGTCTCCGTTCTTCTTTTTAGCCTTGCAAGTGCCGAAGTCCATGGCTTCTCCCACTATAAGGACCTTCTGTGGGTGATCCACTGTCAGACAGACCTGGGGAAATCAAACCCAATCAAAGCTGTTCTCAACCTGTCGTACTTCTTTCTTTTATAACTTGGATTTTAAAAGAGGTTATCTACAATATTTTTATTTAAGCATTGTTTATATTTCATACGAGTTTTTATTAACACCTGGCTTTTATTTTTATATTTTTATTTAAATTTAGTATTTTTCCCCCCTCAAATTTAAATAAGTTTTTAAGGATATTTATATTTAGCTTTAAGAAATTTAATTTATTTTAATTATAGTTGTTTGTTGTTTTAGAATATCAACTTTAATTTTTATTCCAAAATAAAAACAATAAAATAAAAAATATTATTAATAGTTAGATTTTATTCCAGTATTATTTTAATTTATTTGCAATAACAACTCTGGTATTCTTATTTTATATTACAGTATAAAAGTCTCTATATGGTAATACATTAAATAAGACATAAGCCGAAAAAGAAGGATATCTGAGAGGTTGAAACAACAATTCACAAGTTGCACAGTTAAATCTTTTCAGGATCAGGATCAGGTAAAAAGGGTAAAATGTTTTTTAAAAGTCAATTATTAAATATGCAAATAGTTCATTTTTAATTGCTATTATTTTTAAAGAGAAAACATTCGATATTAAGAGGTTTTATGAGACAAACCTCATTGGAACCATCCTTGTTCTTCATTGGATTGGGATTGAGGAGACCAATCACTGTCCCAGTGTCAGTCTTCCACAGATCTGTGTGAACAGCCCCGAACAGGAAGAGAGACACATTCACTTCCAGATTATGAAGATCATTCAGCTTCCAAATGCTGAAGGTTTTCCCCTGAAAAAACCAACAAGCAATAAACACAATATTTCCTATTCAGAATATCAGATCTCAGAAATCGTGGTCCCTTACATTGTTTTTGCTCTGTGGGGTGATTTTATTAATCAGCACTGCAAAAGTGACCCAGTCGCTGTCCTCTAAATTGTCCCTGGCCAGTCGATCAGGCAACTGAGAGAGTTTGATGAGTCTGCGGCTGGACATTTTTTGCTCGATGTCTATGGAAGACAGACGTGGATTCCTACAGGGAAATATAACACATTGCATTTATTTGTATTTTTTTTAATAGTAAGAGAAATAAATCTCAAATACGCATTTACACTACTGGTGAAACGGCAGTGATTTACTGTGTTTTGTCTCTCATGCTCATCATGACTGGATTCATTTGATGACAAATACAGTAAATCAATAAATTGTGCAATTTTATTACAACTATTGCATCATTACTTCATTACTTCAGTTGTCAGTGTCATATGCTGATGTGATTTTCAATTATTATTTGTACTTAAGTATTAAGCGTATTTTTATGCAAACGTGTTTTCAGAAAACTTTTAATAGAGAGTTAAAAAGGATAACTTTCACTGGAAACAGACCTGTTTTGTGACATTACAAATATCTTTAAAGTCACTTTTGATCAATTTGATGCATATTTGAAAAAGTTGCATCCAAGTTGTCATTTTTCTAACTTCTTTTATTTACCCCACACTTTAGAATGGTAGCGTATCAGTATTCCCACAAAATTACTATTTTCAATATCAATAATAATGAGAAATGTTTCTTGAACATCAAATAAGCATATTAGAATAACTAAAATTCAAAATGTAATTAAACCAATTATAGGAATATAAAGCATTTCCAAAAGCCCACTGACCTGAGTCTGAGACCTGAGAACTTTTCCACGGCAACCGGTTGACTGACAGATGAACGGGGCGTAGCCTGCCGCACAGTGGGAGGAGTCTTGGGAGGGGGCGGTGACTTCAAAGTGCTATTTGCTTTTGCACTGTCTCTTATTGGCGGAGACTGGAGAATAGGAATCTGCTTTTCTGTGGCAGCTTGTTTACAAAAGAGATAATTTCATTATGTGTTTAGGATTTTTATATTTCAAACACTATTTGAAAGCAAAAAGCATTACTGTAACATGCACCTGTTTTGGGTTCGTGGGCCGTCCTCTGCTTGTTTTTTTTCAGCTTTGCTGTGACGTCTGATGGAGGAGAGCCATTGCTGTCCAGTCTTGTTGGTGGGGGAGATTTTGAAACCCCCTGAGGTGCTGTTAATGATTTAGTGCTTGTCTGTCTCTGGACGGAGGGTTTGTTTTCAGGCTGTGTGGCTTTCTGTGAGGCCTCCAGCTGCTGCTGTAGTTTTTGCATCTTCAGCTGCATTAATTTCAGCTGAGCTGGAAGGCAAACACAGTCATGATCAACACACAGCAGCACATTTATAACCTGGCTGTGCATACATTTGCAACATATGCACATATAACTACAGAGCTTTACCCTGCAGATCTTCATTTGACTTATTTAAGTCACTGTCCCCTTCAGCTGAGCTGGATTTCCCAGGTGCCACATCTTCTTCCTCTTCCGGCTCAATATAAGGATCATCATCATCATCATCATCAAAGAGGTCATCTAGATTGTCACTGCCCTCTCCAGCAGCATTAGTCTCCTGTTCCTGGCTCTCACTCTCCGCAAACAAAGACAGAAACATGTCCAGATTCTCCTCCTCTGATGTCAGACACATGAAGGCAGATTCATTAAGCACAATATCACTAATTCTACATAGCATAACAATATATGCCCACATAAAACTATTACGGTACGTTTACAACATACATCATTTATTAGGAATAACACCATATAAATACACATAGGTTCGAATATGATCAGGAATATAAAATATTCTCAAAAGTGTAACTTACAGCAAATAAGTTGCAACCGCATATAACTGAACTTGTTGACAACGAAATCAGCACTACATAAACTTAGCAATGTATTAAAATTATTATATCATGCACACATATTATGTAGTATTTAATGATACTGTAAAATGAGACATTATATTTTGCTCGACAACAGAGATTTAAACGTCTTGCTTCAGCAGAAACTGTAGGGGCTTGTTTTTCTCAACGACCGTAAGTATATTTTACTCAACAGAAGTTTTAATAATAAACTAGTCCAGCGTTTGTATTGATATGCGTTGAGCTTACCTGTCATTTTGATTCCGATCGTTTTGTTTTTAAATGAAAGCGATTAAATATCTCTGTGCTTGATCAGACGTGAAAGCTGTTGTTTCAACGTTGGCGCGAAAAATGTTTAATATTCAGGACCCCGGAACTACGTCACTTTTCCGAGAAAACTTCGTGCCTGTCCATAACAAAATAGTAACGTCTAAGAAAAAACTCAGTTGTACAGTTCTACAAAAAATGCGTAAAGCTTTAGTTAAAATAAAAAATAACAAACAATAGATTTCACTCTTTATTACATTCAGGTTTCAGGTCTGGCCTATCGCCACCTTTTAACCCATCCACTTAATTTGTCAAAAATATCGTTTCTCCCTGAGGTGTGTTACTAATTAAAGATTCAAAGATGAAAAAAAAGAAAAAATGTTTTTATAGACGTATAAAAGTGAAATTTTGATCTTAAATGATTAATTATTAGTTATTACTATATTTTACAAAAATAAAAATGCATTAAATATAACCAATTGTTTATATGTGTATTGATTTCTTTATTCATTACATTAAATGTAAATTATAAATGTATAAAAATATACAAGCACTCAGCGCCAAGTTGTAAGATGTGCATTCCAGCAATACTCAAAGAAATCTAGAGTTGTGTTAGGCAATTTATTTGGATTCCACTTATTACATATGTGCACACGTACAGATCTGTAGGAACAACAACAACAAAGAAACCCAAAATAATTCAACTATCAAATAAGTTCTAGAATTACCTGCGTATTGCAGTACTGTAGACAATTGAATGCCCAATATATAATAATCTGCTACTGGCCGTATGTGAATATATAACTACAATACATAAAAAAAAAACCCTTGAGTCAGTTTTACAAGATTTATTCCAAGTTCTGATCATTATACAAAGTACATTTCCTGTCTTTCCTGTGAGACCTACTGTATGAACTATACATATTTTACTTCTATTTATAATTTTATTTTATTTTGTTATTACAGGCCAACAGTAAACAAGACATACTCAAAAAATTAACAGAATAGACCTACACTTTTAGTTTGGTCAGTTCCTATATATTCATATATCTAATAATGAATCGTAAAACTGTGCAAACACTGAATACCTTTTAATTAAGTACTTAGTTAGTTTATTAGGAATGTTCAGGCAAACAATGTAAAACACTAAGGCCATGTAAGGTCAAGTAATAGTAGATTTCATCACTCCGCTGAGCTCACGGCAGTCTGTCTTTAGTGTATTCCAGGTGAGAAATCTGTGCATCTCATGGCTTCAGCAAAGGCAACTCTCTGGGTTTAAAAAAGGCCTGCGACATTCCCATGGCATAAATATACACCTTGGAGTCCACCACTATTTTCTCTTTCTGCAGCAGCTCTATAAAAAAATAACAAGAAGGAACATCAAAGCAAAACCTGACATATTGAATAAAAACCATACTAAATACGTACAGGCAGAATTCAGTAAAAAGGTTACCCACCATCAATTTTGTGCTGAAATTCATCCAGAGGTAGAAGAATGACTTCCACAAATTCTAAGAGACAAACATGCTTTTAGGAAAAAATAAGTACTTTTTTAATTCTTTTTTTTTTTTAAACAAGTACATACCTCCATCACCTAGACACATGCACAACAAGGACAAAAAAGAAAAAGAAAGTTTTTCTTTGGCATTAATTTAAAACAATATTTACAACATTATTCTCTATAAAATAATAATAAAGTGCCTCCTGATACTTCTTCACTCACCCAGCTGCTGAGTGGGGTTTATATTTTCAAGGTCATCTCCATTGATATGTACCATCACCATCGGTGTGGTGCAGTTAGACAGTCCCGGGTCTAAACATGTGACTAAAAGACATGGGAATGAGACATTCAAATATATATATATATATATACTTCTGTCAGGTATGCACACACATTAAAGCAGCTGTACCTGGAGTGACGCCCACCACCTCCCCTTTGTAACCCGTTTCCTCCTTTAGCTCTCTCAAAGCAGCAGTTTCAACAGTCTCGTTGTCATCTATCAGACCTGAAATATTCATGCACAGAGAGTAAACAAAAAATACAGTAAACTGCATCATGTTTCTGACAAATTTTGGTTTGCGGATTCAAAAAATTATGTTCCCATCTTCCTCTGAACCAGATAACACTTTCTTTTTCAGTTGATTATCATGTATGGAAGACATTATTATATGCCTAATCCTGATTTCCACTTTTCTTTGCAGATTGAGTTGAATTATAAACTTTAAATAATACAATTCAAAACTGACACTTCACTTCATTTATTGTTATAAGTGCATTAAAGCTCATATACTGTATACTAAAATCTACTTATTCAAAAAACATTCTTTTCTGGTGAAAAACTGTACAAGGTGAAAGATTTTTTCATAGATTTTTAAATGTGTTGTTGTTTTTTAACTCAGCATCATAAAATTAAGGAATATTTATGCAAACCAGCAGACTTTTTCAAGATTCAGGGCTGTGCTAATATTATGTGTTATATCATCATCAAACCTGCAGGAAACTCCAGTGTGTTGCATGCCATGGGTGGTCGAAACTGCTTCACCATTACAACACAGTCTTTATGTAGAGTCCTCTTTAGAAGGGCTATGATTGCAACACCTTAATATGAATCCAAACATATGAGTTAATTTTAGAGCATTAAAGCAAACAAATTGATTTAAATAAAAGTGCATGAGACCGTGCACACCATCAGCAGCACTGTTGGCGACTCGGGTTGTTCTCTTTGCTGTTTCCCATGTTCTGTGGAGACAAAGTTTCACAAAAATATGCATCCGGATAATTTCAGGAAACTTTCAGTGACATAATCAAAAAACAATGCTTTAGGTTGATTGATAGAAAGCAGCAATAAACTAGATCATTCCAATCAGTGGTATCATGTCCACTCAGTTCAGAGGTCATCATTTAAATACAATCGCAGATCAATACCTGGTGCTTCCAGATGGATCCACATATGTGGTCTTCTCAAGCTTCACCCATTTTCCGCTCACAATCAGCTAAGAACACATTACCCATAAGTTCATAAGTTTGTACTTTAAGCACAACATTTATTCATTATCATTTCAACATTATGAGAATCCCATTATTTCAAAGGAACATTTGCACAAAAATGATCCTTCATGTTGTCCCTTTTGCATATGAATTTATTTAGCAAAGCAATGGCAAATTGACAGCTTGGTGGAAAAATGCACCATTAAAAACTCGTATACTGCTTTGGAACAACATGAAAAGGATGACAGCATTTGTGAGCTATCACTTTAAGACAGATTCTTACCTCCTCTTTGATGACATGAGGTTCAGTGGTCGCTTTCTTCGGACAGATCATGTTGTGCAGGCGATCAGGATGTTTAGGCTCTGGAGCAGCTACAGAAATTCTGCACGTACAACTGAAATTAAGTTACAGTGCGCATGATGTTTTCATAATGACCGAAGTCTATTTCAGTTAGTAAATACATAAGAAAATAACGGGAGATCATTCCCAGTAGTTTCGATCAGCGGAGAACGTACCTGAGAAATCGTTAAGTATGTCAAAAAAGTCACAAGTGATCTATCCAGTTTAGTTAGTTAGCCCAAGCAGTCACATGCTCAGTAAGTGTCTGCCTACTTGTGTGCCGCTAAAACAGTTCCTGCCTTTGTGCAGTGGATCGGGTTGTCGTTTTACGTGTTACGTTGTCAACCTGTCCACTAACATTGAAGGAAAACTAATATAATTGAACCCAAACGTGCTTGAAGTATTAAAATACAGGTTCATTTTAAAACAAAGCACGGTTATAAACCGGAACTGTAGTTATCGGTACTGTAGTAACGCCGGAATGTTTTTGAGGTTGCGCAGATTAACAGTGTAAGTTTAAGGCAGCATGAAGAAAGAGCAGGTTGTAAACTGTCAGTTTTCAGTTTGGTATCCTTTATTCAAGAAACACACTATTAAGAGGTAAGAGAATTACCTGTATAGTCTGATCGTGTATATTGATAGGGAAAACTTAGGAAGTCCAAAAAATCGTGCGTTAGTAATAGCATTATAATATGATTACATCACTGTACTGGATACATTTCTCTTTCTATACAAGTTAAACTTAAAAAAAAATCAAGCTTTGTTATAGTACATATATAGGGTGATATAAGAAAATGATGCACTACAAGATTTACATTTTAATATAACATTTGTTAATATAGTTATGCAATTGCTGTTGTAATTAATGCTTATTTTCTCATTTTCCAGCTTGATTCTACCTATACCTCAAAATGTAATTGAATATTTATTAGATGACGGGACACTTGTGGTTTCTGGCAGGTGAGATTTGGGAAAACGTTTTGCATTTAATAAATTAGTATTAGTGTTTTTGCCTGGTTATTGAAAAAATATCTGGTTGTTCTTTTTATAGTGAGAACAATTCACAAACACAGATTAATAACAGTGACTCAGATGAGGAGGACATTCAGGTATGTGTATGGTTGTGTGAAATACATTGAGATATCTCTTATAAAACGATTTTCCTGATCTCCTGCTTTTGGTTCCCAGTGGACTGATGATGAAACTACAACAGCTGTTACGGTACGTCTCATTCCTCTCAGCCAATCAAAGCACAGCTGATGTCATACACTTATGTAGGCACTAAATAGTTTTCTAATCTTCTTCAGGCCCCAGAATTCCCAGAGTTCAATATAAAGGTGCAAGAAGCAATAAACGTTCTAGGTGGGTGCGTCTTCCCGAAACTCAATTGGAGTGCCCCTCGGGTGAGAAGATTTTACTTACAATTCCTTTTTATTCACATTAATATATAATACTCACAATATCCTTCATCTTCTGTGTTCCTCTCAGGATGCTAACTGGATTGCTCTGAACAGTTCTTTACAGTGTCAGAGTCTTAGCGACATCTTCCTCCTTTTCAAAAGTTCAGATTTCATTACGCATGACCTCACACAGCCGTAAGTATCTTGCACAAGTGCTGATATTCTCAGTGCCTGTCATGCTGTATGTGATGGGACGTTATTTTTCAAGAAGCAGGTTGAGGTAATAATTGTGTATTTCCTTTGGCAGATTCCTCCACTGTAGTGATGATTCTCCAGACCCAACCATAAACTATGAGGTACAGAATCACAGTAAAAAGGTTTAACATACTCAAACATGCTTAAGATAATGTAACAGTATTGTAATACAATATGATATAATTAATCAGAGAATCCTGAAAACATGTATTCCTATTTCCATCAACAATATTAAGCAGCAAAACTGTATTAACTTTGATAATAAGATTTTTTCTTGAGCAGTAAATCACCATATTCAAATGATTTCTGTTTGAGTGATAAGTGCAGAAAATTCAGCTTTGCACCACAGGAAGAAATTGCATTTAAAATGTATATAAATAGAAAAGAGTTATTTTAACTTGCAATAATATTTCACATTATTACAGTTTTGTTGTATTTAAAAAAAATGCAAAAGGGCATAAGAGACTTCTTTTCATTAAAAAAAAATTAATGAAATGAAAAAAATGTTACTGACCCAAAACTTTCCAATTTTTTTACTCCGTATAATATATTATATTATATTATAGTGAAAACTCTGTGGGACTCATTTTTTGCAGTTGGTGTTGAGAAAATGGAGCGAGCTTATCCCTGGAGCAGAATTCCGCTGCTTTGTGAAAGAAAACAAAGTAATTGGTATGAAACTTGTGCATTTGCCTGATGTATGTATTGTATGTATTGCCATGAAAGTATAAGATTTCAAACAATTTCTACATACTGAGATCAAGTCTGTTTTTTAGCGATCAGTCAGAGAGATTACACACAACATTACCAGCACATCGGCAAACAAGAGGCCAGCATCTCCTCCTCTATACTGCAATTCTTTGGAGATCACATCCAATACCAGTTCCCAGATGAGGACTGTAAGTGTATCAATGTGGAAAGGAAGAAAATGTTTGATTTGTTTTTAAAAGCTTATACTGTAACAGTGTACTTTCTTTCTATTTTTTTATAGTTGTCCTGGATGTTTACACAGACAGCTCAGTAAGTTTTTATCATTTAAATGTGTCATTTACTGTATACAAATGTGTTATTTTACTCCAAAGATGTTAAGGGTTCAGAATTTATTGCAATTTTATTTAAATAATGCAAACAGGTTTGAGTTGAAACATTAACAAGTGCACATTATCAATTGCATGTGCATATAAAAAAATGTTTTTCTAAAGGGACGTGTGTGGTTGATTGACTTCAACTCGTTTGGTGAAGTCACAGACTCTTTGCTTTTCACGTGGGAGGAGCTAACATCTGGAAAAAATCTCACAGCCAGTCAAACACAAGAAGACACAACCCTGCAGGTAATTCTTACTTTAAATTACTACACATTTTACATCATACCCTGTTCAAATATATTGCACTCCATATATTCACGTCTTGTGTTTTATTGTATTTAGGACAGACCTGCATTCCGTTACACCACCAGTGAAGTGACGGTGCAGCCCAGCCCATGTCTGTCCTACAGAATCCCACGAGACTTCCTGGACCTGACCACAGGGGAAGATGCCTATAAGCTCATTGATTTTCTTAAGCTGGTGAGTGAGATGCAGATGAAAACAACAGATACAAGGACTTCTGATGAAAAAACAGAACGCAGTTGTTCCAAAAATCTAAATTTTCCAAATTTTTACTGTGGTGAGCATTTGTGATTTTAAATTTTTTTTAAATGCATTTACTGTCTCTGTAATTGCAGAAGAAAGGCCAGCAGGAAGAGGAGGAATCTGATGAAGAAGGGGAGGAACCTTAGTAGTTTGCTACTGTCTCCTGCAGTAAACTGAATAGACCTGCCTGTATTTTTGCATTGGAAGAATATGATTGGCTTCTTCAGGGTTAATATTAAATTGAGGTACCAAACGTTGTAGAAAGATTCATTGCTGTATATAATGGGATGTGTGCTTACCAATAAAGCCCCTGTCAAATGCTCAGCTAATATACAAGCTGTTGCAGAAGACTTTTATTTTGCTTTCTATAGTGATCAAACACATACATTAAAAGTTTAATATATTTAAAACTGTTATGAAGTAATAGTTTTAATAATAATTTAAAAAAATGTTTCTGTGTAAATTATACCATCTTAAAATATAGTATCACCAAAAAGTTTACAGAGTTTACTAAATTTGTTTTCTGCCGATTTTTAGCATCCACGTGGGGGCGCCAAATACTTAATAACTTTGTGGACAGGAATAATCTGTAATTGGAATATATTTCAACGTTTTCTCTTAAATTTGACTTTAATTCATAAGACGTCAAAACTAATGGAATTTAATAAAGTTTTAAAACCGCAAATACATTTGTATAGAGCATTTACTACACAACTTTAAAATACTTCAGTCTCAAGAAATTATGTAATTGCAACCTGTATTAAACATTGTTTAAAATCCTTACCTACTAATCAGTTAATTAAAAATATACAGGGAAATTAATTGGTCAAAAGATTTAAATCTAAATACAAGAATACACAATGTGTTAACGTTTCTGTACGTTCAGTTTGTAAAGTTGATACAATAGATAGCTGTTTATTAATCTTCAATTACACATACTAATGCATTTTTAACACTCAAAGTTGTATAAATTAACATTAGTAAATCAATCATGAACTAACATGAGTTTGACAATTAACAGTGGCCTAAATCAATATTGGCCTAAATTAGTAAATGCTGTTTGAAGTGTGTTTATTGTTACTGATGCATTAACTAAAGTTATCCAATTAAACCATATTGTAAATATTGTTACTGAATATTTTTTCTCTCCAAAAGTTGTCTCACTTTAGTGTATCTGAACTGAAATGTATGCAATAGGACAAGCGAGATGTTCATTTGAATTCATCTAGCAAGAAATGAACAACTACCAGCGAACCCTGCACACCAAGGTGTCTTCATCAGCACTTGTTTTTGCCCACGGTTGCTGGGTTGCATTTTTTGGGAATGTTTCCTGTTGACTGACAACACAAAGGTACAAGTGGACTCGGGAATCAGGAGAAATATCTTCTTGGGGGGGGGGAAAACAAGCGGTGGGGGTTAGTGGTGCCTGACTGTCAGATCAAACTGCTTAGATTTGCTGACTCAAGAGCTGGTAAAGGGAGAAAGAGGACAAGAGAGAGACACAGTATGCAAAGGGAGGGACAGATTTTCCAGAGCTGAGAAACTGCAGTGGTTTGCAGCTGGAATACTCATGAGCGGTAGACTACAGCAAAGCTGACTGATGACACACACACACACACATTTTGTCTTCTCTGTTGACTGTATTGATAAATGTGAATGGCCTGCAGCCAATCTGACACCCACATCAGGCACGTGTCAAGCAAGTTTCAATCCTACTATTAAAATCTGCTCTCAAATCTGCTTTTTAATCCTTACATGTTGCTGTTTTATGTGGGATGTAGACATTTAAGGGACATAGGGCCTAATTTTTTGGGGAAAAATATCAGTCACCTCCTTTAGAATTCACGTGCTGATCTTAAGGTAAATGTGATTATTTTGACTTTACAATTGTGATAATTTGTATTATTTGAGTCTTGATGCATTGTTTAATAACAATACATTCATTTTAAGAGGACTTTATTGATAAACACAGACAGCTCTAAAGGTGGTTTGTGTGCTACTATCATCATTAGCCTGCTAATAGTTACCACCAGATGTAGCCAAACTGTTATTTTACCTTGAATTGACCTATTTTGACTGACTTTGTTGCACTACTAGAATATAGTAACTATTAACAATGACTAATATGTTCTTTCATGTTCCATAGTGCATCTATATTGAAACAAGCACTATTTAATTTCCTTAAGGGTATCCTGAGAATTTAGACTTTATTAAAATAATTGATCTGAACAGATGCATGTCTTTTTCAGTTGGATCTGAGCATGCTTTTGGTGCAATGCGAACAATCCACACAGCCACACATCTCTCCTCCTCCTCTCTCATATGGCAAGCCACTTTAACATTTATTTGTTGTTGCTAGAACACAATACTAGAAAACAATGCAATAATATATTTTCCAGTTTTATTAACTATTCCTAATGACTAGTCTCTATTAAATTCACAAAGTCAGTTTTATTTTTTTTTCCCTGAAGTAGTTACTTGTCACTTACAGATAACTAAGAAATGGTACAGTTAACATTTAAAGTATTAAAGAGATAGTTCACCCAAAAATGAAAATTCTGTCATAAATTACTCACCCACTTGTCATTCTAAACCAATAAGACATTCGTTTATCTTCAGACCACACATTAAGATACTTCGTTGATTAAATCTGAGAGCTTTCTGACCCTTCAAAAAGAGCAATGTAACTGAAATATTCAACAACATTCAAATTTTTCCTCAAATCACATCTTCTGCCATTATCAGGGAGTACCTCTCCATTTAAACAACACGTATGCATGATGCTGCTGATGTAGTCTTGTTTACATGCAGAGGAAAGAAATGCGCATGCATCATATTACTCTCCATAATGGCGGAATACTTGATTTGGAGGAGGAGAATCGTTTTTGTTTTCTTTGTGAACAGAATGTATTCTCTAGCTTCATAAAATTATGATTGAAGCACTGATGTCACATGGATTATTTTAACTATGTCCTCACTAAGTTTCTGAGCCCGGAAACATTTCAGTAGAGATATTTCATTTTAGAAGAGAATGGCTGCTGCACATAAGTGTATACTTGTTGGTAGCTAGGTTGTTTAATTATCACTTGCTGCTAAGAAGGAATCTTTTGTTTCTTAAGTATTTGTATGTTGCTTTTTCGTCTTTGTTTATATTTTTGATTGCACTTACTAGTAATTTAAATAAGTGCCCCCCGGATAGATAGAAACTTAAGTGAAGTTTTGATTTGAGCTATTTGCCCTGCTATTGGCTATTTGGAGGTGCAAAATGAGACTAAGCCTACAGTGACTGTAAGCTATTTAAACTTAATAACTTGTAACTTAACTTGTAATACTGTAATAATGTAATGCTGTAACACTTGTTCATAAGTCTGTTTTTTAATTATTACTTGCCGCTAAGAAGCAAAGAATCTGTACTAATTTAACAGGAATAGGTAAAAGTAGGAATTGAAATACTGGATTGTATTTCCAGTGACAAATATTCACTTATCACAGCTGGGAAAGTGACCAGTGTTTTGCCGATGTTACATTTATTTATACTAATAAGTGCACGTAAAAAAAAGCTGTTGCGTGTTAGTTGCATGTTAAAACGGCTTGCCATATTTCTCATGCATTTGCTCTTTGTCAGGTCGCGCGGTGAGGAGCAGAGCATCTTCCTCCTCCTCCTCATTCACTCACTCACTCTCCTCATTGCCATAACAACGGATGCAGCGCATCAGTCCGCTCGGGATCAACGTTCAGCAGCCGCGCGGGGCGGAATAAACCCG
Source organism: Enteromius thamalakanensis (assembly GCA_032357475.1). Lineage (NCBI taxonomy): Eukaryota > Metazoa > Chordata > Actinopteri > Cypriniformes > Cyprinidae > Enteromius > Enteromius thamalakanensis. The sequence continues at coordinate 811,972 of JAUCMT010000088.1, forward strand.
CACCGGTGCCGTTAAGACTCCGCAAAGGTGACACGCACGCGCGCGCCTCTCCGAACTATTTACGTCAAACCGTTTAAGCTCCTTGAGGGAGACGAGCGCACGCGGGAGATCCTCACCGGGGTTCTTCGGTAACGGTACAACCGGGGAAGGCGAGGGAACACAGACAAGCAGAGAGCAGGAAGTGCAGCGTGGGAAAGCGAGGAAAATCTCCGGGGATCTCCAGCGCTTACTTCTCCATCTACGGTCCTCTCGTTTTTTTCCGCCATGGCTCGGGAGAACGGAGAGGCCGGCGGGGATTGCTCGTGGAAGAAGCAGGTCGATGATATCAAGGAGATGTTTGAATTCAAGGAGGTGCTCGGGACGTGAGTAACTTTTGTTTTGGCTTTGACACGCGGCTGTAACCCATAGTTTCATCGTAGTTACTGCAGTTAATGACCTCTACTGAAATAACCAACTTAAACTGATGCGCTGGTGTGGATTGCTGGTTTTACAGAGGTTTTGGGGACTTACTGGCAGGTTTCCCTCAGTTGAACACCAGTTTGGCCAATTAAAAGCCACTTAAAACCAATAGCCTAAATCGTCTTGGACTGGTTTATGGCTTTTAGTTTAAGAAGAGACTTCTGTAAAATCAGACATAGCCTAGTTTGTGATTACTTTTAAACAGCATCAGTATATTTCTGTGTCTTCTTGTTTGTTTTAAATGCATTGTTGGCTAATAATAACAATTCAATAACACTTTAAATATGAACACTTTGAATAGAGTTATATACATTTGATAACAAAAATATTGAGTTAAATTGAAACAAAGATTATGTATCATAATAATTTTAAACATTTTACAGTGTTAACATAGTAAATTGTGAGTCTTGTGTGTAAACTGTATGCTGTAAATGCTCCTTTGTAACCCAAATAGATAGTTTTCTCTTGTTTAGTTGGTGAATTGAAAACTAGTAAATAATCAATTATGAACAATAACTAAAACCTTAAAATGGTATGATCACTTGCTTGCCAGTTTAAGGTGGCCAAACTGGTTTTGAACCAACCAGCCACCTTAAACTGGATTTTCCAACAGGTCTTCTTGCCATGCATAAATGTTTTGTTGTATCTACACAAGAGGAGCAATAATGTTCTGATGGTGGTTTCATTATTATTCATTACTAAATGGGCAATGCATTGCAAAAACAGTGTTTTTGATTGCCTGAGTGTGTTTTGGGTGGAGTTATTTCATGCTTTGGTTTTTGTTTAATGCGTAAAGGGACATGGTTTCTGTTACCCCGCATACAGTGCTTGTGCAGCAGTTGTGGTCATGCACGTGTTTGATGGCAAACGGTAGTACCGTTTTGCAGTCTGCAGCCATCTTCATGCATGCTTGATTTCACCACAAAAGTAATTTGCTTCTGGTTGTTAGTTTATTAAATGCCTTCTGGACCTATTAAGATGAACCTATGTGTCATCTGCTGTAACAAACAAACTAGTACATGGTGCACCAATGCAATGTTTATATTATGCATCCTCACAGGCCTGCACAGTGTTTGTACGTGCTGTGTGTGGTGGGTCGCCTGGTCGCTTTGACTGCAGTAATTTAATCTCTCTGTGCTAACCATGGGAGAGTCGGATTAACCAGGTCGGATTATTGCTCTGGAGGAAGATTGGCCTTGAATAGATTGTGTCCAAATTTCGTAATGCACATCTGAGAGGTTTACTTCAATTGTTATAGTTTACACACAGGGCCTAAAACTGAAATTTTGCTACACATTTAAGCATTTAGCAGATGCTTTTATCCAAAGTGACTTACAAATGAGGGCAATACAAATTATCAAATCAACAAAAGAGCTACAATATGTACATGCATGCTAATAGCTGCTGACGTGAAATATGTTAATTATTTCATTAAAAACAGGCAGAACAAATTGCACTATTAATTGTTAATATTTTCATGCATTATTATTAAAAAAAAACACAAATCTGTGAAGAAGCGTTACTCTACCACTATTGAACTATAAAGTAAATGATGTTCAGTTTCTTGCACAGACTTGCTTCACAGGTGCCGCAAGGATTAATTTCGCCTCAATATATGAGTACACTAACACAAACCTAATCTGCTCCGAGAGTCTATGAGCAGTTTACAGTTTCTTTTGAGAAAAACATGTCATAAAAGTCTTCGTAAATCATCATAAATATCTTCACAGCAACCTGTCAAAATAGAAGTCTGGTTTAACTTGAAGAAACTGTGACAGAAATATTATAGTACTACTAAAGATATTATAAATGATTATTAAAACATTTAAATAATATTTAGCAGAATTTAACAGAAAATTGAAAATACACAATTTATGGAAAAAAATAAATAAATGAATTAATAATAATAAAGAGATGCTTTAAATATGAATATTTAATGAAAGTATTAAAATCGGCATTAAAAATTTAACTTATGTAAAAAAAAAAAAGATGAATTGCTGTTTAGCATTGTAAGCGTCATGATTTTAGTTAATAAGACATGTGTTTTGTAATTTCTGAGAACGTTAAAGTTAAAAGTAAAACTGTCAAAGTTTAAGGAGCCGTATGTAAGAAATTTTTTGTAATAATCATAAAATGTCTCTGTTATGTTCAACAGGCATTAAGAAAACATGTTAAATAAAAGTACTCATATCGCTGACAGTAGTAGTACAGCCTGGATATTCTCGTTTAAAAAGCGCAGTTGCAGC
>JAUCMT010000088.1:818186-830382 GCA_032357475.1 Enteromius thamalakanensis
TTCATGTCTGTGAAAGTGTACCCAACGGTTGTTCAGTGATGTGGTAAGCCTAAGATCCTGAGTCAGCTGTCCGGGTGTAATCTTTAGCTTTAACGCTGTCTGCGTTTAAAAAGGGGGAAGTTACACTTACTCTGACAGAAAGTATCACATATTGCTTAAAGGTGAAGTGTGCTGTTAAATACGTCGACCTGTTCAGAAAAGTGTGTTGTTGTTTTGGGGTCTGAAGAGGTTGACAGCTTTGCAAGAACTCCCTCTTATAAACGGGCCCCTGTGGCACAATCTGTTTTTAGAGAACAAAAACATGCACAGTTTTGCAAGTTTCCTCTGATGCAAACATCTTGTGACCGCTCTAATAGATCCCCTGTGTGGCTCACACAACCATCTGTTATGTGCCATCAACGTGTGCGGCACGAGTATCCATCAGGTATTTACAGAGAAGCTACACGACTGGGTCTTGTAAGATCTTCATGAAAGTCATCTCATCCAATACATGCTGGCGACCGATTTTCAGGGAGTTTCACAGTAACTCTATAAGTTGTTTGGCTTTGAGGTCATTGATGCCAGATTAATCTGCACTGATCAAAGCAAATGAGATTCACGGTGGAGGAAACCCGTCTGGAGATTATCCGCTCCCTTCCGTCTCTCCTCAAGCTCTGCTGTCTTTGGCTCGCTCACTCGCTCTTCTGTTCATCCGAGTGTATGGTCTGGTTCCTGCCATCGCTTTCAGCCAAGGGGACGACCGTCTGTACTCGTGTCACCAATGTTTATCAGCAAAGCTTGTTCACTTAACAAGAGCGGGCAGATTCTGAATGAGATTATGCCCAAATCCCATCTGCTGCTGACAACACGGGCACAGCAACACGCCACCCACAAACAGTCTTATGTGCATTTATAGACTTCAACTTGTCTTTTTTAGCATTTGATGTACTTTAGTTGCATTATAATAAATAAATTAACTAATGTTAAAAAAATGACACCTTATTGTAAAATGTTACCATATCAAATTGCATCTCTAAAGTTTTGTAATGTATATATATATAAATATATCTGTTGAACACATGATTATCTCTTAACATTTAAGATTACCTTTGGCCTCTCAAGTATACTGACTGAAACAGACATTTAGGATTACTTGAATGACCTTTATATAACACCCCCGTACTCATTTTTTGGGACGTCCCCGCACTGAAATTTTTTGCCCACAATGAATACAGAGCCTGCCCACACAGCCAGCGCTTCACACCACTCATTTCAAGTAGGATTAGATTCACTGACACAGCTTTCAAGTCCGTTAGGCAGGGAAGCTTTACCCCGGCAATGTTTTTATTGACACTTTGCAGCCCCTTTAAACATATGTGAGTCATTAATAATGCCCTGCCTGTTGTGTAGCAGGTATAATATGCCCGTGATTAGTGGGTTTGTATTACATCTCAGCAAGGGCTTCACTTGATGCCTTCGAGAAGACCTGCATTTCAGCATGCCTCACTAATGTTGGATTGAGTGTGTGCTGTGTGGCCTTTGGTGGAAATGCACCAAGGGACTTCTACAGGGACAAATTAGTATATTTAAAAGAGTAGCGGCAGGTAAATTGAATGTTACATTATCACCAACCAAAAATAAGGTTAAATTGTTTTCCTTTTTACATGCAAACATGTCCATGTTTTCCTAATCGTGCATGAGATACTATATCTGAGTGCAATCAACTTGACTTTTTCACAATTTTTCATGTGACATTGTTACATTAAATTCAAATAACTGGACTATACATGTGCAACATGTGGTCACATTTTAGTTTGTTTTTGACATTTTTTTAAATAGCTGCTAGTATATAGTACTGTATATACTACACAGTATGCAGTACTCAGTAAGCAGCATGAATTTGCATGCTAATAAAACAGGTCATTTAGCTAAATCAGATAGAATTCCAAATAATGGGGGCATAAAAATGCAATTTAGTAAATTCTAAATGACTGCGTTCAGTAGTACTTTATGTATTGATGTGTTAATGGTGTATTTTGGCGTTATTTGCATGTGGGGAGTGTATATGTGTGTATAGTGCATGACTTAGTGTTGCTTCTGTGATTGTGGATCAGTTCATGAATTGTGCGGCCCTTCCTATTTCAGTGTATCTCTTTAAGAATACTTAATGCCAAAAATAGAGGGACAGAATGAAGATTCCCTTCCCTACATTAGCTTTTAGCGTTCATTACTGCGTTTATCTACAATCTTCCACTTGTCACATTCTCCATGCGCTAACACACTTAAACATAAAGCTCAGACACAAGCACTGACCATTATTTAAGGATCAATCTAATATATAAATAGTACCTTTGTAAGTAGTGACTAGGTCTGAATATAGCTCTTTATTTAGCCTAGCGGCTCAGGGCTTTGGCATTCACCGTGAGTCCCGCTGACAAATAGTGCAGCAATTTAAGTCTATTACGTTAGCCACATTAATCTGTATCAACGTCAACATTAAGTTCTTTCACAAGCGTCAAGTTGTTTCCTCGATCTCTATCTCTGCTAAGCCAGGACTGGCCTACAGCGATATTGGAGCTAAGGGATAAAGTCATAATTTGGAACCGTTTGCAGGGGAACAGCCTGTCTGCGTAGAGGACAGTGTTGAAGCTTAGTGTGAAGTATATTGGAAAGGGCACTGGAAGTGAACTTGGCTAAATAAAAAAAGACTGTTTTGGAACAGCCTGTTCATTATCTGCTTGGCCTTTAACTAAGCCCTGTGCTGATTCTGAATGCATCCTTACAAAGTCTCGGCCTCACGGACCAATCATAGTTTGCTTACTGATAGTCTATCGCGCAAGACGTACATTTAAAGTTAAAAGTTGAGCATGCTTTATGTGATTGTGATGATTGCATAATTTTAAATTGTTTGCAATTCTTAAAAAAAATAAATAATAAATTAAAAAAAAAAAATTAAATAAAAAAAAAATTAAAAAAAATTTTAATTTAAAAAAATTAAAAAAATTAAAAAAACAAAATTAAAATTAAAAAAAAAATTAAAAAATTAAAAAAAAAAAATTAAAATTAAAATTATATTATATCAATTATATAAATTAAAATTATATATAAATAAATTAACCCTAACTTAACCCTAAATGAATTTTTTCTTTAAGTTTCTAAAGCAAAATTATATTCTCGTTTAGTTTACCTTAAAGAACAAAAATAACTAAAAATCTATAATAAAAAAAAACTACATAGAAATATTAAAAATATAACAGAACCTAATAAAAATGACGAAGCTACAACAAAATTACCAACATTTTTACAAAAAAAAAAAAAACATTCAAAATATCCATAAAAATGATAATGGTATATCAGCAATACTAAAATAACACTGATTGTTTGACATCTGAAAAAAACATTTAAATATGCGTTTTAATTATGGTGCATAAACATGTTAGCATTAAACGTTTTATTGTGTTTTAAATTTCTGTAGAAAAACTATTAAATTATATACTATTTTGTCAAATTAAAAAAATACAAATGAGGTAATTTATATGTTCCCAGCATTCTCAGCTGCCATCACTTTCACTCTTTTTTTTGTTCTGTCATATCTGATCTTAGTTCTCCCTGCTCTTTGATAAGACTCTAACCCAGCAGAGACTCTCTCCAGCACAGGATCCCCGCTGTGAGCACGGCCTGATCCACGTGGAAACCCAGAGAACAGGGCAGAACATGTGACAGGCCTCCTCTTTAACATCACAGTAACTTTGCAGCAATGTCATCTCTAGCATAACAGCTTTGCCATTACAAAGCCATTTAAATCCACAGTTCAACATTACACAAAAGCAAATATAGATTTTGAACTGAATAATGTGTGTTCGCTACTTAACATGGCATTAAAGGCAACTTAGGGAAGACAAAAGTGTATGAAGCCAAGCTAAAATTGGTTGACGGGTCTAGTAATGCATCTGACTACTTGGTGGCAAAATGTATGCCGCAAAATCATTCACGAACTTTAGAAACATCATGTGAATTTTGTGGTGCTCTAGCTGAGTGGCTAATGCGTGAGCTTGAATGGTTTAGTGGCAGGTGCTGAGGTCTTCAGTTGCCATAGTTCTCATTTTCTCCATCAACCCCAATACCTTGCCACAAGGATACGCAGCTGGAGTTTAGCAGTGCTCTGCAATATTTTGTAAATGTTCCCTTATATGATGAACATGCAAGTCGCAACAGCGGCCGTCACCCAATTCAGTCAGAACACTTGCTGACCTGCTGAGCAAGAGGGATGTTAGCATGGCCTCAGGGGGAGACAGATCCCAGATATCTATAAACTCAGTAACCCCAGTCATTACTGCAACTAAAACTGCAAACAATAGCTTTGTTTTGAATTAATATTTCTTTCATGTCCTCGTAATTTTTCACAATCAATTTATTCTCAAACAATAAAATCAACTATTGCCTTATTATACTGTTATGGGTGCCATGTCATGGTAACTTTAAAACAAGTTGTAAAGCTTTCTATTGAAGCTAGACAAATATGCATACTGTATTATCTTGTGCAATCTGCTTCTCAAGTGAATGTGTCTTGTTTTAAAGGGATTTATGAAAACAAGGTGGTAATATATTAAACATCAAAATATTGTTTTCATTGCATCTGATGGCTATTTTACACAGGTTGGTATGATTCTTTAGGGTTTACTTCTGAAAATAAAATTTCTCAGTGGTCATGTAAAACCATGTATTTCTACCTAATTACATCTTTACCTAATATTCATGTAAAAACAGCTTAGTATACCATCATACTTATAACAATACATTAATCTATTGTCTAATTGATAAACTAACAAATATTCTGAGAAACATTATGCATGGAAGGTATGCTTATTGCATGCTCTATTTCATCAACAATATTGTGTTATTTAAGGCAATAACATTTTGCACATTTTCAAACATGACTTAAGCATCCAGACATTTTTTTAGAGCTACCACACTCTCAGAAGTTAAGGTACAAAAGCTGTCACTAGGTCAGTACCTTTTTGAAAGGTGTGCTTTTGTACCTATTAGGTTCAAATATGTACACTTTAAGTAGGTACAAAAATGGACCCTTTAGGTGCAAATATGCACCTTTTGAAAAGGCACCACCCCAGGTACAGCTTTTGTGCCTTAATTTCTGAGAGTATTCTAGTAGGAAACACTGTAAAATAATTTATAACTGGAGGTGCATGTTCACAGAACTGATGAATAATAGTCTAATAATTATTGTAGACAGTTAATAATTAATGACAGAGTTAGAAAGTTCTAAACTTACTGAGTATGAAATCTTCAGCTTAGGAAAAGCAAATGTCAGCTATGGACGTACAAGATTTTGTACGTGAATATTTGTGTTATTTTTCTTCTGATGAATGTTTTTGCTACACCCAGTGCATCTCAGGAGTTTGTCTCAGTCCTTTCAAAGGTTTCTTTTTCATTAGGCTTCTCTTTCCACATCACATCTTTCTCCCTCCCCTTCTCTTTCTTTCCCTCTCTGGCCATGTTTCATGAGAGACCTACTTTGAAAAAGTTCCATTACAGGTTGTCCCCTCAGAAGGGATCTAAATAAAGTGACTTTTAATGTAAGTGTCTTGTACGTGCGTGTCCCATTTGTGCAGCCGGAAGCGCAGCAGGTTGTTGTCCTTGAGTTGTGCTGGTCTTAATGTTGGTCTTGCACTCTTTCCCCACTCTCTTATACTCCCTCTCTTGCTATCTCAGCCATGGATGATACCAATTATGTCTTTGTGGCATGAGTTAAAAGCCAACCTTTTGGAGGTTGATTTATTCTGTAATCTAAAATTTAAACATTAAAGGAATGGTCATCATTTACTCACCTTCAAGTAGTTCCAAACCTGTATGAATTTCTTTGTTATGCCGAGCACAAACGAATTTGTGTGAACAATTGTTTTGGTCACCATTGATTTCCATAGTAGGAAAAAATATACTATGAGAGTCAGTGGTTACCCAAAACAGCAAACTTTCTTCAGAATATCTTCCTTTGTGTTCGGCAGGACAAAGAATTGAGTAAATGATGACCGAAATGTCATTTTTGATTGAACTATTCCTTTAAGTGTGATAAATATATAACGATTTAGAAAAAATATGTGCAAAGGCATCGCAGCTGCTTGGCTCCAACCACTGACAATAACAAGGTTGATCCATCTTCATAGTTTCCCAGCATGCTTTATGTGCGATTAGAAGCCAAAATGTAATACTTGCCTTTAGACGGTTGCTTTGATCTGAAATCCAAAATGTAAAAAAATACTGAATGTGATTAATATATAATGATTTAGAGAAAAATTGTGCATTGGCATTGCAGCTGCTCGGCTCAAAACACAGAAAATGATATCCCAGCATGCTTTAATCAGAAGCCATAGTTTTATAATTGTCTATAGGTGGTTTGTTTTAATCCGTAATCCAAGTTTGAACAATACTAAGGCTGATTAATAAACATTGAGAATTTGGCCATTGCAGTTGCTGGGCTCATACCATCAGCAATAACATGTTTGATCCATCTCCACAGTATCCCAGCATGCTCCCTGTTTGATTTCTCTAGGGTATCTCGGGCTGGTTCTCTCTCTCTCTCTCATAAGGGGGTGTACGTGCACCCGGACAGGCTATTACGCTGACTGATTTCCTTCTTTGTCTCTATTGCTCATGTTCATCAGATAAAGTTTCTATCTCTCTGTCATGCCATGAAATATGAGACTCGAAGAAGATAACTCGAGATACATTCAGGCATCGCTCTTTCATTCATACATGCATAAACTCCAAAAAACCTAGTGAGCTAAACGTTGAACCAAAAAATAAACAGCAACATTATGCTGCCTTAAAAGATACCTAATTCTAAAGCAGCATTGCATGAATCCCTTGCAAAGAATGCAATCCAAAGATGCTGATTATAAATCTAAAAATGCAGAAAATAACTGATTACTTTATCCAATAATTGTGCACTCACTGTTTGTTCATGCTTAGTAGAGTATTGAATCATTAGCATCATAACATGCCAACATCAAATTCTAGCCTATATTAGCAGCCAAACTAACGCATTGTTTGTTTAGAGCGCTCTTTAATGCTGCATAGATTCTGATCGGTGTTGATCAGCTGGAAAAGCTATTGTTTCCCCCTTTCATTTTCATTTTAGTTATGGTGTAAACTTTGTAGTTAGCACTATTGTCTTTGCGTGAACAGGCCTTTTATACTCTGTGGTTCTTTCTGATCTGCAGAGCAACTGTTCTCCTTCAGAGCACAGCCTGCAGGCGTCTGCCCAATGCAGGTGGGGGTGGTATTTTTCCTGTTTGTGGCTGCTACTGTACAAGTTTAGCCCCCTTTCCCGTAACGCTTTCTTTAATTGAGGTTTTTGCATAATGGCCTGCGGTTGTTGTACAAGAGTACCCATCATGTCTGTTTAATTGAAAGCTCTTTGTTGTAGTTTATGGAACAGAACGTTCAAGCGCAGCCGTTCCTTTGATGAGCAAACTCTCGTGTGGAGTCCTTTCTGTAAATCAAGTGTGTACGGCAATGGACCATCAGTGCATGTGTGTGTTTAAACAATCAGTGATTGACTGCACAGAGGTTAGTTATTGCTACATGATTTTCAGCACTTTAACTTAATGTAATGAGCTTCCATCTAAGTTATTATACTAAAAATATAATAGAAAATTATTTATATATAAAGTATATACTTATTTAATTATATATATATATATATATATATATATATACATATACATATTTTTTTAAGATATTAAAAAAACATTTTTAAGGTTATATGCACCACAAAAATGTTCTGTTAGAGGAAGCAGGTTGTATTTATTAAGAGGAAACAGAAGCCAGCCAAAGTTCACTCACTCGAATCCTGCACTGAATACCCTGAATATGTATGATTATGAGTTTAAAGCTTTGATAATACTTGCTAGGGTAATTCTGTGCATGCTCTGCGGATGCTTTATTGCTGCTCTTAACACATGTCTGGCCTTTCTTTGACTCCTTGTTGCATGTGTTTGTGTGTGTGTGAGATAGAGGGAAAAAAAGGATGATGTTTTATATGTTTCATCTTAAAGGGCCAAAATGATTAACTCACATTTGTTCCTAATCTGTGGAATACAATAGGAAAAAAGACAGAGATGCTTTGGAAAAAGTTCATGCTGCTCTTTTCTATACAATAAATGCATATTGTAATCAGCAGATTGATAAAATAATTTGAAGCCATATGATGAGCTTTGTATCCAGAATTTAAGACATTCACTTACAATTTTATTTATGCTTCTGCATATTAAAGACACGCATGTGTTTTGTTATGATATACGCAGAGACTAATGTCAGTGATTGGAAATATGGTGCAGTTATTTTTTTACATTCAGTTTAATGTGAAAATTTTGGCTTCAGAAGACCTTTGGACCTTAAAAGCAATTGGTCAGTATAATCTTAAAGGGATAGTAAACCCAAAAATTTAAATTCTGTCATCGTTTACTCAGCCTCAAGTTGTTTCAAACCTGTATGAGTTTTTTTTAAGAAAAGTGTACAGTATAGTACAGTATAGGGCGAAAAAAATACCTGCAACTGTTTAGTTACTCACATTCTTCATACAGATTTGTAACCACCTGTAAGTGAGTAAATTACACTTTTTTTAAAATAACTATTCCTTTAAACCAAACGGACAGTAGTGAATCTGAGTAGGTTTGTGTTGCACGCTCACTGATTTTCTGCCCTATGAAACAACTGCACTGGTTTCAGATTGGGATTCCTATGTGTGTGTGTGCGACTCCTCCACCCCTGTATTTCCTGGTTAGGTATCAGATCAGTGTTATCAGATCACTTTGAACAATAGAATAGAACAGGATAATGTGTGTGTTTGTGTGTGTGTCTCGAGTTTTATGTGCTTAAGGGATTGTCTGCTCCCTTGACACAGACAACGCAAATTTATCTTGTGAAAAAAAAAAGATAGAAAGAGAATCAGGTAAGAGGTTGAGATAGCTATATCCTCTCTAGTTCGTTAGCGGCAGAAACAGGAGGCTAGATTGGGCGGCTTGTGAGTGTCTCGGGCTCAAAGCAGTAGGAGCGCTCAGATCAGACTCTGCCTGTGATGTGATTTGATCACATATCTTAATAGAGTTACCATGGAGCTTCATCTGTGTTCCCCCACAGTGCCCTTGCATGCGCTGTCTGTCTCTCTCTTGCTGTTTGCAGGTGCAGCTACAGAGAGAATATGCAGGCTTCCTGTGGTTTGTACCGGTGTGCACTGTTACTCCATTCACAGTGCAAAAACACACAAATAAACACGCACACACATACAATCCGCCGATTAAATGTTGCTCAATGCTCAATTTCGGAGTGAGAGGTTTTGATAACAGATGTTTGATAATAGGGGCTTTTAGGAAGAGGGTGAGATCTCAGCTGTGTTATTCTATGAGAGATTTGTGTGTTTTGAGGGCACGGGGTGCTGGCTTTCTGCAGACGAGAGTGTATTAGTGTTGCTTTATCAAATGCGGTGACCCAAAACTGACCCTTTTAATTCATCGCACATGTTTGTGGCCTTGCACATGGGTCACATTCTGTCATCTTTCACTTTACTGCTAAAAGAAAATGGAAATAAGTGGTTTCACTAGCGTGGGCTTTTAACCTTCGGACTTGGGTAAACAGCAAAAACAAGCATGGTCTGATATTTTGTGAAGAAAGTGTGCCCTGCATGTGGGTGGTTGCTAAGGTGTTGAGAGTGGTTCGGGTGGTTGCTAGGGTGTTTTGTTTTCTTTATTCTAAACATTTTGGTCTATACATAGCTCAGGCCTTTTTTTTTTAAGTAAATGTGGATTTCTTGCCAATTTTAATGTCTGCCAAGCAAAAAAATGTACATTTGATAATTTAGAGAGGGTATAGCACATTTTTTCATCAACCAACTTAAAAAAAAAAAAAAAAGGATTGATAAATATTTTAATAAATATAAATGATATTTTATAGTGTAATCGATATATATTATACACACAAACACACACATTCATGCTTAAATATGTATTTATACTGTGTATTTTATTGTAAAATACCTTTTTAAAATGTATGTTATTATTTATTTATTTATCAAAATATTTGTAGTATATACATTTTATTTTGTTTGTATTAAGTGTATTATTTTTGGTAACAGTTAATGAGCTCTGAAAAAAATTCAAATCTTTCACATTTTTCACAGACTCCCTAGCACCTTTCTGCATCGAATGAAAACCATAGTGACATGTAAATTCCTGTTAAATCACCAACTACTGTGTTTTTACTCTCTTATAAAATCAGTGTACCATGATACAGCACTCTTCTGGGAAGGATTCCTGTAGGTTTTATTCTAGTCATTTAAAACAGTTTGTAAACATTATCTTCCATTTTCCACAGTTCTGTCAGGACCGCATAGAGAAAAAAAGAACATGCAGTCGTTTAAAATAAGAACTCGCTTGGCGTTAATTTTAGAGAATGTACAAGAGGCAGTAGGAAAGAGAAAAGTGGGATTTTGCAGTGATGAATTGGAGGGAGCGTGCAGTCAGAATGAGAAGATAATAAGACGTGTAATTACCCATGGTCCTTTGGGCCTGCCCTGGATAATATCTCAAAGAGAGTGCGAAAGCAATGCCAGAGCGACTTTTCTTTTACAGTGAATGTTCTTGTGCTATTTTGTGCAGCTCCAGCTCCATCCCTCGTCCCTCATATGCCCCGAGTGTCTTCTTGTCATCCTGGCCCTCACAGATCTGTCTGTTTCACGTCTGTCTCTTCTGTAGACTTGCTGTCAATAGGCTAATCATCACTTTTGTAACCATGGTAACTGCAAATGGATGCTCCAAAACGGCTGTAGTTAAGGGAGTATGACACTTTGGCTCCAGTAATTACCCATGATCCTCTCTTGCATCACAAAAAACTTCAATTAACAGGTGGGCATAGAGTGCGATTGTGTTTGATGAAATTTCAGTGATTTATAGAACAACCCTCCAAACTTTTATCTAGCTCTGTGTGTGTGTGTGTGTGTGTGTGTGTAGCTCTATGACTCAGGGCTTTTTACTGAAATTACAGGCTTCTGCAACCCACTGGTCGTCATATGAGTCACGACCTTAGGGAGACGCAGACACATAAACACACACACACACACACATCTCTGATCACACCTCGTCAATCGCACCCACTCGCCTGTATTTGTGCCAACGGCCGTAGATGAGTGTCAGTATGAATCACACACCATCATAAACTTTTTCACTGTTAGTGTGCACAACAATGAAAACTTATTTGAAGCGTGAGGATGATCGATACACACACACACACAAACTTATTTCTCAAACCAAGAGGGATGCCTTAGATGTTAACATATCCTTAAGATACCTTCTTTTGGCCATGGCATAACAAGATAGGGAAATAGTAAATCTCTGATTTTATCTTAATCAGCAACAAGGTACAAGCAACATGACCTTTTTAGATTTTTTTTATTGGACTGGGTATTTCCACCAACAGTGAAATCTCATTGTGCTCCTTTTGACTGTATATTAAACATCAACCTTCGGTTATACAGACAAGGCTTAAGCCTAGTCCCAGAATAAATATAAATCTGAGCTGTTTCAACTGAAAGAAACTTGCATTGACTGATCTTAAAACATGTCAGTGCCTTTGTTTTGTTCTATGATGCACACCAGTAATGCTTTTTTCAAAGGCATGTTTATAAAATTACTTAAATGTTGTAACTGATCTATGGCCTAATCCTGTTTTAGGCTAAGCCCCTATCAGTGAAACTGGGCCTAAATGTCAGATATTTCCTTTGAGAAGGTAAACTACCAGAAGTCAATCCCAGAATATACCGTTCAGTGCACCATGATGGCTGACGAATTTAGAGCAATTTTGCTATTATTTATTTATTTGATTTATATTTATTTATTTATTTATTTAAAACAATTTTTAGAAAAAAAACCTTCATAACTACTGATTCAAATTGTAATACAGTTAATCCAATGTTGCTGTGCTTGTTTGTATAGGGCTGCACAATTTTAATAATTAAAAAAAAAAATTTATATGCTAACATCAAGCTTTTACAGTCATGTAATGTTTGTATTTGGTTATTTTGTGTGTTGTTGAGTGAATGTTTTAGCTCAGTTTGAAGTGGTAACAACCATAAAAGTGGTTTTATTGCAGGGCTTCTCAATCCTGGTCCTGGAGGTCCGCTGTCCTGCAAATTTTAGCTCCAACC
>JAUCMT010000088.1:837280-873301 GCA_032357475.1 Enteromius thamalakanensis
TCCTTCTATCTATCCATCTATCCTTTCTTCTATCTATCCTTCCTTCTACCTATCCTTCTATCTATCCATCTATCCTTCCTTCTACCTATCCCTCTATCCTTCCTTCTATCTATCCATCTATCCTTCCTTCTACCTATCCCTCTATCCTTCCTTCTACCTATCCCTCTATCCTTCCTTCTACCTATCCCTCTATCCTTCCTTCTACCTATCCCTCGATCCTTCTTTCTACCTAACCCTCTGTCCTTCCTTCTTTCTATCCTTCCTTTTACCTATCCCTCTATCCTTCCTTCTACCTAACCCTCTGTCCTTCCTTCTATCTATCCATCTATTCCTCTTTCTGTCTATCATCTATTTATTCATCTATCCAAAATTACTAAACCATATCAAGAGAACTAAATATCAAAGTCTTGAAGATGGGTGCTTTTTGACCGCATAGCAACCACCTGAAACAGCCTGCCAGCACCCTAGTAACCATTCAGAACTCATAAAATATACTGCCATTTATTTCATCTCTGTTTTAATAACAGAATGCTGTCCTCATCATTTGCTCTCTTTTACTTTACTTTACTGCCTCTTTCCTTGCTGTGTGAAAGGCAGTACAGAGATGACGGTTGCTGGGGAGCTTAAAGGAGTTGATTTTGGCTCCGGTGTTGAATGCTTGTTAGCAGTCCAACCTGAATATGTCTTATGATTCATGTTCATGTTGCATTGAACAAAGCTGAGAAAATAAGACCGACTTAATCAGGGATTAATTGTGCAAAGTGTGTGTATGTGGATGTGGTATTCTGGATAGCATTTGCAAAGACTAATTCTATACTAATTTCTGTATATTTAATCCTGTCTTAGAATATTCTTTCGTCAAGCACATGAATCGTGCAAAATCATGTCTGGGTCATACTTCATCTCAAAATCAAAGGCAAAAATTACAGGCTTACAGTTACAATGTAGCACAGAATACAAAGAGTGTTGTCTAATCCCAGTCCACCAGAGAAGGAAGCACATCCCAAATAGCATGGCTTAAAAGTCAAGAATCCAACAACAGTAAAACTAAAAATAAAAGATGTTTTCATTATGCATTTAAATTAATCTCAGTCAAAGATATAATAAAAACATGAAAAAAACAATAAAAACAAAAGAGTTCTGTTTTTTGCAAAGAAAGAGGGAAAGAGAAGGAATGTATAATATTATTAAAATTCTGCTTTTGTAGAATTTGTTATTCTATAAATGGTAAATTGATATATTAAAAATATTATAAAATGATATAAATCACAAACACACACACAAACACATACTGTATATATATATATATATATATATATGAATACATACATACAGGTGTATTAAGATATTCATGATCAACATGATAGAAGATATCAGAAACAGAAAGATGAGCTTTACATATATTGCATGCATGTGTGTGTGTGTGTGTGCGTGACCTGGTAACAAGAAGCCTCTGTTGGCACATGTCCAGTCATGCTGAAGAGTGTGTTTGGTGTATGCAGCAGCAGCAGCAGCAGCAGCAGCATAGCAACAGTGTGAGATTGCCTAAGCAAATATTCCCTAATTCTTTGCTCAGTGTTTTAAAAGCTTTTACGTGTGCTGGCAGATGGCAGATGAGATGGAGATTTTCTCAGGGACCTCATCAGCAAATGGGTGTTCTCAAATCTCAGGCCACCCCTGTCTACACACACACACACACACACACACAGGGGATCATTACTTAATTCAGCTGAACTCTGAGATCTGATGGACATGTTTTAGTTTAAATGAAAAGTAAAGGTCATTAACCTTATACTGATCTCATTCTCAGTAAGCTCAGTATTCAAGCTCCAGGTGTGTTAGCCATGTGAGCTCTTTTAGAGACTGTATAAGAGAATAGGATTGACCGCCCGTAGATTAATAAATGGGATAAATCATAGCGGTCAATAAAATTCAGTCCATCTTTTACGTTTTTCTTCATTCAAATATAGAGCTTTACTTAAATGTTCATTACCTACAGGTACCTACAAAACAGCTAAAATAGGTGCTACCCAGTTGATCTGAGAGTAAACTGATTGGACTGACTGGTTACAGTTGCTTCTTGCTATTAAATTGATTCAAGTGTTTCAATTATGTTCATAAAGGCTGCATGAAATAAAAATTTACTAATAAAAAAAATGTATCACACTGAAAATGCACAGAAAATGCTAGTGAATATCATAAATAATTACATTTGAAGTAAATCTCTTTAAAAAATTTAACATCTTTGAAATATATATATTTTTTTATTTTAGGTTTCAACCTCATAATTTTCTTTTACAGTAATCCATTTCTATCAGATGTACATCATAATGCAAAAAAACATGTATTTTTGTTGCATTGCAGCATTAACAAAGTAGTTGGAATATAAAAATAATAATTACAATAATTATTTTAGTAGTCATTGCATCTGTTCCAGATGTAGGCCTCCTGGAGTAACCTAAGGTTAAGCTCCTTCCTCAAGGGCACTGGCATAACTTAACCAGACTTACAGAAAACTTTAACACTGCTCTGCTGATGTCTTGCAAGCACTGGTGTTTCCTTCGGGAAATGCAAATCTAGTTTGTAAATATGTGTGTTTGTAGAGTCACTGCTGAATAGTGTATGAGAGCAGAGGACACAACAGAAGGCTTTTAGCACCAGTGCGTAGATGCTGATGGCTGTAAACTACTTAATCACATTCAGTGCTTCTGAGACTGACTGGACTGTGTGCAACATTCATTTGTGTGAGTGTGCTGTAGCCTCAATTCATCTCCTGCTGATGACAGCACATGCAGCGCTCCATCATTAAACATGCCTTCATCAGACATATACATGATGTATGAATACATGCACACTCTTGCACACATACTTAGGCTGCAAGAAACAAACACAGTTTCACTGTGAGTTATAAATCATGTTGGTTCACTTGTCCTACTGAGCCTGGTTCCTCCCAAGTTTTTTTCTCCACACCTGATGCAGTTTAGGATCCTTGCCAGGATCACCCTTGGCTTGTTTAGTTGGGGTTTCAAAGACACTGAATATTAAGCGATATTATTGTTTTGAATGCAGTGACACTTTTGCATGAGAAGACAACTTAAACTGACCAAACCTATTGTATTCTACGGAGCTGCTTTATAGCAAAACCAAGTTTCTTTCGTAACTGACTTATTACGTAACAGCTAAACTTAACATACATTAGCTCTACAGAAGAAAGAAGTCTTGAGGCCATTGTTAAAGTACTTCCATTTGAATCTAGTTTGTTTCATAAATGAATCATTTGTATGTTGATTAAATGAATCAGTTGTATGTTGGTTCAGTTCAGTTCAATCACATCTCAATGTTGCATAATCCATCAGTTCTGAATCAACAATAAACGACTGACTGAATAACTATAATGTTGTCTTCTGTACAGATGCTTATAACTGAATTTAGAGTTACTTTATAGCTACATTTAAATTTGTTGTTTCACATGTTTGTTTCATAGTATTCCCTAATATTCTAAAACACAGTAAAAAAATGCCATAGTATTAACTTCCAAAAATGACAGCACTGCAACACCACTATTTCGTTCTGCTGCATGCATTAACCTGTAGCATCCAACTATCACTGTCTGTATTTCCCAGCTCTTCTATCAAAAATGAAGCCATAAACCCTCTTTGCTCTCTCTCTTCTAAAAGGGGTGCGTTCTCAGAGGTGGTCCTGGCAGAGGAGAGGTCCACGGGAAAGATGTTCGCTGTGAAGTGCATCCCTAAAAAAGCGCTGAAGGGGAAGGAGAGCAGCATCGAGAATGAGATTGCCGTTCTACGCAAGTGAGTTCCATTTCCCGTACCACACCTGTACCCATGGCAACAGCATCACCCCTCTCTTCCACACTCATTCTCTCAGTTTGCCAGTTGATAGGAGCTTGTTTGCCTGAGGTTTGACCTCCAGTTACCTTGGTAACTCTGGTGCCCTCGTCCAATTACAGCAGGGAAGCTCCCGCAGATGTTCTCTCTCTGTAAAGCCGCACGCGTGTGAGCCGTGTCCGTGAGTGTGGACAGAGGCTTTGACTTGGAATAGAAAATAAGTGCATGCTTACTGCATACTGAATGCACAGTATATACTGTTGGCTTCCTGTTGTATTAAAAGATAGTCTGCACAATGATAAACAAGTAGATATCATTTTTGAAAAAAAAAAAAAAAACAGAATCTGTAAAACAAAAAAAAATTGTTTCTACTGATTTTAGTGCAATCAAAGGCCTTTTTTCAAATGTGTTTTTTTTTTTATATATAAATTTTTTATTTAGCAAGGATGTATTAAATCATATTTTGATTTTTTGAATTTTCAGAATAAATCCAGTTTTATGTAAAAATGTTGTAATTTCAAACAGTTTTACTCCAAACATACACTGCTTTTCATATATATATATTTTTTATAATTTGTTATTTTTATTTGATTATTAATTTTTATTTATGAATAAAATTATACAATTGATATTTTTTTTATTTATTTAATTTTAATTGATCAAAAGTGACTGTAAAAACATTTATTATGTTTCTATGCAGAAATCGTATTCACAAAATATCAAAATATTTCCACAAAAATATAAAACAGATTAATCTTTAAATGTTGATAATAAGAAGAAATGTTTATCGAGCATTAAATTAGCATATTAGAATAAACTGGAGTAATAATTCAGAAAATTAAGCTTGCTATCACAAGAATAAATAACGATTTAATATATATATATATTCAAAATTTTAAATGGTAAAAAACATTCTTATTTTAAATTGTAATGTTTTAACAGTATTTGTTTTAATACATAAATAAGTGAACTTCTTCATAAAAGTATGTGGTGAAACACGGCAGGTTGTGAAGTCATTTTTGTAATCAGTGAGCTCATGAATATTTATTAATATTAAACGTTGCCAGGCAGTTTTGCACTTTTTGGTCCCTTGTCCTAATTGATATTCATGAAGTGTTTCTTGCTGACTTGGCATGGACACAATATCAGCTTTACCTTTGTGCAGACATTTCAATTGGTAACATTTACATCAAATTAAATACGAAATTATAGTTTTTCACTTCAATTAATCTTGACATGCTTTGTTTGAATGCAATCCAAAATAATATTTAGATTTTTTTAAATATATTTTTATATTTAGCTAAATTAGTGCATGGCCCAGTAAAAGTACATATTACAAATACATTACAGAGTATGTCTGAGCATTAGATGTCTCTGCGTTTAAGATTTTCTTTCTTAACTTTAACACTCAACACACAACTGTTAATTTGCCCACTCTAGCTCAAAGCAAAGCAAACCAAGCTGTCACATACAAGCAGCAAGCTTAACACATATCTCAGGAATTTTCCCTGTCGATGCAAATGAAAGCAGGTGTGTTCAGTGTGTGTGACATATGGCGTGTGACGGGTGTTTCTCCTGAGACTCATCAGGAAGGGCTGCCTCTGATTCTGATATGGGCATCTGTTGTCACA
Organism: Enteromius thamalakanensis; assembly: GCA_032357475.1. NCBI lineage: Eukaryota > Metazoa > Chordata > Actinopteri > Cypriniformes > Cyprinidae > Enteromius > Enteromius thamalakanensis. The sequence goes on from JAUCMT010000088.1 coordinate 842,757, forward strand.
GCGATCGTACCCTGGAGATCGGACACACAGTTTTGTCCTTCAAGTCTCGGTCTCCCTCATCTCATATCATAGCAACAAATGATTGACAGCTTGTCTGCCATCTCCAGGGTGATGCCATAGGCCTGTAATTAGATAGAGCCAGTGAACGAGAGCGTGTTCGTTTCTTCATTGTCTGTTTGTCTTGCCTGCATGTGTGGAAGATATTTCCTTCGCATCTACAAATGAGATAATGAGATGCCCTCATAGGTTAGAGTTTAATCTTCGAAATACCCGCAGAGATTCACTCCCAGCATGCATCGGAGTCATGCTGCCTGACTGACTAATGTTATGTTTAAATATTTATGTCAATTCAATTTATCCAGACACGGGACTCGCTAACCCAAGAGGGAAATTGTATTGCTCAAAGGCTGCTCTTCCATAGCTCACGAGACATAATTGAGCTCTAATCAGGCATGACGTGAAGTTTCCAGGTATAAATGTTTTAGTCCGCACTGAAAGTGGAAATGCTGTGTAAGGCAATAGTCAAGAAAATCAAGAAATATTGGGATTGTGGACCAATGAGATTCCACGGTGGGTGGGGCTAGCCAGCACAGCATCACTTGTCATGGGTCAGGACAAAAAAATAAGCTCTTATTACTTGTTTTATTTAAATATAAGCTGTGTCACAAGAGTTTCTTCAGAAATTTCTTTGGAGATAGAACAGAAACCAAAAAGGATAGATGACATAGTACAAGTATTATGAAAAAGTAGTACACTTTTGCATACTTTTACTGAGAGAACCTAAATAATATACTGTGTAATGTTTTCAGACTCTTAATTGCATGCAATTGAAAACTGTTAAAAATTATATTCATTGCAATTAGCTGAACTTTAGAGTGTGTTTTAACCCACTTGAGTAACACATATACATATTCAATTGTAAATTCATAAATATTTGATTTTGAAATATATTTAAAGTGTAAAGCTGAGTGTGATGACAAGGATTTACGGTTAACTATATACTTTTATGTTGTTTCTATTGAGACTGTCATGTATTTAAGTACATTTGTAATTAAGTTTATCACAATATTAATAATTTAAATATATTAACTTTAAATGTAATACAGCATAACACACTACAGTTAAAATCAGTAAAATAGTTTACATATGCATTTGTTTGTCAGAACATCATTTTTAAAACATAACTTGGAATTTGACATTTTTACGAAGTGCAGGTTTTTTTTAACTGTAAAGTATGGTAAGTTATAAGCAAGTAGAGTTTACAAAATAAAGGATCTTTTTTTTTTTAAAAAGCACACATTTTTTGAGGTCCCTGTTATCTTAGTAAAAATCTGAGGACAGAAGATATTGTCCTGGGTACTACATATATGTATATAATTAAAATCTGAGAAGCAGATCTCCATTTGCTCTCCAGTTAATGTAATTTCTTGGAGAAGCCATTGAGACATTAAAGGGATAGTTTGTCTAAAAATGACAGGTTCGGAACAAGTGGAGGATGAATCATTACGTATTTTTGTATTTTCACATGAGAATGAGTCTCACTCCACATCAGATAATGTGAATGCTGAAGTGAATCACTTATTGCTTAAAAGCGCCCGGCACAAAAGAAAGCGAGACGCAGCTTTCAGCAGTAAATAGCCAGTCATTGTACCTTTTTTTATTGTAAAATGATTTCTTTTTATTGGCACTCTGGCACACACTGGTTGTTGTTTTTTTTTGTGAAAAAATAGAAAAGAGAGTGTTTTTTTTGTTCCTCGTTCTGCTTTCACTCCTTTTCCTTAGTGCTTTTTCCTCTTGAATCAAAAGAGAAGATTTTTTCAGAGGGAGCGAATGAGTCGTGCTACAGCTTCTGCCCACTCACTGCTGAAGGAGAAAGAGAGAGAGAGAAACCGGCAAGAGGGAAGAAGCAGCGAACGCATGAAAGAGAGATATTAAGCCAGTGAATGGCTTTGTAATCCTCCAGCAGACGGGTTTTCCATAATCAGTTTTGAAAAATCAATACGTCAAAGGGCGAATCGACCTACAGGTTTTGTTTGAGAAGAAAAAGCAGTGCATGTCTATGCTTATTCATTTGTTTCAAAAGCTAACGTTTTAATATGCTGCATCAGAGGTGACTCCCAGTTCATTGAATCGTGAATCAATATGAAACCACTCGACCAAACCGCTAAATGAATCACTTGATATCAGATTTATCCATACCTCAGGAAAGCTTTTATGTATTAGACTACAATACAAGGAGCATTACTGACAAAAACCAACACCTACTGGCTGCTTGGAGGCTTTTTACGACAGCCTTTTATTTTGCATTTCTCTGAACTGACCCTTTTTTCTGTTTTAACCTGGCTCAATGAAAGGGCTGTTTCTGAGATGATTGCCCCTTACCTGTGGGGATCAACCTTTTCTGAACACACGGATGAACAAAGAGAGTTAATTATAGGAAACTTAGGTGGGGAGGGGAAGTAGAAAACAAATGTATTATCTGTACTCGTCGATGTCCATTATGAGCATGTGCGCGCACGCTGGTCTTGTTATTGTCCGCTCACTTGCGTCATTCCCTGGCCTGTTATCAGGTGCCAGTTGGACTCGCTGATCAGAATTCACTTAAAATGCAACACTAATGTGTATACACACAGCCGCCGTGACTGTGTTACCATGACGAAAGGGGAGAGAGATGTTAACTGCAGGAAAGGAGAAGAGAAGAAAAACAAAACAAAAAAATATTGCCAGAGATGAAAAAGACCCTTTTTTTTTTAAAGTAGGCACCCTAACAGCCTCCATTAGATGACAACAATTAGACTCGCTATGCATCTATGTGTTGTAGAATCTTCAGCCATTTAGTCATTTGGTTTGGCATCTGACAATATACTGTATATACATACAAATGTAAATTCAATTTAAATGTTATTTACCTTAACCATAAATGCATGCACAGATATGCAGTGAATGTTAATTTCAGTGGTGAAAGAATGCATGCTAGTGCATGTGAGCTCATAGCATAAAACATGGTAGTGTTTATTGTGCATTTTATGGTCTTATGGAAATGTGCAAAACCACTGAAGTATTCATATGCTTATGAGAAGATCAAGAATGTTCCACTCCCTTAAATGCATTTATATATATAAATGTTATAGGTACACTGCACTCCAAAATTTGGAAACGTCTTAGAAAAGTGGGGTTTTGAACAATCTTTACATAAATCATATTAATATGTGATAATTTTGCACTGATAAGGGACAACACAAACTATGAAAACAAATTTGTCTTACATAAACATTGTTTACATAGAAAATACTTACATTTTCCATTCAATAAAATATCCTGCATTAGCAGCTATTACAGCTCTGCATAATCTGGGCATCTGATTTGTCAGTTTTTTCAAACGTTGACTTGATATATTACTCCAAGCCCCTTGAAGGATTGCCCTGTCCAGCCACTTCTTACGGACATCACGGTCCAGTTCCTCCCATAGTAGCTCAATCTTTTATATATGGCTATCATTATGGAATCATAATTATAAAAAAAAAGTATTGCTGATCTTCAATGATAAAGTCAAGTTATTTTAATGTACAGTGTTTGCACCAAAAATAATAAGGCTTTATGCTGAAATCATCCAGAACCACACCTTGCCACTTTTGGAGGGCAGTATCTTTTAGCTGTTTAATCAGTCTCTTACACAAAATTCTCTTTATAATAATTCATACTTTTTTGCAATTTATCATACATTTTTAAACTATTTTACACCATTTGAATATACATAAATATTCATAAATACGTGTAATTTTTATGCCATTTTTCCACTCAAATCAAAAGATTAGCATATTTTTATATGTCTCTGAATATAATACATATCAAATTGTGCATTTAAATGAATGTAATGCTTTTTGTTTTGCAGAATTAAGCACGAGAACATAGTGGCATTGGAGGACATCTATGAAAGCTCCAATCACCTCTACCTAATAATGCAGCTGTGAGTATGTTCGATGCTTACACAGTTACCCACAATGCATTGCATTCCTCCTGTCTTCCTGTTCGTTTTGTGGAATTTTTAACCAAGAAATACACAGTTATTTGCTTGTGTATGTGCAAACATTTGGGGTTGGTAAGATGTTGTGGAAACCATGATGCTATTTTTTCAAGATCGTTTGATTTATTTGAAAAAGGACTCTTTTGTAATATCATAATCGTCTTTCCTGTCACTTTTGATGGTGTCTGTGGTCCATGATTTTCAGCCATTTCAGAATTGAGTGAACTATGGCTTTAACATATTACCGCCCACACCGTCATCTCCTTATCGGTATTCAGCAACCCAGCGGGGGCGTCGCTAACTCATTTCACATGCATAGAGGTTAGCCCATCATAACAGAGGTCGCTTACATATTGAAGTCTTAAAAGTACAGTGACAAAAAAGGCCTATTTGATTCTAAGAGTCAGAGAGAGGTCGGAAAGTGATCACGTAAAACTAAATTCCCACAAAAAAACGTTGCCAGGCGTAGAAGAGCAGCTCTATTGCTCAGCTTTATGCTATCCTCAGACATTTCTGCACTTACTGTAGAAACGCTGGATTTTGTGTTTTGCTCTTTGATTAAAACAGCAGTTGACAGTCTGACCTCTTGCTCAAGTATTAAAGTGACTTCTGTACTGTCCTTCACTTCAGTTCGGTTTCGTTGAGCTTAATGTTCTGACCCGTGGATGCACAAAAATTTATCTGTAAAAAGGGTGGCACAGTGGGCCACGACCAAGATCATGATGAACTGGAAGATGAAGAATGTGGATCTGGACAGAGAGGAAGAGAGAGGGTGGCAGTCTGGTGAGTTGGCTGAGCGCTGCTGTATGCTGACGTAGAAACGTTGCGTAACATCGGTGATGGGTAGCAGAATGTGCATGTCTGTCCAGAACTGCAGTCGCTCACACACACACACACACACACACCTTAATGTAAGAAAAGCATGCAGTGTGTGTATCATATGCATTTAAAGAGAAAAATGAGCCCTCTCTCGCTATTTAATAAATATTGCATGATAGATGGTTTACTGCATCCGAGCAGTGTGTGTATTTTTATGTTAAATTTTGTTAGGAAGTGAAATGGCATTGACAATTTTTCTTCTACTCAAATGCGATTTTTAATTTCAACAAGGATGTATTAAGTGTAAATCGTATAATGTTGCAAAAGATCCCTATTTCAAATAAATGCGGTTGTTTTGATAATTATATTAATCCAAGAATATACCAGTTTGGACAAAAACGGCTCATATGACACAGACAATGTATTCCTGCATTCCAGGAATATTAGATAAAATAATAATAACAACATTTCAAAATAAATAATAAATTACAAATAAAGTTAGAAAATAGTTATTTTATTTAAAATAATATCTGGTATTAATACTGTTTTACTGTCTTTGTAATCAAATAAATGAAGCTGTGGTACAAATTGTTCTAATGTCGTATTTTTGTACAGTAGTATATTTTTAAGTAATAATAATTCTGTTAAAACTACTCTGTATTATGTGAGATGTAAAAAAAATTGCATTTTTTACAGTCATTTTAGGTGTTACATTTTCATGGGAACAGCAAAATTAGTTATAACCTGACACATAAATGGTTAATAAGTGATTTTTATTTTAATACATTAACATGCATATTGGTTGTCTTGAGTATTTTAACACTTCCGTTGTAACTGTAACTTTTATTTATTTATTTTTAATCAAGTAAAAGAGACATAAATCCAAATAATGTTTATGCTGATCAACATTATGCTGTAGATTAACTTATAAGAATAGAGCTATCATTGATTCTGGAGTAATCTTTACATAGAGGTCATTTATGATGATGCTTCACTGTGGGTTGTGTATTTAAAAACTGGAACATGTCCATGTGTGTAAGATGGACCACAGTACTTCATCCATCGGCAATTGACACGATCGTGGAAAGCGGTTTCTATGGCAGGTGGTTACAGGGGAGGGCTTGCTGCTGACGTCAGCCGAAAAAGCAAATTCGTTTCAGGGACGGAGCCTGTTATTACATTTTTATGAGAGATTACGAAGACAACAGCATAAACGGGGTCAATTCTGATTTCATTTAAACTTTAAATGCTGATGATGCAGAGACGAGAGGGACGTTAGGCGGATTAGAGGAAACAAACATTTATTTTCCGTCCTCATTTCGCCCCTGGAAACCGCATCAGAATTTGAATTCCAGAGTGTTAATTTGATAGTTGGCCGGGAGCCTGCCCCTCTTTTTCCTGTTAATAGGTTGCGCCGAGTGTGTGTGTGTCACTGAGAGAAACACGGAGAACATTTTGGCATATGGTGTTGAGATGAATATTTAAACAGTACCAATCTGCTTTCTGTATGATCTCACAGATGCCGTTTAGAAACTCTTTTCATAATTCACTCTTTACGTAAGTGTGTGTGCAAGTGTAATTCAATCAGATATGGACTGTTTTCTACATGTGTGTTAGGTCCTCAGGCACTACTGAACAATATGACACGATTTACAGCACTGGAACGAGGGAAATGAGGACTAGATGAGGACAGAGAGAAAAGAACGGACTAAGGGTCTCTATACACTGTAGCAGAGAGCGCTGTAAATCCAATGACTACAATTGAAATAGTGCATCATGGGGACGTAGAGAAGGAGTGTTCAATTAAAGTCCAAAAGGTCTCTATGGTTGCCTTCCCTGCATAGCTTCATATAATCATAGCTCACGCTGGCAGCAGTCAATAAGGCTTGGAAATGAAATAAGCAGTGTGCATTGGATAAAAATATATATTGTAAAATGTAAAATTGGCAGTAGTAGCACTTTGTACAGCCTACATGCACTTAAAAGGTATCTTTGTCAGTAATATTGCAGAAGGCGGCACTAAAAAGACAATGAACAAAAGCGATTGAATCTCCTTCCAAAAGGGGGCGCTATAGTCTCAGTCTGCTCAGACCACACCAAGTCCAGCCTCTGACTTTCAGTAAGCATTAATGTGCTCTGAAAAGCTGCACATGTCTGCACTCTCCAGCTTTGAGCTTAAATTTGCCTAATTGCATGTCGCAGAGTTTGAATTTACATAAAAATGACTGGCTAATGCAGGCGTAGGAGATCAAGAGGCCAAACGTCATTGAGTTCTTTGCCGAGGCTCAGTTGTGTGACGGTTTGGTCTCTGCACTTACAAGGACGAAGATAAAGTCTTTTTTCTCCCTGTATTCAGATCAGTTGCACTGTGGTGGGGTTGTCTGATCTGAGTCGACATGCAGCACCCCCTACAGGGCAGTTCACATCAATTACACCCCGACAATAGTGCTGTATATTAGGGCACACATGACTACTAAAGTTTTAAATGTATATATTAATAGGGAATTCGTTTTTTTAGTGGTCTTTCTGCTCTTTGTTGTGGTCTCTCTCTCACTTTCTGTCTATCTGCAGTGTGTCTGGTGGCGAGTTGTTCGACCGGATCGTGGAGAAAGGTTTCTACACAGAGAAAGATGCCAGTACGCTTATCAGACAAGTACTAGATGCTGTAAACTACCTCCACAGTATGGGCATCGTGCACAGAGATCTAAAGGTGAGCGAAACACAGCCACATTCACAGTTCTGCTCTGGTTTGATAGGTTTGTTTTTTCAACACGAGTGCGTTTTCTCTCTGCAGCCTGAGAATCTGCTCTATTTCAACCCTCAAGATGGCTCAAAGATCATGATTAGTGATTTCGGTTTGTCTAAGATGGAGGGGACAGGTGATGTCATGTCTACAGCCTGCGGAACGCCGGGATACGTGGGTAAGAGTTTAGATATGAGAGAGAGATTGAGGTGTTTGTGAGTTTGTCTTTTGTAGATGTGCATGTCCATAAACGTTATTTACAAATGCGTATATATTTGGCTATTAAAGAGTGACTGCATGGGATGCATGTGTCGGTTCATTTGTGTGCGGCCTGTATCTGCACTTGAAGCTTTTTCTTATCTCAAAGTGACAGAACTGCCCTTGAGTCGCCTGCTTTTCCCCTGCGATTAGAGCGACCGCAACATGGCTGTATGTGATGCTGCATGCAAAATAAATCACACACAGCTGGATACAACATTCAGTATGAAAATAATGAATTAGAAATTGCATATTATAAGGTCAGAAATGTTGCTATAAAAATATAGCTTTTGTAAAATATGAATTTTAAAATAAAACAGAAAACGAATATATATATATATATATATATATGTGATATTTAATTAAATATTACAATATATAATATTATAATTAATATTAATATTAAATATAACATTTTTTATGAAAAATATATAAGAAAATAAATGAATAATATTATTTATATACAAGGATATACTTCCAACTAAAATAACAGTGGTATCAGATGAATCATAGGTCTATCCATATATCAAGTATCACTATGGTAAATGTACAAAAAACATAACAATGAATAATAATAATAATAACGGTATATCAGTAACACTTTACAGTAAGGAGTATGTTAACTTTAGTTAGTTAGTTAGTTAGACACTGAAGAAATTCTGACAACCAAGATTAATAAATGGCATAAAATAATTTTTCATTGTTAATGCAACAATAATATTAATAATAGTAATATTAACACATGAAACAGCAACTCGCTTATTTATTAGACTTATAAGTGTAGTAAATGAAGAGGTTAAATAATTATGACCAAGAGTCGTGGTAGAAATATCTTCATCACACGTCATAATTAAACCAGGAGAAATTCACCAGGGTTTGAGACTCAGTATTGTTGAGTTTCCTACATGCCTCTTCATGCATGTATGTTTAAGGCCGTCTTTACGGGCAAGTTTCCATGGTAACTGTGTTTAAATGGCGCCGTGGCAGCTATAAAACGAGTCTTCAACCAGTTGCATCCTGGAGCAGGGTCAGACACTGCTGTGCATGAGCTTTCTTCTCAATGGAAACACTAGAGCTGAATGAGAGCAGCACACAGGCATGCATTCAGTGTGTGTTTGTATGAGTGTGTGCGTCTGGAATGCCCTCTTTTTGTCTTTAAATGGTAACAATCTCACGCCGAGCTCTCAGAATCAAATTTAAGGATCATCCGCGGTCATCATTTTCCATCCTTTAGCTCCTCATCTTTCTTAGCAGGCACTTCAGATGTGATGATGGGATTATATTGATCATAGCCTCAAAATAGCCCGTCTTGGAGAACATCCATTCCTGCAGTGCTGAGACAGGAATGAACTGTTTTGTTTTCACAGGGAGATGAACTAAAGCAGGTTTTGTTTGCACATACTCAAATTAGCTGTAAAAGAAGCCCATATGACCTAATGCGGTATGCATGTGTTTGTGTACTTGTAGCCATGATACTTTCTAATTAGCATGACTAAAAGTGAGCTGAAACTTTCACAGTTTAATGAGAAGCAGATCAGTCACGGTTTTTCCTTATAGGAGGAAAAATAATAGCCACGGGAATTAAATCAATTAAATAAATTTAACTTTTTATTTTCCCCTTGCAGTTCTTACTTTATACCTTTTTTTTACAAATTCAGAGTTATGTAAAGTTAGAATTGAAAAGATTTTGTCAAAATTGTGAAATATATAACTTGCATTTCTATGAAGAATTCATTTCTAATGAAATGAATCAAACCTGCCAACTTAAGTGGTGCTCAACTAGTGACAACTATATAGTTTTATGAGGTGTCATATTGTTGAGTGGAGTTAACTTAATCACCAAATAAAATGTAAAAATGTACAATGTTGCTCAATACCAGCTAAAAAACGGTAAATGTGTTATAAATATTTAATATATAACACACAACCTCTCTCTAAAAGCTTTATCGTAGCTCATTTTTTCAAGGAGTAGCTTCGCTTTAGTTATGTGTTATGAATTATGCATCGCTTGTAGCCTAGCAAGCTACAGGTTAAAAGAGTCTTTCTCATCGCTGCTGTGTGTTTTGTAAGAGCTGTTGTTTAAAGGTCACAGAGTTTCTATCAATTCTGATGGAAACGTGGCCGTTTCATTTGCAGGGCTTTTCGAAACGCAGCTTTCATGAGTAACAGACTAGTCCGGCATGCACACATAATAGGCAACTCTTGTATAAGTTAAAGCCCTAAACCACAGAGCCAAAGCTTTTGTGTTGTGAGTAAAAGCTTGTTTCCTGAAGGGAGGAAGAAAATGTCTAGAGGCAGAAAACGGAGAATAATAGAATAAATTTAGAAGGACTCAGGAGCCTCAGCCGTCCGTGGAGAATAACAGGATTATGAGTTATGTGCGTGAAGGTGTGTGTCTCAAAAAGATGGTAAATTGAGTGCCCTTCGTGATTTCTATGCCTGTCTGCTTTCCCAGAAACCTGTGCTCGCATATTTACTAACAAAACATGTTCAAGTTATTCCTTTTTTATAGTTGCAAGAGTGTTGAAAAAGACAGAAACTCTGTGGCAGGCAGGAGTGAAATGATTTGTCTCAGTCTGATCTGATCTGGATCTTTCTCTCCTCTCAGCTCCAGAGGTTCTCGCTCAGAAGCCGTACAGTAAAGCTGTAGACTGCTGGTCTATCGGAGTCATTGCCTACATCCTGTGAGTACCCACAATGCCACACTCATCCTTTCATTAATAAGCTGAGGAAGCCTTTAGCTAAGGTTTGAAGAAGAAAACCTTTGCACAGTGTCACTGGACCACTGAGTAAATGACCTATCTCTCCAGATGAGCTACAGATGTTGTGCCCCACTTTACTCAGACTCCTTATATGGGCTCAGTGTTGTGGTTGCAGTTTGAGTGAGTCATTAAGAAAAGAGAGAGTTTCCAATCTCGCAAATATTTGAGATGGTGAATAATTGAAGGTTTCTGGACTTTCTCTGGTTCCTCAGCAGATGGGAACACAATTTTACCAATAAACACTTCGGTGGTACCATGGTACATGATAATGGTATGAGATGCTAATGCCATGATACTGATATGATTTCTTATATAACATGTTTTTTACTTACAGGGCAGGTTGAATTAGCAAAATGTTTGATTAAAAATATTTGTATGATAACGTTTTATGTAAATGATAAGGTACAGCCAGTCAAGTCATCTTCTATCCACTGCTGAAGTCCACTGTGTTAGCTTTTTTTTGTTGAAATTAATGTTGAAGTCCTCCATTTTAACTCGTGGTTAAGCCACAGGATGGTGTCAAACTATCAGCGACAGCGGAGTGATAGAATTACTAAAACTGCGTCAAGATGATACTTAGTACCTGGATGAGCCCGTGTTATTAGTTTTACCGGTTGTTATCTGGGAATAACAAACCTTGAAATGTGGCAACTGACCAATCAGAATCCAGTATTCAACAAAGTCATGCAATAAATTAAAATAGTTATTTATTTTGTAATTTTGCACTAAATGAACCACATATTTTTACATTTCATGTTTATTTGAAATAGTATAAAAACTGATAAACAACAGGATTTTCCCACATTTTTCCTTCGTATTACCCATATATTTGCCAATATTATAGTTCAGTAATATGTATTATTTATATTTATCCAAACTATATATATATTATATTATATTATATTATATTATATTATATTATATTATATCTTCACTCAGAAAAGCACAGATATATAAATATATATATTTTTTTAATATAAAAAATACCATGTGGACTTTGTGCGAGTGATGACTCACTCCAGGAATCAAAGTTTTGAATCGATTCATTTGGAACAGACAGCTTGAACTGATTCATCTAGAAGAATTAAACTTACTGTATTATGACATTTCTTAATATAAATTTCCAGCAAAATATTTATTGTAATAATGACTATTAAATAGCGTACACTCTCAGAAATAAAGGTACAAATGCTGTCACTTGGGTGGAACATGTACTTTAGGTACGTTTTTGTACCTAAAGGATTCATTTACCTTAAAGGTACATATTAGTAGTGTACGTATTTGAACCTAATAGGTACAAAAGTATGACAGCCTTACTTGTACCTTTACTTCTGAGAGTGAATAAATGAAATATTTCTCACACTTAAAGTACATTGTCCCAAGAAAAAGAAAAAAAACAAACACTGAGACACTGAGATATTTTCATTTCACCATCTTTTTCTCTCTCTGTATGTTTTCTTCTGTTTCTTAGTGTGGAAATGTTCATAAGGGTACTGAGAGTGTGTCATAAAAGCTGTACATTTCACATGTGCTGTGGCCATCTGTGCTTTTCTGTCTGTGAATTAGCATTTCACTGAGTGAAGACAAACCAGCATAAAAACCAAGTGCCTCATCACCTTCTCATATCTCTGTGTACATCTGAGTCAATTGTCTTTTGTTTTGGTCTTTGGATCCCGGCTGCTCTGGGGTGACTCCTGCGCCAACACAAACACTCACACTGTCTGTCAACAAACGGCTGAAGCTGTCGTTCCCATCTCTCCCACTCACAGCTGTCCTGGTCCCAAATATGTTTGGGAAAAATGTTTATGGTTGAGTTTGTTTTTGCACAGCTTAACGTTAACTTGCTAAATTAACTCCCATAACGTGCTATATGTGACTTAAAAAAAATATTTCATCCAAAAAAAGACAAACACAAGCAACAAATCACTTAACGGATGCTCTGCAGTGAATGGGTGCCGTCAGAATTAGAGTCAGCTGATAAAAACATCACAATAACCCACATGCCTCCAGTCCATCAATTTACTAATAATAAATCCATCAAGAACTTCTAACTTAGAACTGTTGCTTTCAGCTAAAGCTGAAACAAAGCTATATATATATATATATATATAAATACATGAAAGTTGCCAAAAATCACAAAAATACTAATACTGGAAAGTGAAAATATACAACTAAAAGCAAATTCAGAATATTGTTAATATAGCATAAAAATATATAAACGATATTACAATAGCCCTGGTGTGTGTTTGCCGACAAGGGCTCCTGCCCAGCTCTTCCTCAGAGCCAGCTGTCCGCTAGAGCTTGGAGTCAGATCTTATGGATGGTTGGCCTCCTCTCAGGTGTGATTATTGCAATGACAACCGGCCGAAGCCGTAGCTAATTCTCTTAGCGTCTGATTAGCTAACCCAACAAGAAGAGAGAAAAACACAAAGCTAATGGGGTCGAAATCAGGCAGAAAATTACCATCCCTTTCTCCCCCACTGCCTCCGTTCCCCACGAGGAAAGGTATTTTAATGGCTTTGATGATGGGAGGAGAAAAACATTCCAAGAGACGTGTTGAGGAAATTTGATTTAGGTTGATCAGGTTTAATCAGCTGTCTTTTTAGATTTCCAGCCCATGGGGTTTATTTACACTGATTTACGAAGCGTAACGTTTACTGTTGAATCAAGGTGTGAGCTGACGTGTTTTCACAGGATTACAGTGATCATCTAAAGGGATCGTTCACTCACAGGTCTCTAATATGACAAACAAGTATAAAAGTAGTCCTTATGATTGTTGCATTATAGTGTTTTGAAGCTAAGTCATGTCATGAGAGCTTGACAAATTGGATCCGGTTTCATTACACACTTGCTTACATACTTCCACACTTTGAATGAGCTGTAATATGAAAGTATGGTACAATAAACTTCTGTTTTCTTACAGATTGTGTGGTTACCCTCCCTTTTATGACGAGAATGACTCCAAACTTTTTGAGCAGATCCTGAAAGCGGACTATGAGTTCGATGCCCCGTACTGGGATGATATATCTGATTCAGGTACATTCAATCTGGGAAGTGCAGAAAAGAAACACATCTTGGTCTGGTTTATAGGTGTTTAATCTATCAGTGACTTCAAATGCTGCCAGTAAGAGAGGAAAAATGTTTTACAGGAAACTCTGAGCGCCGTCTCTGGCATTCAGTAAACACCACGGGCATTAGCTCTATGAAATCCCTCCAACCTGCAAATCAGGGAACTGTGAACGAATCCAAATTTAGTTGTCAGTCTTTCCACTGATAAACTCAGTCAGATTTATCTCACAAACAGGAGGAATGTGGCATAATTTAGGTTCACAGTGCAAATATGACACCTTGAAATGTATTTAATGGTTCTGAGCTAATGAACATGGATGTTATGTATATTTAAATTATGAAATTTTCATATTTTTTGTATTTAACATAAAGCAAAAGACTTTATCAGCTGTTTGATGGAAAAGGATCCAACAAAGCGATACACGTGTGAACAGGCCCTTCGACATCCATGGTAAGTCGTAATTTTCCTGATTAATAACAATAAATTATTATTATTAATATTTTTTATTAGTAGTATTGTTTTACATCTACAGTGAAATTGCTTTTTTAGTAAAATTATAGTAATTTATTTATGATAATATTAATTATTATTAAATTTTTACATTTAAAGTGAAACTGTCATTTTAGTAAAATCATAGTAATTTATTATTGTTATTAATAATAATAATTATTATACTTTTACATTCAAGTGAAACTCATTTTAGTAAAATCATAGTAATTTATTATTGTTATTAATAATAATTATTATATTTTTACATAAAAAGTGAAACTTATTTTAGTCAAATTTATATAATATCAATAATAATAATTTATTGTGAAAATGTCATTTAAATAAGTCAGTAATCATATTGTTTTGTTAATGTTATTGGAAATAATTGAATGTAATTTTAAATTTTAAATGTAATATTGATTGCAATAATAGTAAACAAAGATCCTTTTGTGACAGCAACAAGTGGGTCTCTGCAGATTATTGTTCTTTATGATTTACTTTTATATTGTTGGACTGTCTTTCGGGTCCTTAAAAGACCCTTTGGCTGTACCAGAACAATTAAACTGTGACCTCATAAACAGCATTTAGAGACGGAGCTTTATTTCTGGTTATTAGTGCAGAGTTTCATTGGTATTAGTTTGAGACACTGTCTGCGTCAGCCAGGGATTGCGTGTACGCTCTGAGTATCAGGCTGAATTTGCTCTCTCTATTATCATGCAGCAAGATCTCTCTCAAGGGCAGGAGGAAAGCTACTGAATAAACGCTAGCCAATTAAGACACTGCGCCTAATCTCACATTATGTATTCCAAAGTGCTAATCGGCAATTAGCACATCCTCTACAGGCACCTTTAATAAGCCTTTACCAAACACTGGAGTCTGAAAAACGAGAACAGAGCAGAAGGATCGAAAACCATAGGGAATTTACACACTTCGGAGTGAATCAAAGTGGAGAGGACGAAGTGAAGAGGTGAACAAGGGTGCAAAGTTTTGATTTTGTTGTTTCGCTTTTCAGGATCGCCGGAGACACTGCGCTCTGCAAGAACATCCATGAGTCTGTCAGTCGACAAATGCGCAAAAACTTTGCAAAAAGCAAATGGAGAGTAAGTAGAAGTGACATTTTTGCACAACTAAATGAAAGCTTAGTGTACTGAATGTTTTGGGCCTCGTTTTGTTTCTCTTTGACCTTGAATTCTTGTCTCTCCACATATCAGCAAGCCTTCAACGCCACGGCCGTGGTTCGCCACATGAGAAGACTGCAGTTGGGCAGTAGCATGGGGAGCAGCATGGACCAATCAAACAACGCCAACCAAAACCGCATACTGAACGCCAACCAGACTCCAAACTTACCGCTGAACACCACACCAAACTCCACCCAAAACCACAAACCTGCTCCCAACGCAAACGCCGTGCTCATTAACGATATGGCCACAGGAGCCACCTCTATACCACGCAAAGACTGTAAGTATTAGCCATGTATTATATCAGTCAACATGGATATTGCATTTTTACTTTAAAATGTCCTTCAACAACAGGCCAGTTTTAGACCCGCTCCTGTCAAGAATTGGAAGTATACAAGTGCTGTATGTATAATGGCAAAAAATTGTGCTGTTTGTTTCATTTTTGCATTTGAGTTCATTTCATATACCTGGTTATCATTTTACTCACTTGTTCACATTCAATGTTTAGTAATATTTTTCTAAATATATAAAAATATTTTATCAGTACACTTTTTTAAATTTAGAATGAGCTTTTAGTTTTTAGATTTTGTTTTCATTTTAATTATTTTATTTTAGTAATTTTGTGCTTAAATATTTTTGTTTTTAAATATTACTAGTATTTAGGTTTCATTATATTATATTTTTAATATATATTAATTGTTATTATTTCTGTTTAGTTGTTGTTTTTTCCAGCTTCAATCTGCAAAGGCAATTTAATTTTTTTTATTATTATATTTTATTTAGTTATATTGCAGCTCCATTTTATTTAACAAAACTTTAGCATGGTATGGTTTACTGAAAAAAAAAAAATCAGTTTTTAAAATATTATTAGTATTTAGGTTTCATTACATTATATTATATTACATTATATTAACTGTTATTATTTCAATTTAGTTAGTTAATTATTTCTGGTAATTTTAGTGCTTCAATTTGCAAAGGAAATTTTACATTTTTGTTGAAATTTTGTGTCTAATATTTATATATTTTTTTATTGTATTGTATTTTAGCTTCATTTCATTTAACCTTTTTTTGTATAGTTAGTTGTATTTTTAGTTTAATTAAAATTGACCACATCGACCCTGTACATGTCAAAACCTAAAACTTATCCATGGTATGTTTTACTAAAACATTGTAAAATTGAGAAATGTTGTACAAAATGAAGAAAAATTATACATTATTATTATTATTTTATAGCAATTTGACATTTCAATGTTATGTAAAAACACTGTTTTAACTGTAATTTTAAAGCCAACTTTAACTGTAAATTAAATTTTTACTTTAATTTTTTCAGATGCAAAATGGTGTCTAGAATAGCTAAAAAAAAATGTTAAATTAGATACATGTTCTGCTATAATCAACTAACCATAGTTCTAACTTAACCTGCACAAATGCACTAACCAATGACTCTGCGTTTGTAGGTACTGCCCCTCCCCACACTTCCTGTTCCCTGGCATCAGCTGCTTCCTCCTCTGCCTCAGGGGCGGAGCCCTGCAGGCCCCTCCCTCCATCAGTTGCATCGGTGAGCACAGTGCTAACTGGGACCAAGTGACGCCAGGTTCTGCGGGGAGAGAGCTGGGAGGCCACTGCCCTGTGAGCGCCGCCCCTCAGCCCACTCCCCGCCCTGCCGTCCAATAAGGCAGAGGACTGACCCATCGCCATAGCAACCACTGAGAGGCTCAAAACACTGCGCACGCCTGATGCACTCCTGCCATTTAACCTCCAGGCCACTAGAGGGTGCAATGCATGCAGCGGCAGGAATCGGAGATTTCCAGCAGAAGGCTTCTAATTTGAGAAGTGAATTCAAGCGGCTGGTCAGAACTGTGATGTCTTTGCTATGAATGTGCTACGAACCTCGCCAGCCATGAAAAAAACAAAACAAACGAAGAGCGCAGAGGTTTAGGTGCGAAAGCGTGTGCATGATCGTGTCCGCCCTTATAGGAGGATGGCGACGATTCTTCTTACTATATTGTAACATGTCTAGCTCTTCCCTCTTTATCTTCTTTACTTTCTCTATCTTCTCACGATTTATTGTGTTTCTCGTTAGCTACCATTTTGATCTTTCGAGGGTTTTCCACTGATGTGTCACGCTGAGCTGCAGAAGTGCTTTTAATAATCACGTTAGACTGTTTTGCGACATTTTCCAAGTCGAGACTTATGTTTGCACATTTATACGAGAGAACAGGTAACGTTTAACGAAATGGGAGATTACCGATTTGCGACTTCGCCATCGGGTTTTAGCGTCGGAAAGTTCAAGATATCTTAAAACATGCAATATGTTTGATTGTTATCTTACTTAACTGGACTTTTTTTTTTTAAAGCAGAGAGAAATATAGCTTGATCCTGTTACTTTCTGCTTCAAACGTGACTTTAAATACACACAGACAGTCAGTGTTAGTTATTGAATATAGTATAACTGTTAATACGCAACTGAAATCTCCCGAAAAGCCATGGCAGCGCCTTTCTACGCCCAGTGTACGAGTTCTCAGGGAATTCCGCAGCTGCACTGGGTGTATATAGTGATGGTATCTTTAGTAACGCCTCCATGGTTTGAGATTGTCTCATTACAGCTGGAACAATGTCAAAAATGGCGATTACAATGATGGACAGCTGTTTAACTCTCACAACGATTGTATGACAATTTGACCATGCGGGAAAACTGATATGTTATGCTACGTTCACGTATTTAAGAATTAGCCTACCGTGATTACCCACTTATGATAGAGACCAAAAGTCAGGGTCTGAAAGTAAATCTCATCAGTTTTCTCCATTAGAGATTTGATTTTTAACCATAACTTATAAGCCTTTAATCACCTACTGTGAGTTACGAGGTTGTTTATCTATAATGTTTTTACGCATTGTTTCAATGGTGGGAATCTAAGTGAAAAACTACATTTCCCATAATTCTGAAAAAAAACTACATTTCCCATGATTCTGAAAAAAACTACATTTCCCATGATTCTGAAAAAAACTACACTTCCATTAAAAACTAAACCTAATGACTAATTTAATCTACCTACACTTTCAAACTACTTAAATATTTATGCGTGTGTGTATTATATGCACATTATGCATTATAATCATACACATTAAATTAGTATTTTTATATTTACTTGATGTTTTTAATTTGATTGTTGTTTGTCATGCTTCATTGGATCGTAGTTCTTTCCCTCATTAGAGCAATTTTTCTCTGATTTTCAAATGCCTTTTGCTTCAAATCAAAGTTTATGATGTTGTGAGTTACCTCGTCTCTGGTTGATTTGGTTAATGGCTTATAAATGGGGAAAATGAATGGGAAAAGTACTTACGGATCCAAAAAAAGTGGATGTTGAATTACACAAGTTAAGGGCAGGACTGACCGTTTTATTTGACCAATGGGAGACAGAGGAGTGTTTACAAAACCTGTTACTATTTCTGCAACATTTTGTGAATCTAGTGGCATAAAAACTTTACTTTAAAGGCAGATTAGTATATATATATATATATACACACTCCTAAATATATATTATAGCCAGCATATCATTGTGTACTTTATTCGCTCTTCCTGATTTTGCAAAAAAAAAAAGCTATTTAATGCCTGTAGTAGTATTTTGTAGTAAAGCCATCATTTTGCGTAATTCTGACTCAAACGCGAACGCAGCATAACTTTCAGTGACTTTAAACATCTTTCCAGTACGACTCAAAGTGTCTGAATTTCTAGCATTGGTTTAAGGGCTAAGTTAAGGTTTTTACACTTCCTTATTGATGGGTGACGGGTCTTCTGTCCCCGAACGGCTCTGCTTATTATGTCCTGTCGGGTTTTTAAAGTGACTTATGTCTTCTTTGCCCTTTATGGTTTGTTAATATCACAGGAGGGAACCTCGTCTATGAACAAGATTTAGGAGTATGTGACATTTTCCAAAGTGCCATCGAATATCTTCATGCATTTCCCATTAGTTTCATCCTGAATGTTTGTTTCGGTGTGGGCGGCGCTTCACCGTGAGGGGTTTGAGCTAATGGGTTTATTTTTCAGTCAGGTCATGCATGCACCATTTTGTCTTCATTTTCACACTCGAGAGGAGTTCATAATCTCACAACGGAGATGCGCTGCAAAGCTTTTCATGAAACTGGGGCGACGCTATGATTTTGTATGTCACGCAAGCTGTTTTCTTTGAGAGCGAAACCTCACTGCACATTTCTGTTACATTCAGAGCCGTTTATGTTGTAAGCGTGAGGTGTTTGATGAGTAACAGTTGTTTAAATGAATGTTGAGCTCTTTTAATAGTATCTGTGGCATAATATTGACTACCACAGGAAATCATTTCAATTTGTCTCTTGGTTTGTAAGAAAAAAAGTTAACTAGAAGGGCATATAAAGGCTTCTTTTTCTGTACAATTATGTTATTTGAGCTCATTAATCAGCTACTTAAAAGTGGGACAAATGTCCTAGACTTCCAGATTAATCTTATCTACATGTTTTCTAGAAGTTTAATCATTTAAAGATCACATTCATCAATTACAGGCAATTTTTTCAACTAGTCTCATTCTTCAAAAACTGTGCATGAAAAATATTTGATGTAGAAACATCTCACAAAATTCATTGCAAGTAAATTTCACAATAAATTGTAAAGAAATGGCATTGAATTACAATTTTAAAGTATAAACGTGAAATTATCATTTCTTGTTTTTGTAATACAAATTGCAGTAATAAAATAAATACAATTAACACTATTCATTGCCTTTCTTGCCCCTGTGGACTTTCATTGCAAGTGCATTATGCTTGCTTTTATAAACTAAAGGACAGCTAGAAATGATTTTCTGTGGCAACAGGGCTGAACATGTTTGGCGTCAGTGTTCATGTAGTCTGTGTTTGTGTAAGTGTCACTTTCTTCTGTGTGTATTTATGGGTGTAAAATGCAGGAAATTTGTATGCTGGTTTTGATTGTTTTAAACCCTCATTAGGATGTGCAGAAAAAGCATAAACCAAAATATGGGGGTGTTTTGAAGATAAATAAACCTATATATAGTTACTGCCACTGCAAGCCAAACATAAATGTATTTTAAATCTAACAATTTAATCTATGAACTCATTTTAACTTACTATAGTAATGAAATTCAGTATGTACATGCACACACGTGCCATGGCTCACAAACAAACACACCCTGATCAATCAGCGAGTGCAGTGAAGGTCAAAGAGGAGCGATGTTTCAGTTCACATCGATTACAGCATCGTCTGCGTCCAGAGCAAATCACACCGTGTGTCCAAAGGCTTTGTAAATAGACTGTGATTGTGACATGTCTACCATGTTGTCCCTGAGATGTTAGTGTGTCCCTTGTGTCTCATCTCGTTCTCTAAACACTGCCTTTCTCTGCAGTTATTGGCCACACATGACTGTAATACACACAGATGTATATTCACAAACCTGTCTCTCACTCAATGTCGTACGTTCAGAGAAACTCAAGCGTTTCTATTGTACAAATTTCACGCGCGCAACATGGTGAATATTTAACGATGATTGGTTGTGATGCACCTTCTCCGGACGAATCGTTTCCTGACGTTTTCTCTTTTTTTACCAACTCAGGCGTCACTTTTGCCTCTTACGATGATAAAGCTGTGACTGACAAGTGTCTGTGCTACCCAGTGACTGTGCAGTTTTAAACTTGTCCCTTGAATGTCGAATTCTTCGCAAATTAAGAAAAAAAAACCTTGCAACTGCATCGAATGATTTTATAAAGAACTGCGAGCATGTTAAATGCGCTTTCCGATTCAACCGATTGTTTGCGTATTTTCAAAAGTCCTCACCATGTAACTATATGTATGGAGAAATATGTCTATATCTATATGAATATATATTTAAAAAATGCAACTCTGATAATGCAGGCCTTGTGATCTCTGCATCTCTTACACAACCTGTCCGAAATAAAAGTTGCCCAGTGAAATGTGAATTATATACTCATATGCATGTGACAATGATGATCATATTTTGGGAGTGGCATACGAATACTAACTTTACTGTGACGTGATCTTCTGTTGATATGGGGCTTGTATATCCAATGCCTTTGACAATCATCTGCACATATCAGAGTTTATATTCCATGCTGTAAAGCAATGGGGAATGAATGATTGTTTTGGTTTTTTTTCCTTTCTTTTTCTTTCCTTTTTCCTTAAATAAATCCTGAATGATCATGATTCGTCTTTTATGGCTTGATAAGGATCTCAGTACTGTATCTCTCTGACCCCCGTTTAGCTCTTGAACGCTGTGTTTTCTGACATTGGTTTGGATCCAGTCTAAGTGGTCTTTCATTAGCTGTCGGTGGGGCTGGACGTTGCCGGTCTCCCTCCAGCTCAGAGCTTCAGGCGATGCCTGCTGTTATGGACTTAAAACAGATTGGAAAGAGAGCATGTGAAAAACATCCAGCCATGCATGACCGCGTACGACCCGGGGCATCTGTGTGTGTGTCTGGCCAACTTGTTAGACATTAGCCATGTCAAGGAGGCGGCGGTGAAAATCCAGCTTGCTTGCCAAGCTACTTGATATTCAAAATGTACAGGTTGTCTGCCAGCTTAGCAGACATCACACACACACACACATTTAAGCCTTGCCTCAGTAAACTTGTATTACTGTATTAATTATATATATATATATAAATATCATATGTATGCCACATAAACTTCAGTGTTGACAAAAACAAACCTTTGCAGTTCCCCTTACTATGATAAACTATGGCAAAAGTATAGATAGTGTATTCATGATTTATGAAATAAAGAATCATATTCTTTCTTTCTTTTTTGTGTTCCTGTGGGTTATGAAAAAGACATCGTTGTTTTCAAAATGCACTGCAAAGACAAAAAGAAGAGATCTTCTTAATATTTTGCATTTACTAAAGCAGCAAAATAATGGATATTAAATTATATTAATTTAAAGGCAAAACAAGATGTTCAGCTTTCTTCTCCAAACTTTACAAGTGCATCTCGACATGGAATTATGTGAAAAGCTAAATTATTGTTATACTTAAACGTATTGTTTTTTATTCTCTATAATAATACACAATGCCATGTTTACTAGACAACTAGATTGGGAAGCAAGCAAAAGGAGAAATGCAAAGTTTGTCTTTCATATTTTTCTCTCCGCTCACCATCACCAGATGAAGTCAAACCCCTTAATGCTGCACTGTAGGTTCTTCCGCAGACCTGACCGTGCAGAAACCCACTTTCATTTTACACGCCGACATCCCGAACATCTCAAAATAGATGCTAAGATTTCCCCGGAGGACAGCACATATTGTTTTTCCCCTCATGCGGCCGCAGGGAGCAGCAGAGTTTCACTGTCATTATCCTCTTAAAATAAATGACTTCTAACTGCATCGCCTCGAGAGCCATTGTCAGTGTGCTCTGCAACATGTGACCCGCTCTCTATTGAACCTAACAGTGAGTCATGCTAATGTTATAAGCCACAAAAATCTTCATCTTTACATTGTTTGAATCACGCCGAAGGGCATTTCAGTGGATGCTGGGGGTACAAATGAAGAAACTTTTCCAGAACAGTGGCACATTATGTGCACTCACATACACACACCAAGCTATCTCAGATATCCAGCAGGTCATAAATACCTAAGCAGTTAGATGGCATCTCTGGCTCTTTGACCCAGAGGAGCACACAAACAAAGCCTACCTGAGCTTTTCATATCATCCCACATAGCCCACATTACCAGTAAACAAATGTTGGAATATCTCAAATCTACAACACTTTAAACACAACCTCACAGTTCAGTTATAAAAGCATCTTGACTCACCAATGATGTTTACTTGAAGTTAAGAGATGCTCAATGAGCTTTCTTATGCTTTCCCCCCGAAATCTGCCAGTCTACGAACAAATTCATTTTCAATGAAAGCATGACAAGGGTGTTTAAAAGAAATCACTTGGCGGCCATCTTGGCAACACCCCCAGTGCTCGTTATTTTCTGCTGCTACCTGCAAGCTGTCTGAAATATCCAAAGCTGTTGGCCTGACATGTGCCAAGCCAGAAATAAAAAGTATAAAACATTTATTTACACATGCAAGATTTCCACTTTAACCTTGAGCTACATACAGCACATTCAGAGCCAGTGAAAAGTTACTTTTTCTTGAATACAACTTTGCAAAAACAACAGAAAACACTTAAAGAAAAATGCATGCCCAAGTTACAAAAATATGCTTGAAATGATGAAAACTCTGCATGCTCTAAACGTTCAAAAAAATCCTTTTTAAAACTTTTGAAAAACTTTTATTCTTGGGTAAATGTTAAATTATTAAAACTCATGAAGTTTGTTCAGGATTAAAAAAAATAGAATAAATATCTGCCAATAACTTCAAAAATCAAAGGGTTATTCCAAACTTCTAAGACAATTGCTCTGATTTAGAGCCTTTTTAAGGTCTTGATTTGTAGAAGAGCAAATTAAGACTTTGTTGTTGGAACATTACCTTTGAAACGTTCTCTGAACATTCTAAAACAGAACATTTAAAAATGTCCAACTAAACTGTTTCATTTCCATGAATGATGTATAAATTATGTATTTATTTGGTGCAAACATTCTTCAAACAAGTTAATTTAATATAGGCCTAATATCTAATATAATATTAAACAAGAAAACCTTGCTATAGAATGTTACTCACAGTTCTAAGAATGTTCCATTTATTATTTTATTCAGTCTTCTTAAAATTGCATTAATGTTGCCTTTATGCAACAGAATGGGATCTAACATAGAAATCAAGCGACCAGAACCTTAATATTGCTTAATATAATCTTTCTGTGGTTTTTACCCCATCATCAGCTCCTGCTATTAGCCTCCAGCCTCAGTTCCTGCTGTTTGATCACATCTGCAGCTCAAAGGCTTTGATAACAGACTCAGACTGTGTTGAAAGTGGACAAACGGCAGTCTGGTATGTTCAGTAGTGGGATCAGCTGAGGTTAATGTTTATGAGAGGACTGGATAATGTTTGCTTGGGTTGGAGTGAGATTGAAGCGTCTCAGATCTATACGCTCTGCGCGGTCAGCGTGCTGATATGCCATCATGGCAATGTTTTGTGCAGCAGCGGTCCTGCAAAGTTCAATATTACCTCACACTGAGTCATTCTGGTTGATTTAGAAAGCCTACAGCTAACTGGTGAAATCAAAGCTACTGCCTCAAAAGAGAGGATGCAGATGCTCTAATGCCTCACATGTGATATGACTCTGCAGGGTCCCTTTCATATGGATTTTTTTTACATTTCTTTCAACTGCACAATGCCTGCAAAGTTTCATTACTGGAAGAACTGGGGGTGTGCAGATCCTGATGTTCCTCTCTGTGTTTGTATTTAGTAAGAAATGATAATCATTCACAGGAGCATCTATATTTATACACCCTAATGCAAAACATATTTGCCTCCTCTCTCAAGTGAAATATGACTGTTTTGTTAATTAATAATAATGATATAATTTTTACACTGTTTGACTTACCAGATGCTGCAGGATCTTGTTGAACTCCTAAAGACTTTTGGGAATATGAGTGAGGCCATAATTTCTCAGAACTGGACTGAGACACATGTTAAACATATCCTCTCTCCCTTCCTCCGCTCTCTATCTCGATCTGCTCAGCAGATGAAAGAAAACCATGAGTGAGGATTTACTGGAAAGCCGTCACTGGATGATAAGTGAACCTGTGATGCATCGCTATCAGCTACACTTGAAAGGAAGAATCAGATTTGATGTAATTCAGTGCAATCATCGTATCTGAATGTGTGTGTGTCCTCGCACTTACCTGATGTAACTGTGTGAAGTGTGGGGTGATGCATATGTGTGTATATATATATACACTGCTCAAAAAAATAAAGCGAACACTAAAATAACACATCCTAGATCTGAATGAATTAAATATCATTAAATACTTTTATTAAATTAATATTTCAATAAATTAACTTTTGCTCTGGACACTACGCAGCTAGCATAGATGAGCCATCCTGGATAAGCTGCACTACCTGGGACACTTGTGTGGGTTGTAGGTCCGTCTCATGCTACCACTAGAGTGAAAGCACCACCAGGAGTTGGAGTTACATTGTGTTGTTTAAGTGTTCATAGTCCATTTGTCCATCCGTAGTAGGAAGAAAAATACAATGGTCAATGGTGACCCTGGATACAAACTTTTTAAAAAATATCTTCCTTGATGTTTGACTGAACACAAAAATTCCTACAGGTTTGGAACTACTTGAGGGTGAGTAAATAATGACACAGTTTTCATTTTTGGGTGAACTATCCCTTTAAACATGGCATTTTGCATGACTTTTATGGTGCGTATACACCAGACGCGAATGAAGCGTTAAGCGTGAGTGATTTTAAGTCAATGCAAAGATGCAATTAGACATCCTGCGGCGCGATTGAAAAATCGGAACTTTGTCTCCTTTAATCAATTAGGAGAATGCATGTGGTAACATCGAAATCAGTTTATTCAAAGTCTCTCGAACATAAAACACGACATTAGCTTACACTAACAAGTCATTTTAAGGGTCAAGAAATGGCTCAATTAGTATTCACTTTTAACACCAAAATCTCTCCTAAAGGAATTTTATGTTTAAGCTTACCTTATCAATATCGGTATTACAATTATGTACAAAACAAGTTTACATTAAGCATTTGGAGCTTAATTAATAGCTAAAAACTATGGAAAGAAAAAAATGCAAATATATGGGATTAGAAGACTGCCCTGCAGTCTGTAAGAGTCCATGTGAAGGTGTGTGTGTGTGTGCTGGAGCTCACAGTCCGTGTGTGTATCTGTGGAGTGGAGAGCTGTGTTGGGGTGAGATGGCATTGAGGTGATGTCCCACGTGTCTCTCCGCCGTCTTCAGACGCTCTTGCAGCTCCAGGCGCTCCCGTTCTGCACGGCGGGACACTTTGCGGGCCTTCCTCAGAGAATGCCTCAGTTTCCCCACTCGTTCTTTTAACTGTTCGTTCTTCCTCTCCAGTTCAGCCACGCGCTCCTCAAGCTGTCCGACTCGCTCCTCCTCCTCAAACAACACCTTCTGCACGGAGGAACACAGCAGCTGAA
This sequence comes from Enteromius thamalakanensis, assembly GCA_032357475.1. Taxonomy (NCBI): domain Eukaryota; kingdom Metazoa; phylum Chordata; class Actinopteri; order Cypriniformes; family Cyprinidae; genus Enteromius; species Enteromius thamalakanensis. The sequence goes on from JAUCMT010000088.1 coordinate 869,173, forward strand.
AGATAAAAGGAGAGAGATGTTTACATTTTAATCTCCATGCACTGACAACCCAATCCTGTGGAATGAAGGTCAGCATACAACATGACATCATTTCCAGCCTCTGACAGCCTTATTATTTCCTGTTGAGCGCTGCCTTTCTTCTCTGGGCTGCTACACATGCCAGCCTGTGTGTGATGGAGGCAGTTCAAAAGTGACCCGCTGTCATGCCCACGGTAGACACAAGCTTTGTGTGCGTGCACACGTGGAGAGTGTGTGATTGCATGGCCGTGTCGGTGTGTATTTGAGCAACAGGAGGCCGCATGTTCTCCCTGAGCAGCGGAAAGGTCTAAATCCCTGTTGTAAAAGGCCAAATCTGAGTGCTACATAAAGTCAAAGGTCACCACATGAGCTAATTGCACAAAAAGTGACCCTGGACCACAAAAGCAGTCAGAAGTGTCAATGAGATTTATATCATATCTGAAAGCTGAATGAATGGTTTGTTAGGATAGGACCATATTTGGCCGAAATACAACTTTTTACAAATCTGGAATCTGAGAGTGCAAAAAAACCCTAAGAAAATCATCTTTTACGGTACAAAATATCTGTATTGCACGTGATCTTAACATCCTAATGATTTTTGGCATAAAAGAAAATTCTATATTTTGTCCCATAAAATGTATTTTAGGCTATTGCTACAAATATACCCAGTGACTTACAGAAAGACAAGGTCCAGGGTCTTAAATGAAAATGAATTGAGACAGATGCTGTCATTTTTAGTCAATAATACCAGTCTGTTCAAGGTGTAGTAAAAGTAGAGACTACATGAAATATTGGTTGATATTACTGTATGTACAATGTCTGAAGTTTTTTTTGATGTTCTTGAATAAGTCTCTATTGCTCACCAAGGCTGCATTTAGGCTATTGCATAAAAAAACAGCAATATTGTAAAACATTATTACAATTTAAAATAACACTTTTTAATATGTTTTCTATAGTCAAAGCTGAATTTTCAGCATCATTACTGCAATTACATTACAGTCTTCAGTGTCACGTGATCCTTCAGAAATGATGTGAATATGCTGGTCAAAAACATTTATTAATAATCTTGAAGACAGTAGTCTGCTTAATATTTTTGTGCAAACTGTGACTACATTTTTAGCATTCATTAATAAATGGAAAATAACATGGTCTTCGCTATCACTTTTAATCAATTTAATGCCTACTTGCTGAACAAAAATATGAATATCTTAAAATAATATAAACATACAGACCCCAAATGTTTGAGCACTGGTGTTTGCACCGGTATATGTTTGCACAGCTTTTTAAACGCTATCCTTGGACAGAAAAACACACATACTGTAGAATAAGGACTGCTGAGAATGACTGTTGTTGTGTCCTACTGTCCAAACAAAACACCCACTGCTGCAACAACAACCGACAGCTTCTCCAAACTACACCACTCACAGGTGGACACAACACACACATCTCTGCTCATTAACTAGACCTTACAGTCATTCTTTAGCTTCCAAAACTATGTAAACAGCTATTTAGCTATCCTATTAGATATAATGAGATTTCTTCTTAAAGTGGGTGTTGTATAGCTTTCGAACCCAAACCAGACCCAGATGTGGTGGTGCGTGAGTCACCCGTAACAATAGATGAGTGTTTTTGTGAAAAGACAAGAATGCACAATGAGAGACGAATAAAGAAATGGAGAAAATTTGGGCACACATTTGGGTTCGGAGAGGCAGATAGATGCAGTTGAGCAAGTTTTGTCCAAGCTCTTCAGATCCTACATGATGTTTGACGAAAATACATTATGCTTTGAGATATATGACTGTGTAGCAAACGCAATGGTGTTTTTGCATTTGTGTGACTGATTAGAGCATAATGGGGGTTTAAGATGGATGGTATGGGAAGCAGGGGGTGACATAACTACCAGATACGGTGCCGGCTACAGTCACAAGAGCACTAAGTCCCTCGGGCGGCTTCAAACAATCCTTTTCCCACAGGAAAGCTCCTGTGTAAAACAGCTCTCATTATCTCTGTAAGGTTCCCGGGCCTGATAATCACACCCACCTGTTCCTGCAGCGCACACACCATCATTATCTTTATCTTTATTTTCTCTCTCAGCATCTGTCTGTCTGTCTCGCTGTGCAGATGTGATTAGTGTCCCGGTGTGTCTTTTTTGATCTGTAATGCTTGAATGAACGTATTAGTATTGTTAAAGAAATGTTTAGGATTCAAAAAAGATATTGTTAATAGGGCTTTAATTGTTATGAACCTGAATCGCGCTTGTTTGCATCTAGACAGACCCACGGTCACATCTGTTTAGCGGAGTGGACACCTGTTAGAGGAATCCTGCTCCTCTTCGGGTCACTGTGTCTGATCTCAACATGAATGGACACACAAAAAAATACTTCGGACTGCTTTTGATGCTTGTATAATTGCTTTCAATACCTCACGTTCTCTGTCCTTAATTGCATCTACATTCCTGTTAGAGGTCAGTAAGATTTTATTTAAACGCATACTTTCTCAAATGAGATATTCAGGATTGTTTTATCATTTAAAGAGAAATATCATTTGTTTAGTTTTGTTACTGTGATTCTACCTCCTTGCCTTTTAGACAAGCGTATGCAGCCAAACAAAAAAGCCTTTGGCTAAGGTGATTCCTTTCCTCTGTCGGTATATTACGGTCAATAAATCTGAAACTGTATGGCCCCAGCTGATGACTGTTTTCGTTTAGTGGAAGTGGCTATTAGTCTGTACGTTCAGGCATCTCATTGTGTTTGTCTTCAAATAAACCCCTCCCCTCCGACAGCAGACTGCAGTCCGACTAATGAGCGGCTTTGTGTTTGATGTGTGTGAATGTACAGCAGGCTAATCTCATCAAGGCAAACATATCTGCCTCCACTTGATACTGTGTGTGTGTGTGTGTGTCACATCCACACATCCTTCAAAACCCCTGCCATAACCTCTGAGGACCCCTGACATTCCTCCCATTCTGCCTCAAACCATCCACATCAAACGCATGATTTATTTTTCCTTTCAAAACCCACCGCCGTTTCCCCGAGAGGATGTCCACAGGTCCAGCTGACGTCTCCCTTACTACTCCTCCATCTTCAGCTTTATTTTCAGTGGCAGATGTGTGTGTTTAGGTGGGACAGGCTGTCAGTTAGTGTGTGTGTGTGTAAGGTAGAGCAGCTCTGGCTGGGAGGTCTTTAATCTGGCTTGTATCGAGCCGAATGAACTCTTGAATTACCTCAGCCTCCTACTGTGATGAACAGTCACAGTCATCAATACAAAGACCACCAAAGAAAAAACTTGTGTGTCTAAGTGTGTGCTGTATGACACAGCTCCATTTACCCATGAGAACCTGAACATGTTACTTTCCTAATATTCCCACTTCCTGTGTTACTTCTCCTGACGCTGGCACAACCCTAGTGGCTGCTGTTTTACGGATGGAGCACAGGTAAAAATAAATGCATTTGTGCCAGAAGACACTCCTGTCTTCATAAAAAGCCATTTACGAGGCTCTTGAATTTACAACGCAGCCGTTTCCAAACACTGAACACGCTCTGACCATCTGCCTGTAACGATGCAAAGCTTGCACAAACACGTACACATACTGATGTTCACCTTTCGCAGATTTATGCCTTTCAATTTTCTTTTCTTGACAAGATATGTAGTTTTTATTTATGTCTGCCACTCTGTTGTGTATTGAGCCCTTATGCGTGTGTGTGTTTATTGATGTCGTACCCTGCTGTCTTCCTGGCTCTCCCAGTCACTATTAAAGTTGTGCATTGTCTGTCCACCGGAGCAGTTTGAGAACTGGAAGAGGCTGGAAAACAGTCGTCTGTTCTCCAGCGTGTCAGGGAATATGGCATCCTGGAAGTTGACTCCATGAGGAAGGATGCTGTAGTTTTCATCCATTCTGTAAGAGACGTGTACATGTTTGTTTGCATATACTTGTGAGGACGTTTGACTTAAACGATGAAGCAATGCTTGTAAGACACCAGTTCAGTCTGTGTGACACGCTGCTGTCAATCATCTATTGTGGGAGTGGCCTCTGTCCACACCAACATGCATTTGAGAATGGCTTGATTTCAGAAGGGGCAACTTATTTTTATTAAATCAAAAGAAAACTACC
>JAUCMT010000088.1:888125-962160 GCA_032357475.1 Enteromius thamalakanensis
ATTCTGCTTAGGGCACCCATTTGGCCAGCAGCAGCCCTGCGTACACTACTCTCTCTTTAGCATAAAAACTGGTGCAAAACACTAATGTTTTGAGAAGGAGAAGAAGAGAAACAGGGCTAATATGGCACATATGAGAACAAGAGCTGTCTCAAGTATTAATATATGACAGACTCTGATAAACTCTTTTTACCACATAATCACACAAAAAAATGATAAATTCAGTGTGAATGTCCAATGCATATTGTCGGTTTTATTAATGTCAGGCTAGTCACAGAACAGGTTTGTTATTATAAACTGCTGGATTGGAACAGATTTATTGTAACAGCTCAAAACTGTAAAACACGGTTCCTTTGTTTAGATAGCAAGAAACAGAGAAAGACCCATATTGCACCTGTTTGGTACACGTGCCCAAGTGATCATCAAAATTCAGGTCTTTGTCCCACACCTCTAGCTTCAGAGTTTCCTTGTCTTTGCAATATGGGAAGTAGAACTCTGCGGACCATGAAGGATGAGCAGTATCCTTGCGATATTCTGTTTGGCCCCCAAAAGTAGAGCCGCACCAGATCTTGACGTATGGGTCGGGTTTGTTTCCAGCAGGGTCACCGGTGAGGTCTCTGGCATGTAAGCCATACACCCGGACAGCAGCACTGGTGAAGTCCAGCTGAGACGCCAGCATCAACACGGCCAGAGACACCAGCCCAAGACGACCAAACACTGCCATGACTGTCAAAAGATTTAATACAAACAAAGACTGAAAGGCAAAATCTGAAGCTGAGGTGTGATGTAGTGTTAAATATGTTAATAAAATATGTATAATCAGTGCTGTAGCTGTCAGAAACAACACATGTTCGGTTATAATGAAGATTTAAGTAGAAGCAGAAGTGTGATTGAGATTTAAAATGCCTTACTTGACTTGTATTCGAGTCTGTATGAATGCCTCTGGATCTTCACCCCTTTTATAAAGCCAGTGCAATCACAAAAATCTTCGAAGGGGGATCAGCAGGTGGTTAAATCCCATGTGTATATGTGTTAAACATTATCATGAAACAGTATTGACATTTGTCAAGTATGCATAAAATTGCATCATAAGGCATAAAAGTGATGATTTAAAATTAGCAAAAAAAAAACAAAAAAAAAAGAGCAAATCTGTTTTCATTGGCTACAAAAGCAGAAAACACTGTCTGTAAGAGTACATTATAAAGAAATAAATGATTGATTCATGATTGAATGAATTGTCTTTTTAATGACATGATTGTAAAGAAAAGTGTACATTAAAATTGTGAGTTTAAATAAAAATAAAAAAGGGTGCAAAACTTTTTTTCAAAAATGTTTTAAACATTGTTTTTCTTAACATACTGTATGTGAATGCCTTGTCAAAAAGGTCTAAGTGGTCATATATTTTAAGACGTTTTGCATGTTGGTTGGGTAACATTTTAACATCTTCTTATAAGCAGTTTTGTTGAAAAAGTTTATTATCTTGATTAAAAATTTTAATTTGTTTCAAGTCAAAATGACATGTGTTCACTTTGTTTGGTGCCCACAAATTTTACTAAAATAGTCAAGTGTATGGCGTTTACAAGTAAACATTGTGAATTACCATATTATTCAAAATTACACATATTACTTTTTTGATGACATAGCACTTAGGCTTCTCATCAAAATTTCTGTCCAGTCAAAAAAAATTGTATCTGAAGCGTATTAGGAGTTTTTTCAGTTTTTGGTCTTGGATTCATTTGCACTACAGTATGTTGCATTAAACTTAAAATCCATAACGACTAATTTACACTCATTTACTTTAAGTTAAAAGCCACATGGCTTCCTTTGGAAGACGATTAGATTTTTTAACAATATCTTGGTAATTTTATATAATATTTTATATAGCCCGCTATGTTCCAAGCCTTATGAAACAGCTTTATGTTATGAACAGACCCAAATTGAAGACGTTATTCACTAATTGCCCTTTCGGTAAAATTAAAAAAAGGGTTAACTGGTGTAAAATGCTCATGTTTACAAGTTTACATGTGCACAATATATGCGTGCAATTTGGGGAATTGATCACTTTCTGCTAATATGGCAAAAACATCTGAGAACGAGAGTAGACTGAATCAGCCAGTTGAAATTCCCTCCAAAAAAGTGCAGAGAAAAATTTAATTTATGACTTGTATTATTATTATATCGTGATTACACTAATACTGTTAGTATAGAAGAGGACAAGTAGGCTATGGAAGCATTTTTGTTTAAAGGGTACATGCACAATCAGCATTGCCCTCCAGATTCCTCCTGTTGAAGTCTTGCTCAAGAACAAGACACGTAGTTCACATACACGTGTAAGAGCAGATGGTCACTCACACTTTTATCACACAGAAACAACGGATAAAGATTTAGGGACCTCCACATTCATGCTTAAGTAATTCAGTGTTGTCATGTTTCACTATTTCATCGAAAACAATTTAATTGTCTTCGACTAAAACGAACACATGGGTAAATAATTAATACTGTGTATGCCATTAGTGAAGGTGGGGACAAATATCCAGGAGTATCAGCTACCGGGAAATTAAATACACTTAGCTATTAAAAATGAGTTTCAATTTTTATCAGTCACAAGTCACGAGCGACTGTGAATAGTGAGATATTAACACACAGTTCTGAGTTATTAAGTCTGGAGAAAAGGTCAACAAATTTATTTAGCTTCAGAACTATAAAACAGGGTTCAGCATTCAGACGGCAATTACTGCTGTCAGACTCAGACTGTACCTGTTTTTGACACGTGCCCAAGTAATCATGATAATGTCAGTGCATGTTCTGAACTCTGCTGACCATGAAGCATTAGCCCTATCCCTGAGAAATTCTGTCTGTCCTCCAAAAGTAGAGCCAGCTTGATATATGGGTCAGGATTGTTTCTAACAGGGTCACCGGAGAGTCCCGTGGCGTGTAAGCCAAACACCCGGACAGCAGCACTGGCAAAGTCCAGCTGAGATGCCAGCATCAACACAACAGCCCAAGATGATCAAACAATCAGAAATAATATACATTCAGCTATAAAGATATTAAACACAACATAGAGTAGTGACCAGGGAGCACAGAGCACAGAGCCTGCCTCAACCTGAAGAAAATCTACCAACACACACCTTTATTATACAATTAGGTTATTTTTTTTCATAGAGGATCTTAATATCACGAGAGTTGTTAAATGTAGCATGTTCATTTAAACCAGTTGTGTGATCCTCTGCCAGGATCAAAAGAGTAACTGAAAAAAGCGATAAATGATGACACCTTTGATACTTTATGGAACAATGTCATTTATTTAATTTTATTTAAAAAAAACCCTGCAGCAAGCTAGCTTCCCATTTAATACATGATGTGCATTACACGTACTGTACACTTCTCTTTCATCAGCATAAAAACTGGTACAAACTTTTTTTTTACAAGAATCAGGAAGAGGAAAAGCAGGGCTGATATGGCGCAAACAAAGAGGTGATTGTGAATTAAATAACCGCAAATTAACCCCAACAGAAGTCTCAAATACAAATATAAATATACAACAGACCAACTGTATTTCCACAACGTAACGAAGCAAAAAATTGTACAAAAAAAAAATTCAGTGTGAATGTATTGTCGGCTTATTACTATCAAGCTAGTTACAGCAGAGGTTGATCTTTAAAAACTGATGCTTCTACCAAATCTGAACCTGAAACTGAACTGAACCTTTTTTCAGACGACAAGTAGTGGTGAAAGATCCGTTTTGCAACTTCCTGGTACACGTCCCTAAATGATCATCAAAATTCAAGTCTTTGTCCCACACCTCCAGCTTCAAGACTTGGTTTTCTTTGCAGTTCGGGAAATTGAACCATTCAGACCACACAGGATTAGCAGTGTTTTTCAGAAATTTTGTCTTTCCCCCAAAAGTAGAGCCGCACCAGACCTTGACGTACGGATCGGGTTTGTTTCCAGCAGCGTCACCGGTGAGTCCTCTGCCACGCAAGCTATACACCTGGACAGCAGCACTGGTGAAGTCCAGCTGAGACGACAGCATCAACACGGCCAGAGACACCAGCCCAAGACGACCAAACACTGCCATGACTGTCAGAAAAAATACATGTTCAGTTATAAAGATCAATACTAAAACATAAAAATGATTCAGTGTTAAAGACACCTTACCTCGCTTGTTTTAGATTCTGTATAAATGCTTCCTGGTCCTCATCCCCTTTATAAAGCCCCAGCGGTCATAAAAATCTTTTTGAAGGTGATCCAGAGGTGGTTAAATCCCATGCATATCTAAATTAAATATTATCCATGGTGGCCCACGTGTGTAAAATTGCAGCCATTTGATTTCGACACTGATGGGAACATAACAACCCACCTCCCATTCAACTACCACCAAGCTTTCCCATTGAAGTCTTAAATCTTCATTGATAGGTAGACAGCATGCTCGTAGAGAGCTTTTTTAACACCAAAACACAATCCAAAGTTAAAGGATTGCCATTAACATATCTGACTTAAAATAACACCGAGCAACGACAGTCAGAGATATGACACTATTTATGTTCGATCTTTAGATTAGATTAAACTTTACTGTCATTGCACGTGTAAGGTACAAGGAAACAAAATGCAGTTAGCATCTAACCAGAAGTGCTCTGCTCTGCTGATGAAAATGAGTTTAACAAGAATAATTGTACTCGGAAAACAGTGCAACCCAGTAAAAGAAACAAATGTCACAAGAATGTTCAAGTTTTTTGTCACTTTTAAATACTCAGAGCTACAGCAACCACCGAGTCATTTGCCAACTTTTTATGGTGTTTTGAAGCTCATCCATTCTTGGCATCATTCACTTCCTTATGACAGAATGTCATCTGTTTTTTCCCTCTCTAGGAGGAAGACAGTTTACTAGCTGATTTATTAGTTATTACACATCCTACATTCAACCCTTTCTGTTCCATAAACACTAGTGTAAAGCATGCAGGGAGTAAAAATCGGCCCAGGCAATTTATGGTCCAGCCAAAAAAATAAGAGATCACTGCAGAAAAATCAGTTTCTTTTGGGTTTTATTCTTACAACTGTTAATCTCACCAATACAATACAATGCATGTTTGTTTCAGACTGCCGTCTTTGAAATTTTAAGGATAGAAGCAACTTGGTGCTCACGGAATCCTTGTGGCAGTAAAGCTAGGATTGAAGCCTTTTTTTCTTGATGCTTAGTGTTTATTATGTTTGAAAGACTTCTAGCATTTTTTACCATCCAACTGGTCACACTGGAAGAGGATAGTGTTGATTACAGCAGTGCATTTTATACCTTTCCTGTTAAATACAATTGGATTCAGCTCACCTCAATAAACAGAATGAAGTATGCTTGTGTAGAAATAGTTCAAATACAGCGCTCTTTACAGTTTAATGTGAGATCCTTTTCTTAACACACTTCCACATGTCAGCAAATGATCATCATGATGAATGTCTTTGTCTAATACGAGCCCAAAACTCCCAGTTTCTGTCTGTGACCAGTGTAGTACCAGATTTCAACACCCGCCAGATTATCACCTCCCTAGTATTGGTAGTGTTAGATAGGTAGGTAGGGGAGTCATAATTTGAGCTCTTTAAACCACACACCACTGGTCTATTTACATGTTTAGCATGCCAAAAGAGTATGACATAACCTTTAACCCCAGAAAAAAACACTTCACCGCAAGGTTTATTAACTTTAATTTAAGCATTTACTAATGCATTATTAAAATCACCAGTTGTGTTTGTCAGCATTAGTTAATGGACTGTGAACTACAGTAACATAAATAAACAATGAACAACTGTATTTTCATTAACTAAGAAATGCATTGTTCATTGTTTGTTCATATTAGTTAATACATTAACTATTGTTAAAAAAATGACACCTTATTGTAAAGTAATAAATAATAATTTAAAATATTTAATAATTCCATCCTGAATGGCTACAAAAGCAGAAAACATTGGGTCAGTGACATACGATTGCACCTATCATTACATACTAGTCATATGTTCATGTCGGTTTCAGTTTACAGCATTTTTTTAAGGAAAAAAATAGTATATTGACCCCAAAAAAGTAATCTGGGACAACCACCAAGGTAAAAAGAAAGAAATTATAATAACATCTGGTCAAAAAGGTAATAATAAGTTTACAAGGCAATAAGTATGTTGGTTGGACACATACGCTTTTAATGTTTCAACAAGGTGTGAAGAAATTCTGTTAAAATAATAAATGCTTGTAAGAGTGTGAAAGTGTGTCAAAATGTAAGGTGCCCATGTAAACATTAGAGGGACAGGGCAAAGTGCTTGTGCACATGTGGAAATTTACCTTAATGTTATCTCATTTACCTTAATCAAACAGAATTGGGGTTTACCACACCCATTACCCAACCATTTCAAACTTTCAACCATCATTCTCTTTTAACAACATACAGCTTCAGTGTTGGGGAAAGTTACTGTACTTTGAAAAGTAATGCATTACAATGCATTTGCTTTACTCCCTAAAAAAGTTACTAATTATGTTACTTAGTTACTCTTTATGGAATGTGTTACGTTACTTTTGTGTTACTTTTGAAATATGGGCAGAGCTTCAGTGTTTCTATTTAACATAAGAAGTTCTATTTACAGCAAATGTAAAAGCTCAAGTACAACTGAAATGAATAAACCTCAGGAAAGAGAAAAAGTAAAGTAACATCTAGAAGTAAAATAGAGATGAAAAGTCATTTCTGCTTGAACAGTAAGTATGTTTGAACTGAATCATCAAAGGTCTGCAGCAAAGATATCAGTTAATTAAATGGGATTAGATGTGCAATTTAATTATTGCAGGTTTGTGTCATATTCTGAGTTTATTTTAATTCATTTTGATGAATACTAAATCTGTTTTTGAGAGGGAGATGAATTCATTCACATTAAGTCTAGAACTACACTGTATTCACACAACGCCTCCAACATGGAGTCAGGAGGGAAGTCAGTCAATAAATAAGAAAACACTGGCATTACTTTTTTGAAAAGGTATCAATTATACTGTATTACTCTAAAATTGAAAAGTAATGCTTTACTTTACTAGTTACTTGGAAAAAGTAATATTAATATTACTTGTAATGCGTTACCCCCAACACTGTACAGCTTGGCTAATATAATCAATTATTTCAGCAGCTCTATTGCTCTGAACTGCATGATAACTAACCCAGCATCCAATGTGAATTGAGAAGCAGAGGCACGCTTGATTTACTTAAATGACTTTTATTAAGTTTACAAATAGGGTAACAAATGCTGTTTTATTGGAGCGCAAAGCGCAGTTTTATATGAAGCTTGAACATCCTATACTTAGTGCAAAACATACAGTTAAACATTGCCGATGATTCCCTACATGTTTTTGTTTGGTTTTCATTTTAAGTAACTTTTTTAACATTTTGTACAATGTTAAATATCATACGGAGAAAAAAAAACACTGAATGAAAGTCGCCAGAGGAAATCTGGAGACTCAAAAGACAGCAAAACAAGCGGATCAGATAGTAGTACAAAACAAAATAACTTAATGACAGGTCAGTAGCATTAAGTAAACATTGTTCTGTTGCATTTCTTTCCACAGGAGAGCGACTAAAAGGGATCCATTCAATAAGATAGTTTCGAGTGAGTTTGTGTGCATTTATTTTTTCTGTATAACTAAAGTCTCATGCAAAAAGAAAGAAAAAATACATTTTTATTGGTTTGTTTTTTCCATCATAAACTGAATGTCTAGCGACGCTGAATGCCTCGTTCGTACATCAGGACGCTGCAAACAATTTGTTTTCCAAAGCAAAGAAAAACTTTTTTTTTTAAATTTCTTTTCCAAGGTGCTGTATCATTTACATCAGAGGTCTAAGTGGTGAATCTGGTTTAACGTTGTACGTCCTGCACTGCAGTTACATTAGCGCCCTCTACAGCCAAACAGGGGGACCTGTTTCTTACAGCGAGAGCAAATTAACACTTGCGTCATATCTGAAACAGGGACATGGCACTCAGAAGGTAGTATCTCATCAGTCTGAAAACTGAGCAGGTTGGACCTCTTTGTTAAAGACCTTTTGATGTGTTCACAGTTTGAACGAACCGAGCGACGTAAAGCGGGTAAAAAGAGCTGTCTACAGGTAAAGCGTTGTGTACAAAGCAAGAGATAAAGGTAAAACGATCAGATTTCGAATATAGAGAGCCAGTTGAGAATCTAAACTGTACAGTTGACCTAAAGTGAAGTTCCTGTACCAGACGTTTCACGCAGACGGCACACTAAGCAGTATGTAACGAGTTGTAATCTAAGTCCTTTCAGTAGTCAAGGTGATGACAGCATCTCCACTATACTATTGTACCCCAAATAAAAAATGCTCTAAGGATCTGTACATTTGTTTCTGGACCAGGACTGTTCTTTATTCATCTGCACAGTCAAATGTGCTAAATGGTATTTTGAATAAACCAAAGCATTTACAAGATTTGACTGACTGCTACACAAAGAGTGAGAAGTAAGATCTTCCAAAAGAAGCTACTGATCTGCCATAAAACCGAAAGCTGTTGTCAGTACGGTGGTGTGAGAGCTTACATGGGCAGTGAGAGTTAAAACGAAGCAAGAAAATAGAGCTGTTTTGGCAGAGAGTGGCCTACTTGTGTCGGTGAGGGTTGCTAGCGGTCTTATCCCACCTTTCTGATCCTTTTCTCGACTTCCTGTCACATCTGTTGCTAAATGAGTCAAACGCGTCTTCCTATGCACACCGGATTCGACACTGGATGGCATCAAAACCAGCAGTGCTGGAAAAACATCTAAGCTATTGGTGGTTTTAAGATACTTACAACATACTGTCCCATGCATACTAACTTTCCTAGTCCTGCGTTTCTATCCCTCACCTTCACAAGAACCGTTCTCGCTGTTAATGAAACATAGACACCGTGGTTGTCCAAAAAGTGTTTAAATGACTCATCTATGTGCTGATGATAGGCACACTTCCACTTGCATACTAAGGTGGATCGATCAAAGTATGTAAAACTCAACCCTCAAGCACTTTCAGCATTTGAAAGTGATATTACAGCTAGATTGTGATTTTGCGCACCTTGTATATGAAGCTTTTTGTGACTAGGACTGTGCCATCAAATGCATTCAGTCATGGCCAATTCAAAACGGCTTTCAAAACAACACCTCGTTCCTGCAATATATTAATAATCACCTTCTGTGAAGTGCAGCACTCCAACCAGAGACTCTCCGCTGCCGTATATATCAAACCCCGAAGCAAAAAAAACAACAACACAAAAATAAAGCAAGGCACTAGAATCTTCAGAAAGCTCACCGGGTTTAGGGAAAGATTTGTTTCTTCAAGTACGTTAATTGAATTCATTTACATTCACATTTATCTAATAATATAAAGAAAGTACAAAGGGGAAAAAAGGATTAAAGTGTCTCCAATAAGATGTGAATAATGAAATAGCTAGCCTTACATCTCATGAACGCTAATATCCAAAACCCTCCAAAAAGTCATGTTTTTTTTTGTCTACTTTCTTTTTATCCAATGTTGTCCAACAACATTTATAATAATCACAGTGTTTCAACATCAAAAACTGATGAGTAAATACAGGTCCATACAGAACACAACTTCTTATTTGAATGTCTCGATCAAACTATCGTAAGAGGCCCCTAATGCTGCCATGATTTGAAAAAGCTGATAATTAGCCATAAATTTAAAGCTTCACGGGCCTCCAAAGGCGACCAATCCCAAACCAGCTGATTTTATTCACCATTATACAAGTCACCTTGTGATGTGGCCCGAAGAGAAAACCAGAAGAGGACGGTATGAGTGTGAATGTGCATGCTGGGATGCAAGGAGGAGCTTTCTAATACAAATCTCGGGGAGCAGCTGAAAGGCCTCTGAATATGTGACAAAAAAAAAAAAAAGTCTGTCCCTAACATTCTGCTACACAAGGCCGGCTTGAAAGGGCATAGGGAAAAAAACCCAACCAACTAAATGAAATCAAACCCTCATAACCCAATTTAAAAACAAAGGAAATCTGTACATGGGTTTTCTTATTTTATCTAATGAAGGCCACTTCCTGTGTTTTAAAATGGGCTTTTTTCTACCATTGTAATTATTGCATTATTCCATGGCATTGCAGCAGAGGGTTTAGGGCAAGAGGGGAACTAGGTTCTAGTCTCTTCGCTGCTCACCGTCACCCACCTGACCTCCGTTTTTGTTGACATGCTTGATGTATGAATTTATTAGGAGGATATACAGATGGATGCCGGTGGCGTTCGTTCCATTTTAGGTCAGTAAACCTTTAATCGAACCCCTGGACAAATGTTTGGGGCTGGGTGGTGAAGGATGCCATCACTACACACCTTAACAATAAAAATGGTCATGCCTTCTTTGGCCACGTAACATTGCACACAAGTGTTTTATTTTTATTTTCTTTTATCCCTTGCGTCGTTGTGCATCATCCCCGTGGCGTATCTGTGAGCATGCATGCAGATTCTGGCATCTTCTTTCTCAAGCATCAACTCTTGTGACAGAATCTCCGCAATGAACTCTTGAACGCTTGCCCAATCCGTCCCCCTTTCTTCCCCTACCTCGAGAGTTATTTAGGCCTGGCGCGGCTAGGCCCTGCCCTACGTGGTCTTCAGGTTGGGTCCACCCGGGTGGCTGACTGACTTTTGCAAAGTGCTGATGTGGAAGGTCTGTAATGAGGGGGGGGCCTGGGGATACTGTCCCAGGGGTTGCGAGGTGGCCAGCAGACCGGCCTGGGTGTGCGCGACCGAACCAGCCCACTGTGTGTTGTAATGTGCAGAGTGGTAGTTATACTGCGGCGTGGGACACAAGGAGCCCTTCCGGGTCCCCAGAGAGGTAGCGGGAGTGTTGGGTATGGGTGGGTGGCCGCTCAGAGTTGAAGCGATGTTTGGGCACAGCTGGCCAGGAGCCGAGTACTTACGGCCCATAGTCGTAGGAGGAACCATCTGAGAAGAGGAGAAACGAAAAATAATCAATTCTGGCAGTCGAGGTCCTGCAGAGCTTTTCTTTATTTCCAACCTTGATCAAAACTACATGGCACTGAAAGTACTATATCTTGTGCATTTTATCCTCAGCCAAACGTGTGTGAGTTCCTCAGCCCGTAGTTATGAATCACAGGTGTTTTATTTGAGATGAGGACAATGATTATCTGACAATGAGGCTCAAACCAGCACATCCAGTGCGAGAAGACTCTTCCCACTAATCCTTTTATTGCATTTCTGTCCCTTGTCTTGGACTTTTATGTAACTTCCTGTCTCCTGTGGCGTCTGTAGTTGTATCTTATCTTCTTTAGCTTGTTAACCTCCTGTGTACTGTATATACAGCGCTAGTGTTTTTTTAGTCCTTTGTTAGTTGTTGAATATAATAGTTGTCTGCCTGTCATTCTGGCTTGTTTGTTCTAGCTTAAAAATCAGATAGTCTAATAATTTTACTGAAGTTGTTTTGAAATTGGTGACTTGTAACTTGTAGTGGAGTAATTTTCAATGTAAGATATCTGTAAGTGTTGTTTTTAGGTACTCTTTACATCTCTGCCTGCAACTTTCTAGGAGATTTTGTTTAGCTTTTTCAGATGTGTTAAACTCTGCAGGAAAGTGGACTATGACGGGCTAAATGTTGAGAACTGTGAAGGACAAAGTCTTACTTCATAGCTGTGGCCCTGAGGAACCACTTGTTGTTGGTGCTTGGAGCTTCTCTTGCCCTGTGACAGGTTCATAGCGTCCCTGGCCCAGTTGTCCACCAATTTGTGCAGCTCGTCTGTGAACATGCCCTTGCAGCTCTGGGACTGAGAGACAGGCGGCTGGTTTTGATTCTGAATGTTTCCCGCCACCGTGTTGGTGCTGCTCGTCCCTGAGTGGAGAAAAAGACAGGAAGAGACAATATAATGGTAAAAAGAAAGTCAGTACAACACGCATTACACTGAAACAGCTGATACAATCTGAAGTCTCACAGACTATATTAATGTGTGTATATTTTTCGAATACAGTTCCTAACATTAGATTACATACGCCTTATACAGTCTGCAAAATGTTTGATTTAAAAAAAAGAGATTTTTAATGAATTAATTTTTTCTTTAGTTCCACCCTGGTTTAACCTGATTCTGGTTTTTTGACATAACAGATTTTACATGACATGTGTGAATCTAAGGTATGCAGCAAAATTACATTTAACCAGGAAATAAAGAAATATATTGTTATTAAGCTTGATTAAAATAAATAAACAGACCTGCTGCCAGTAAAAGTGCAACATTTAAAATAAAGAGCACAAAGACATTCAATACTGAGAACTAAAGGGTTTACTAACAATTGTTTAATTTAAGTTGTTTTATTATCAAATTATTTAGAGTTTTCTGTTATGCAGGTTCTTTGGGACAAAAAAATAAAGAAAAAAATCAATCTCTTCTACTTTAAATAAAAGCAAAACATATTGCAGATTATTTAAAGGGTATGTAAACTTAAGAGCACAATTGTATAATATAATGTCATGTGTATACAGAAAAAAGTCATGGCAGTGAGGCCCTATCGAGCACCTGGGCATCCGCTCTGAGGCTAAAGTGACACTTTTATCAGTTTGAGTCCAGCCTGCAAAACAGGTCACGAAGACAGTATTAAAACACCATCTCTGGCTTTCCATTGGTGCAAAAACCTAGTGCTCAGCATCTGCCTGGGCTTCATTATCATGCTCGCCATGGTTGTTTTCAATGCAACACAAGAGGGAGCAAAAGGGTGGTGAAATGGAAATGGATTCACCATGAGCTCCAGTATTAGATTAAACTGAACTGCAATGTCTCAAAAGTCATGGAGGCCAAAAATGTGAAACTTTCAATACTTACATACATAGAAGCTTAACAAGAAAGTTGTTAAAAAAAGTCTTTATCATGTTAGCACATTAATATTAGCAGCAAGTATGAGTAAATAAGCATTTTTATGAAACGCAAAGCATTGCAGTGATTGTTTTTGTTTTTTTAACAAAATAAGCTTTTGTTTACTGAGCAGTTAATGTGAAGCAAGATGAGTGGAAATGCCTCAGCTCCTTCGTAAGACTCATCACTGTCATGACTAAGAGATATGGTCCTTAAACATGCACTGATATAAGCTTGATTTCCATTTATCTACACATATCTGTTGAGAAACAAAGAGCTGATGCATTTGAAGAATAGACTGTAAGTCGAAAATAAAGCTGATGGGGAGAAAAAATTACATCTAAAATCTTGCAGCGTTAAATACAGCATAAATATCTTGCCAGTTATGCAGACAGCCACCAGGCGACCCAGAGAAGACCTGAATGGCAAAATTCACAGCGCCTCCAGAATGCAGCAACAAAAATACCACACACTGCGCAAAGACTGAAGTGTAGTCCACAGCAAGCCATGCTTTGAAATAAAAGCTAATCCTTTTCCAACATGCTGGTGCTGGTGCCAAAGCCAGTACCCAATTTGGTCAAAAAGTGGTTCATACTGGCCCTTAAAACTGAATAAAACTGTATAGTTTGTGGTCAGTACTTGGTCAGTTTGTAAATGTATATATTTTTTTATATATTTATATATGTGGCCCAAGACCTTAAGTTGCCGGGGTATATTAGTAGCAATAGCCAAAAATACATTGCATGGGTCAAAATGATATATATATTTTTTTTTTTGCCAAAAATCCTTCGGATAGTAAGTCAAGATCACGTTCTATAAAAGTATTTAGTCAATTTCTTACCGAAAATATTATATAACTAAATTTTTGATTAGTAATATGCATTGATAAGATCTTTACTTGGACTCCAGATTACTTTTACTTGGATTCCAGATTTTCATTTAGTTGTATCTCGGTCAGATATTGCCCTATCCATCCAAACCATACATCAATGGGAAGCTTATTTATTTAGCTTTCAGATCATGTAGTAATCTCAATTTTGGAAAATGAACACTTAAGACTGGTTTTGTTGTTCAGGGTCACATATACACATTTAAATTGTATTTATTTTATGAATTTAGAATTACACATTTTACACAAACACAATCCTGATCGAATATAACTTATTATTTGCAATGTGGCAGTATTTTGATCACAATTGAGCAAACGTTCTGTACTGTAATACAAAAAAAAAATCTCAGTCAATATTATAATGTGTAAAACAAGTATTTTGAATTATATTAAATCATTATATTAATTAAAATTGTGTAGAATTTATGCATCATGGTAGTATTTAATATACTGAATTTAAGTTAGACATTTAGCCATTTATCCAAAGCGACTTACAAATGAGGAAAATGAAAGCAATTAAAACTTCTATAACTAGTCACATACTGCATAATAAATTATAATAAAGAAAAATAAAACAAGCTATAGTGTTAGAAGCCTTTTTTATATTATATAAAAAGAAAAAAAAAGGAATAGATACAACAGAAAAAGAATAGAGAGGCTAGTGTTCAAGCAGTTAAATAAGGGGCAAGTTGTTGTATTTTATAAAAGAATAGAATCAGAATAGAATTAATAGAATTAAACATTAATTTACAATTAATTAGATAACTAAAAATTGTCTGCCCAGACAGGTGTATTTAGATGTAATGTAGAAATTAATACTTCTATTTGGCACAAAATATGCTGCAGAAAATTTAGCTTTGATCATAGAAGTCAATTATATTTTAAAATATATATAATATATATAATATGCTAAATTAGAAAACAATTTTTCACAATAAAACTATATTTCTGATTTCAAATCCATGCATCCACATAAAATATTGTGGATGTTAAAATGTTCATAAAACTTGAATATAGATTTGGCCAACAACAACAACAACAAAAAAAGTTACTAGCCAAGCACCAGCACCACCTGGTGGAAATGGGGCAAGGGAGAGGTGCAAGCTCCACACACAGCTTGACTTTAGCATTTACTGGATGACTACCATTCACTTTGTCAATACTGGAGGATCCCAGTTTTTGTGAAAACCTACCTTTCTATGTGCAAAATATGAGCTGTATACGACGACTTGTGCACTGGATAGTGATTAAGCCTTGTGTACAACGAGGGGAAAATCAGCCAGGCCTCATTAGACCCTTGCAATGGGTGAGAAACGCCATCCAAACAGGATGAGGTCGATGTGCAGTAAGCGGGATGAGCCTTAAGGGGATAAAGGAAGAGTGCAGAAGGGAGACTAGGGCTTCAAATTGGCTTGTGCGTAATGGGATGAGTGCTCAGACGGGTCCATTTAGAGTGCATTAGTCAGAGTGTGGCGTCGTGGCATGGCTAGGCGTTTATCGACAATGACTTCCAGTTCGGTTTCAAATTTAGGGCAGTGCGAGTTTAATTTGACAGTGAAAACACGTGGCATGCGACACTTAGAAACACATGAATGGGTCATCACAGGAAAAAAATGCTCAAGTCACCCTGAGAGCTTAGCAGAAAGACCAGCTTCAACAGGCCACAGGACATGAAGCGAGAGGTGACGACAGGAAAGAGAGGGAAGGAGGAGTGGGAGGATGTAAAAAAAGAGAGATAATTACTACAGAGTTGGTTGCAGGGGCACACTTTTTTCACCATCTTCCCTGAAGCATGGAGAGAACGGTGGGATTGGAGAGAATCAGTGTTACAGTAACTCCATGTCCAACACATTGCATTATGGGAGAGTATCAGAACATGCTAGTCTAAAACCTGAAATCAAGCCCTGATGGCTGTTACGCTCATGCTCAGTGAAGGTGGGGTGAGCGAAGGAAGGTTCACGTGTGGTTGTTTAACATTGTGAGGACAGCTAAAAAACAAAGACTGCAAAGGAAATCTGTGAGAGGATGTGTGAAAATACCTGCTCTAATCTTTCTTTTATTATATATATATATATACACACATATACATATTTAAAATAAAAGTTCTTTATATTATAAGACAAATGCAGTGACTTGCTGAGTCTGGAGAAATATTAGTCACTGTGTCAGCTGTTTTCAGTTCACTGCTTTCATTTTAAAAATGTGTGTAATTGCTTCAATAATATGAGGAAATGAAAATAGCATGTTGCAGGATCACACTTCACGTGTCAGGAAAGGAACAGCCAACCAATACAGTAATACATTATATGATAATAATATTAGGCAATAATTTACAATAAAGTACCATTAGTATTTAACAATTAAAATTATTATTATAAATTAAAACAATTATAAAATGTTAATTTTTTGTAATAAAAAAATGTTAAAATAAAATGTGGAACAGAATATTACATTAATATAAACCTATTAAATGTAAAAAATGAACAGAAATAAGAAAAGCCTTGAAAATTATTTAAAATTGAAGTTGTAAGATAATAAAAAAGTAAATAGAAATATATAAAATAACTAAAATAGAGATATAAAATACAATTATAATGATATAAATATAATCATATCACAATTTTATATTAGATCATTTAAAATATAAAAAATAACACCAATAATAAACTATTAAACACAATTTATTAATCAAGGCTAATGTTAATTTAGAAATGTACAACTCTTCACTGTTATATGTTTTGTTCATAATATATTAACTAATACCGTTTTATACAACCGCAAATTATTATTTACATTAACATTAATAAATGATGTTAATTATTAGTTCATGATACCTTTTTTATTTTTATTAATGATAATGTTTAAAACCGTATTGTAAAGTGTTGCTAGTCTATGGACACTGCACATTTAAATTATTAGCTATATTAATAACAATTGGACAATGTTTATGGCATTTGATAATAGATGTGTGTTTTCCCTCTTTGAGCATAAATTGCGTAAACTATTTGGGAACTGCAAAAGTACAAGCTGCACTGTTTTGGGACAAATGCAGCATATTATTCAACTTTTAAATGATTTGTAATTATCTTTAGAAATTTGGGCTTTTGTTATGATGTTAAACCAAAGCATATATGCAGGAAAATATTAATAAGATGAATTACAAATGACCAAGTGTCCAATACGAACACAGCTGAATTAGGAATAATTATCATACCTCATAGCTTACACTAGTGCATTATGGGATATATGAGCGATAACTGTTAAGCGATGAGCACAAGTTGTTTTTTAAGATTCATGACACAATGTCTGAGATGATCGGCCAATCAGAAGGCTTGGCAGAATCAAGAACTAATCACATGACATTGTAGGAAAGAGACAAAAGAAAAAGCGTTACACACAAAGAGCCAAGCAGGGCGTACTCAGAAAACGCGTCCTCCTGCCACCTGGTTTGAAGGTCACTCTCTCCGACCCACAGCTGAACTTTACACAGCCTGTGGTACAAAAAGAAGGAAAGAGAAAGAGAGAGGTGGAAAAGAGGAAGAGACAGGAAGAGAGAGAGAGAGAGAGAGAGAGAGAGAGAGTAAGAGTAAGAGTAAGAGATGGAGCAGAGATAGAGAGAGAGAGATAGATAAAGGAAACGTACACAAATACACAGTGAGAATGGTAACAGAGGTCAGTAAGCCATGAATTCCTGACAGATAGAGAGAGTGAAGGAGGTGAAGGAGGGGAGGAGTGGCCCTGGGTGGGTGAGCGTCGAGCTGTATGGAAAAGAAGGGGAGGCTCAAGCATCAGCCCTGCAGCTTCATCCAAACCAAAGCGTGTGCCTTCTCAGATATGCAAGCAAATATTCCTATGTTTAGAGTTCATTCACCTGCACTAATACAAATAGGGCCCAAATATGATCCACCATAAAAATCATAAGAACATGGATAATAATATTTTAATGACCACTGGAAAAGTTTCTTCCAACTGTATCATCCTCAAGTTTTCTCCTCAAATTTGAAAGACTCATGAAATAGGCCAAAGCTGTTTTATGTGACTAAAACACAAATTACAAAAACAAAATGGTAAACTATGTTATTTAGGAGAGGGTGATATCAGGTTAAAATTATTTATAAACACCATAATTTTCTTCAAGGAAGAAGGTAAACATGAACAGATGTCACTTATTTTATCAAAGCAAATGCTTGCCATTTTATAATAAATAAAATATAATGTAGTCTTGTCCACAATTAATAATTTTTTTCTACAAATAATGTAAGTTTTTTTTTCCTAAATAAAATTTAAGATATATATATATATAAAGATTTTAAGAAATGTATGCCATTGTAATACGATTTAATAATATTACTTTGCAATTCACGTAGAAATTGTTAAAACAAAATCACAAGAATGTTTTTTTCTGCTTTCTGCCCACCCCTAATGTAACTTTATCTTTGCTACTTTATGTATAGTGTGTAAAAAAACAACAAAAAAAGCACAGGGTCAAGCTTAGGACTGTGATGTGCTATGTTTCTTTATTTTTACCTTGCGATGTTACACACAAACTGGGCGCAGAGAGTGTGCCGTCACTGGTGTAAGCGGAGCACAGGTTCTCATTAGAAGGGGAGGGTTTGAAGGACTGGAGCAGAGGGCTGCTCCCCCCATCTATCATCCCCCCAGGGGCCAGGAAGGCCTGATGAGGTGGGTACACAGAGGGAGCGCTCTGAGCAGATAAAGTGCTGGTTGCTGTAAGACCACCAACAGAAACACACATACATAGAGAAGCGCTGATCAGAGCCAGGACACAAACACAGAATTAAAGTTTCTAGGGCTGAATTCACAAAAATCATCTCATACAAGAAGCTAAAAAAATTTTCATGTTTGCTTAAATTTAGCTTACATTTGGATTTTTTAAAATCATAATAACAGTTTAAATAAATGTATCACTGCACTATTTGCACATCAATAAATCCTCTGCAGTGAATGGGTGCCGTCAGAATGAGTCCAAACATCTGATTACATCACAATGATCCACACGCTAATTTTCACTATGCAAGATATTAATCAATAGACTGAAATGTTATGGATTTCTCGTAAATTATTTTGGTGTTATATCAGCTGTTTGGACATTCTGACGGCACCCATTCACTGCAGAGGATCCACTGGTGAGCCAGTGATGTACTGCCAAATATTTTTCAAATCTCGGATAGAGCGAGGGTACTTTTTTGTGTTGTGTACTATTTCTTTAAGACTTTATCAAATACTACAATTTCTTCCTTTAAAAAAAAGTACAGTAAGATGTTTATGACATACTATCTTAAATTTAATAAGTATATTTACATATTTATTACAAAAAAAAAAAAATAAGAATGTTTTGTGAATCCGACCCCTCCTGTGCACAAAAAGGCAAAGTAGAAGAAGTGAATACCTGGCTGTACTGGACTCTTGCTGCCCTGTGAGCTACTGCGGCTGGACTTGCTGCTTTTGCTCTTGGTAGGACGGCGTCTTCGGCCGGCTGGGTTCACAACGGGAGGGTTGACCATAGCGGGAGGCGCTTTGCCCAAACGAGCAAAAAGGGCATCAATCTCTGCCTTCTGCCGGGAGTACAGAGCCTGACTCTCTATCATGTGCCTAGGAGGAAACAAGGTAACAACAATTACACTGCATATCTTAAAACTATGTTACAATATACTATTAATCAAAACCAAACATACTTCTCTCTCAGTTTGCCCACTTCTTTCTTAAAGTCCTCGTCTTCAAACTCTGAATCATTGTCGCTGCTGAAGTAGGAGCTGACGGAGTTGTTTAGGCTCGCGGGACTCTGAGCCGGACCGTTGCCCACAGCTGGATGGCCATGAGGTGACAGCTGAGGTTCTGAGGGTTGTAAGCTCACCACCACAGGAGCCTCGTCCTGTGCTTTGCTGACTGAAAAACGGCCCACCTTTGTGTCAGTCTTGGTGGTCACCTGGAAACGACCAATGGTGGTGGGTTGGGGGTGGGATGTCGTCCTATCCGGGAGAGCGGGGAGGCCGTCAACCACATCTGCTTTTGTGTTTCTAAGGGGAGAGGAGGTTCGGTGCAGTGTGTTCTCGGGGCTAGAGAGAGAGGAGGAAGAGGATGAAGAGGAGGAGGTGGTGGAGGAAGAAGATGTGGAGGATGAGTCATGAGAGGTGATGGGACCCTGTGGGGCGTTCTCATCAGGAGCCGCTGACACCTGAACGAGAGAGAAAAGAAGCGTGTCACCTGCTGTCATACTCAAACACTATGAACATCCAATTTCTTTATTATTGCATTGCGAATACAAGGTACCTGGAATCGTCCCAGTTTGTATCCTCCAGATGTAGGTGCAGCTGCTGTCTCATCATCCAGAGAAAAGGGAACTAAAAGAGAATCATTATTAGCACAGCCCATGTAATATGAGAACGGGCTTAACGTTTAAGCTAGCTACTGTTTGTTTAAAGAACAAGTTCAAGTAAAATTGGCATCATATACCTGGCTGTCCTCCAGGTGGCATCCCAGTGATAGATGACTACAGGGATGGAGGAGGATGAGAAACAGATTGCAGACATTTATAAATAAAAAAATTAATAAAAATGTGCAATAATGTAAAAATAAATAATATATTTAAATAGGTATTAATGCTGTCAAACGATTAAACGCAATTAATCACATCCAAAAGAAAAGTTTTTTCTTTACATATGTGTTTGTACTGTGTTTATTTATTATGTAAATATTAAAACGAACACATACAGTATAGATTTGGAAAGTATTTACAAGTGTATTTATATATTTATTTCCGTGCATTTGATATTATATATAAATGTAAATAATATATATTTATATACACATAATAAATTAAATATTCACAGTATAAACAAATATATTATTTATTTATTTTACAGCAATATATCAAATCGACAGATCCTGCACTCAATCCACGTGTGCTGGTGTTTTATGGTCAGACCCCTATCGGGTGTTACGTGTACCTGGTGCGTGACATTGTTGATTGGGACAGTCTCTGGACTCAGTGCCCGTCTCAGCTGGGCATCCAGATCCTCAAGGGGCTGCTGGGACTAAACAATCCATTTTCAGCAATTAGTCAAGTTCACTTAGCTCTAAGAAACACACACATGCAGACTTGTACACTTATTACTCATGGCAAGTGCACACAAATACAGCAGGGGAACCATGTATCTAATTAACTTCTGCATGAGATGATCTCTTACAGTAAGTACAGGGTCAGATGACCACTGCCTGGAAGAACTAAATGCTTTTAATCCAAGCTGAGGTTTCCTTTCATGTTCCACTATATATTTGTGAAATGGAAAGTAAATCCTTTAATTGGTCCACGTACAGCGGTTCCTGAAATGTTTTGTATGAGTTGGGTTGCTGCTGAGTGCTATCACAGTCAGTTTTCTATTCAGAACTCATGGATGAAAAATATCACATCAAATCTACAGGATTAGAGAAAGTCTCTTGCACTTAGTACGAATCGCCTTAAGCAGAAGGGAAGGATTTTCTCTGAGTATGACGTGAATGCAAGCAGTGTTCAATTTGGAGCAAGGAAAATTATATAACGTCTGAATGACTTTGATTAACTGAGAACTGAACTAAATTGGACTTCATCCACAACGTGCTACAAGATAACAACAAATCACTATTGTTTTAAAGTCAAAGAGTCGGAGCAGAAGCAAAGCTCAAATCCTAAAGCATGTCAACACACTTAAAAATAGGAAAAAGAAAAAGAAACAATAATACAAGACAAAATTACAGCTTTTGTAAAACAACAAGAAAAACTTTTATGCTTCCTTTTAAATATAAAATAATTATCAACAAATGGGTTTGAGGTATTATTATAGTCCCGATAAGACCATAACATGAGACAAAACCCTGCTTCATGTGTGATGTTGTTTTCTGAAACCTTCCTGTTCTCCACTCATCAACGGCAAGAGAAAAAGAGAAAGAGCAGCGAGTCTAAGTTAATGAGTGTCATAGGTCATGCTCCTAACCAACCTCAAAGGAAAGCTACGCCATGCATAGGTTTGATTCTTATGATTAAAAATCTTTACTCATGCTCTGTGTGTTTTCCAGGAATGCAACTATATAAAAACAGTGACAGAAGAAAAGGGCACCTGAGTTAAACAAGGTCCTGGGAAGGGTGGTAGGTGCTCTGTGGGTGGCGTGCCAGCCTGATCTGGGCCGACAGGCAACACCTAATGAATGAAGACGGAAGAGAAACTAAAGCATTGTAAAGATTGAGAGCTGGCAGAGGTGCCAATGAACCGCCACAAGCTACATGCAGCATAAGACTGAGCATTACTGTCAAAGCTGTAGTCCAAATGTGACTAGAGCTTTCTTATACTATCACAGAAAAGTGTCGGTTGAGTTATATGGCATTCATGGAGGATTACTATGGCATGCTTTCTATCAGTCATGATTCTCAACAGCCATGCAAAAATTGGGTTAAGAAATAAGTCTAAAATCATACTGTTAGTGGTTTCAGAGAGGGAGGTTAAAATGCGATGATAAAGAAAGTGTCTGCTTTATTTGCATTGTGACATTCTTGTTATGATAACTATGTCCCAAATGTACATTGATGTATTGCAATATATATTTTTTGCATTACTCTTAAGGGGCAGTTTATTTTTTATTTAAATGAAAACTTGTGCCCATTTCCAAAAATCATAACTGTGTTAAAAATAGGCTTTATTTGTTTTGTAAGAATATATATATACTGTATACACTTTGTGGTACTGTATGACCTATGCAGGTCATGTAGGTTTGTTGAGAAACTTTAAATCAGCCTTCAGAAATTTTGAGAAATAGGTCACTCACCGGTAATCTTGATAATGGCGCTTTGGATGGAGTTGTCTGACTGTAGCCGACCGGTGTGGAGGCATTACCCATGGATGTCATAGGAGAGCCTGTGGGCTGACCGGAGGAGTTAAGGGGTAAACTTGAAGGAGGAAGAGGGGTGCCGCTAGGGGTGGCACAGGCAGTTGGGGAGGATGTGCCAGGGATGCTTGCAGCTGCCATGGGGTCAGATGTGGCATCAGATTGGGCAGAGGGTGGAGCAGAGCCCAGGTCCATGAAGAGCGAGCGCAGCTTTTTATCCAGAGCATGAATGTCATCAACACCCTTTCCCTGTGGGTCGCTTTCACATTCTACACAATGTGCATGGCTCTGATTGGGCACAGTAGAGGTTTGAGGTTGGCTTTGCACGGGTGTGGGCTGCACCACAGGTATGTTTGTGGTAACTGGTTGGAGGGTGGGCACTTGTGACTGAGCAGCCGAAGTGGAAATATTCGTGGAGGTGGATGGTGCAAGCGCGGGGGTCTGGATGGCTGTGGTGGGGATGATCGGTGGTGTGAGCTGACCTGTAGTGGAGGGGATGGTTGGCTGTTCACTACTGCCACCAGAAACAGGTACAGGTACAGGCATGGGAACTGAGGTTTGGGGGAAGGATGCAGTGGTAGGCACAGCTGGCATAGGCAGAGAGGAAGGAGTGGAAATAACACTGATGACTGAAGGTAAAACCTGACTTTGAGGAAGGGGGAGCTGCGAATGGGCTGGAGGGGAGGTCACTGAGGAGGCAGGAAGGGTAGGAGGAGGAGACGATGAGCCTGGAGGGTTTATGGAGACGGAGGGTAGAGGTGGTGAAGAAGTCACTTCAGAAGACACTGGGGGAGGGACCACCGGCGCGGCGCTAGAGGGCAAGGGTGCGGTGGTGGGAACCAGAGGGGGCATGGAGACATGGAGCACAGGCGGCGCAGTGCTTGGACCAGGGTCAAAACGGCCTTGTCGCATTTCAGAGAAAGCCTGGTGTAGACTAACTGCAGACGCAGACATAGAAAGCCCCAAGGCAGGCGGTGCAACTGACACAGCTGATAAAGAAAAATTCAAGACAGAAATAAATTTGAGGTTGCATAAGTTGTCTACCATCTTCTAGTCTAGGCTATTTGTACTAGGAGTGAGGATGAGCATTAACACAATGGGTCCAGACTAGTTTAATGATGAATTCTTAGGAAGTAATTGCACTTACACTCGCTTACAAAATTTCTTGTTTCTGCATTTCTACTTCCTAATCTAGTTGTCAGACAAACCATGGATTGTTGTCTCTTTGACTAATTGCTTTTGCACTGCTAAATGCATACATGTATTAACTAACCTATAACATTATTTCACACAGTACACTCACAGGATGAAGGCTCTTCGATTGTGGGTTGGGGTGAGCTAAAGAACTGTTCCCTCAGTCTGGATTCAGGCACTGGACTCACAATAAACCTTCGACCTGCAGAGTGGACCACCTGGGCAGCTGAACTAGGCAGCACACCTGGGAGAGAAAAAGACTTCAGTGCTGATGCATCATTAAAAGGGGACATTTAGGACATCTAGTACATTTAGGTTCTGTAAGATCTACCTTGTTCAAGAGGTGCAGATGTGGTGGGGATATGCTGCTCATGATCACTAACCATCTGGAATCATTTGTGAAACATAGTTAACACAAAAAATAAAATCATTAAACAAAATGTGTCAAAGAAGGTACATACCTGGCTGCGCTCTCTCTCCACACCTCTCTCATCTGCTGTTTCTATGACCTCTCGAATCTGCTCAATGAAGGACTCACGCTCGCTCTCTAGAATGAATTCACTTTGTACCTAAAAGATGACACAACACCTCTTCTTAATGAGTTTTGGCAGCTCAAAGTGTACTTTGGAAACAGAAATGTAATGTATTGACATCAGCTTTTTGTCACATAGACAAGATCAAAAGAAATCACATGTTAATTGAGCATATCTGTTATGTATTCAAAATGCAGGTGGTGTTTCAAGTTACCATTATCTGTGCAATTTCCTCTGGGTTATCGCCGTCGAGATCAAACTTGAAAGTCACCATTTTTCGGTTGTGTGTTTCTAATTGACACTCCGCAACTCTATCACCTATTCTGGATATCTGTAACACACATAATGTTTTATTTAACATTTTGTTTTTGTTCATCAACATCAAACACTACAAAAGGAAAAAGGGCAATGTGTTGGACGTACATTAAGAACGTTGAGCTTGGCCTTAGAGGTTTTTTCATGGCGTGAACGGCTGCGTACTGATCTTCTCTGGTGTCGTTTAGTAGAACGACCCTCATGCCTGCCACCCGTAACACCCTCATTACCATCGCTGAGCCCAGATGCCACATCAGAATGGCAGCTAATGAAAAAAAAAAAAAAAGTGAACACACCATTACGACTTTAGTAATACATTACATTGAATCTGCGTCCACTGCGTTTTTCCACTTACTGATAAACACATTGTGAATCTGCGAAATGGTGATTCTTACCTCTCCACAGCAGGAGTTTGGAGTTGTGACAGCTCTGTTGTCAAAGTCTGAGAGACGCTATGAGATGTCTGGAAGAGTAAACGACAAAAACAAAGGCATTGTAATAGAAAGAGATGCAAACAATCAGATCAAAGAAGTCAAAAGCAACAATGCGTATCTAAATAAAGAGTACAACTGCTTCAGGCAAAGCCTGAGCGTTTTCTAAAAAGACAGGTCTTATTTCACTGCAGAGAAAAGAAAGGACGTATGGATAGCTAAGCAGGATAGCTATTTCCCAGACAAAAATAAGCATGACATGTCAATACAATAGCTTTGCCCTATAAAGCAAACAAAAACTGTCTGCGCGGATGTGTTTGGGGCCGGTTCGGTCCATTCCAGGTACCTGCGCCGGGGTGTCTGCTGGCAAACATGGATGTTCGGTGGGGGAAGGGACTGTGGCCACAAGGATGGTTGGCACAGGTTTCATTAGAGGTGGCACCAATTGGGGCAGATGGGGCAGCGCTGATGGGGACGTGGCTGGTGCAGGCACAGCTGCCGGGCATGTCAACGCTTCAGGCACTGGCTGCTGCGGATACAGGGCAACCGCTATAGTTGGCGCGCAGAGAAGCTGGGGAAAAGTACGAGAGGGGTAGCTAGATCAGATCAGTGGTTGGGAAGATGAAAGGGGAAGAAATGTGTCTGCAGGCACCGACTGGGGGGAGATGGAGACGGCAAGGCCAGTTTATGTGCAAAAGGAGCGATGTCTAAATAAACCCAAGGCAAACCATCACGAGATCAGACCACATGACGGAGACAGCATGCCGCGAGGTGAACGGTGGATCACAACGACCGCAAGCAAAACACATGAAAAACAAACTCTAATGTGCCAAACGCTTATTAGATTAAGTTAGGAGGGGCACCTTTCCCCAAGTGCCTATAAACGTTACCACGATCAACAACACACAAATCCAAATCCAGCACCACATCAAACACAAATAACATCATTTACTGATTCATGACAGAACCCACATCTGATAAATCACAAGTAAACAGCTTTTTTGTGCCACTGGAGTTTACCTGTGCTTTCAGTCAACGGGAAAAACATTGCAGTAAACATTGGGAACTGAACAGGGAGACTGATCTTGTTACCACACAACTGACAACCATGCAACATACAGGCAGAAACATGCCAGAAAACATCAATCAAACAAGCACAGCTGAGGCCCGTCACAGAGACGGCCAAAGATGCACTGTACGTTGTTTTGAAACAGAAAAAGAGGGAAAGTAAAACAAAAAAAAAGAAGAAACTTCTACAAAGTAATTTAGTTATTACAAAATATTAAGAATTATTAAGTAAACTAAAATATATGTTTACAACTTACAGTACATAATACATCTTTAAATATGCGTAACATAAAATATAAATATATTTTGAAATATATACACCAAAAAAAAAGTATATATTATTTTTTCAGCATTTTTCTTTTAGCTTGACTTGCTTACATCACATTTGATTTTACCTGTGTGGGCTGGGGGCCGGGCTGGACCTGCATCTGGGAGCTGCTCTGAACCACAGTGCTGGGAGGCTGCTGGGGAGCTTGCTGTTGGGGTAAAGGGACACCTGGTTGGGATGTTGGTGCCATAGAAGCCTGTAGCGGAACAGCAGACTAAAAAGTGAATATTGCATTTTGCATTAAATATTCTCTATCCTAATCTCTAAGTTTTAGAAAATGAGTTCATTTTCATTTTCAACGAGTGTAAATAATCTAAATAAACACTCTCTCTTTAGCTAGTAAAAAACCGAACAATACATTGAGATTACACATAACTTGCAAGTCAATGGGGCAAGTCATTGCACAAGAGCATAATACCGTAACCCATAACTAGGAGTTGAACTGGACAATGTTCCCACCACTAAAATAAGCACTTACTAAAATACTAGCTTCACATTCTTGCTTTAAAAACCCATTTAAATGTCTTGCCCCATAGACTTCATTGTAAGTGCATTACTGCAAATCTGATTATTGTTTTTATAAACCAGAGAACAAAACTATGGTGTGTGGTAATCATCAACAGCACATCAGAGACGCTGTTCACTGTGGAACATTCATTTATGAACTATTTAAATAACTTACCTTTGAAGAACAACTCAACATAGACATACTAAGACTTCATTTAATTTCTACACTTGTTTTTGAGCAGTTTTATGTCATCTACAGGACCTCATAACGCTATAATGAAATGACAAAATTTAAGACGGCAAGGCAAAGAGCTTCAAAGTAAAGTGCAGGTAAATGAGAAAAAAAGAGAGAGAACGAGCAAGAGAGGAATGGGCTTTTTCTCTACCTGCGAAGGGAGTGCTTGGACGTAGTAACCTCCATACTATAAGAAACAAATACAACACAGTGTAAGAAAAAAAGCCACCTCTGATGTCCACAGCTTTCACACGCAGGAGAGAATCCAGAGAGATTTAAACAAAAATAAAACTCAAAAAGTGGAGTGTTTGGAAATGAGTGGATTATTTGCCTTGGCCAATATAGGATATCCATTTATATCCATTAACGCATTGGAGAAAAGAAGATTCTGATTGGTCAGACATGCTGATCTTACCTGTTGTGAAGCAGAAGCGGTTAATGGGGTGCTGCAGGAAACCAGTGACATGGCACTTGTGGACTGAGGGATTGGGACCTGTACCTGTTACGAATATGAAGAGGAATATGGGGGCAGCGAGAGAGAGAGAGAGAGAAAGAAATATGGCAGTGGTGGAGAGATGAAAAGAAAAATACAAGTCAAAATATGTTGGTGGCTACAGCGAAAAACAATGACTTTCAAATACTGACCATCCATACACAAAATGTGAACACTCTGAGTAATGCACTCAGGTCACCATTCACTTTTTGTGTATGCTTCTACATCTCACGATTAAACGACAAACAAACATCAGGTGTTAGCCGGGGAGTGAGTAGGCTTCATGCATGTGACTCTACATGACTCTGTAGTTCGAGTGAATGTTATAAAAAATAAATAAATAAAAAAGCTCAGGGAAGCATGTGGAGTTGTTTGTATAACCAAGGAAGCGTCTCCTAAAATAGACCCGACCACTAACATTGCTCAATTTGATCACTTCCCCCCCACACTGAGGGTTTCGACAGAAGCAACCCTTAGAAAGCTACAAGTATACTTGTCATTTAACTTCTTTTCTGGGAGGCACAGACAAGTATAGTTGCTCCAAATGCAGATCACCTTACCTTGGCATTATACTGAAGAATGTATTCATTATTAGCAAGAGCTTTAAGGAGCAGCAGGAAATAAAGTAGCCTTGGCAGATAAGAGGATGAAAATAACAGTATAACAAATAGGGACGGAAAATGAGCCTGCAGGATGACACAGAAAATGCCAGCCTTCTAAGGGTTAAAAGATTACTTCTCAGGTAATATAGTTAACATCCTAAAAGTAGTCAACAAATGTTCTTGTGCTGGTAGGCTGTTTCTCGACTGGTGTCCTTGAAAAAGACAAAATTTAAAAATAATAAAAGTCACTGAAAACGTTTTAACCATTTCCAGCCAACTATGATGTAGTAGCAGATCTAAAAAGCAGCTGTTAAGGTAGAACACAACAAAAAAAGCATGATTTTTTTGTAAGGAAGATTAGAGGAACCTTAAGAGACAAGCAAACCTGTCTAAACCCCCTCTTTGTGTTGTATGTGTCTGTGTGTTTGGTCATACAAATCTTGCACTCGCCTCTTTTTAAGTTTCTTCAAAACCTTTAAAAACAGACATTTAAGTTTTAGAACAAAGGCCAATATCATTATGATAATCTGAAAGAGGCAATCAAAACTTCAGATTTGTATGCCATCTGCAGATATGTTACACAATATCTGTGCAAACACACTAGTATCATATACACCATTATATGAACATACACACAAAATAATACTTACAAACTGCATTTGAAATGAAAAATCTATTAAAAAAAAAAAAAAACTGCACAAGGGGATTTAAAAAGCAGGTTTATGCATTTAGTTCAATGCACCTTGTGAATCTTTCTGAGCCCTAAATTATGGCTGGAGAGGGTTAAAACCACAACCACGGAAAAAAAAAAAAAAAATCAGGTAACTGAGATAGAGACAGGGAGTGCTGGGGAAAGGTGGACGAGAACGAGTATTTCTAGGTACCAAGGTAGCGCCCTGATGGGACATAGCAGGCTCGTGGTATGTGAGGTCCGGTGGAAGAGATGGTTGACGGGCCCAAGTACTGTGCAGAGCAGTGATGTGTGAGGATGGAGCGGCGGACGATTCAGGTGGATAGAACAGAAACGTCTTCTGACTGGGTGGGTGCCCTTCGCTGACGTTACTCCCTCCATCTGTTTTGTAGTAAGACGTTTGTGGGATGGATTGAGCAGCGGAACAGTCTTGAGTTTGGAACAACTGATGAGGCGGAGGCGAGTGGAACTCCCCAGCATCGGAGGAGGTCATAGAGTCACTTGAAGGTTCAGGACTGAGTTCTTTAGGTCCATGGAGAAGCAGGCTTCCTGGGGGAAGGGGCAGCTCCGGGCTCACATAGCTGTATAGTTCTTCAGTGACGGGCTGTAGTCGACCACACATGCCCTGGTTGCCAGACGGTTCCTCCAGGTTAAGGTCCATGGAGCCCCGGCGGGCTCGGTAGAGTCTGGACGCCAGCATGGCTGGGTCTGCCTGGAGGTTGTGCATGTGGAATTCAAAAGTGGTGCTCGGCTCGGATGCATGAGCCAACACGGGTGGTGCAGAATGAGGAAACGAATGGGGCTGATACCCAGGATCTGCAGCTGTGGTTTGCTGCGGTGCAGAGGCTGAACTAGACACACTCATGGGAGGCAGCTGAGGGATTGGGCTGTGGGTCAAGCGCATGTGGCTCTGGACATGAGGGTGTAGGTAAGCTGGCCCGGGCTGTGATTGAGTCTCATAGGCCAAGCTAGCAGCAGCAGCGACCTGCATTTGCTGATGGAAGCTGATGTGGCTTAGCTGTTGCGCGGTCATAGGATAGCCACTATAGGCCATGGCTTCCAGATGGTCCATTAATGCAGCCTGGTTGAGGCTGAGTCTGCGTACAGTCTCCTCTTGCTCGGCCCTCACGTCCTTATATCCATACAGTGCCTCTGCTGGGGGCTGTAGGTGCAGTGGCTCAGCCAATCTTTGAGGCGCCATACCAGGCATCATGAACAGGGAGGGTTCAACGCCAGGGCCCAGAGATTCCATGCCAGAAAACGGGTGCAGGCTGCTGCCGTAGCTACGATGGTAGGCTGGCTGGAAGTGACGTGTATGGGCCTCCAGGATGGAGGTGCTCTTGCGGCGCTGCACGTTGAAAACTTTAGGCGGGCAAGATGGCGGAGGGGAGAACGAGACGGGCCGTTCCGGGATGGTTGGGAAAAAGAGCGGGGGCTCGACCAGACCTGAGCCTCCTCCAACGTATGGTTGACTCATCGATTGCGGCTGCAGTGACAATAACATACAGCATCTTTGTAAGGAAGTAGAAAAAGCAGCATCACAAAATTCACAAAGCAAGAGAAAGAGAGAGAGAAAATAAAAAGATGACATGTGAAAACACAGCAGATAATATTCATCCAATTAGGCATAAGGCATAAGTTAAGAGATGTTTAACTGCTAAATGAGATGACAATGACAGATTTACAATTAAATACAGATGCCTTACAGGCTGTAGGGGCCATTTTTAATGACTGCAGTTCATGCCAATCTGTATTTAATGTGAACACAGGGTTCCAGCCGAGTGGATCAGGATAACAAGGGTATCTGAAAAGGATTTTAATGTCTTCATATTCTCAAAACTGACCTGTGGTCAACCCCTCATATTCTCAAGATATATAACCCACCACTAGAATCATATAATCAGATTATTGGCTTAAGTGAAAGGGGAAAAAGCAACTATGAAACTTTGACATTCAAGACAAGATAGAAACAAGCGATTTATACTTGATATATTACATAACGGCTAATTGGGAAATGTATTATTCATACCACGCCATTTTTTGCTAGCTTAATACTAACATTCCCTAAGAGACTAACAACAGCTGGGGACTAGACAGACTTAAAAAAAAAAAAAAAAAAAAACTACAGCTTGCATTATAAGCCCAGTAATGGTTTTAATGTTAACACTAAACACTTGGAGATTGATCAGGATTAAATGTAATGTTTTTTTGTATTCTGAAGAGCTCACTTAGACTTAATTTAACTTTAAAAAATCTATAAGGAAACTAAATTAATTAATTTGCATATTTGCATTTAATCTTATTGGATAAATTATGATTATATTTCCACTCCCAAAACTCTGTAAGCTTGTTTTGTCTTCTTAATTTAATAAAATTATTCTTCACAGATATCCATGTTGTACCCAAGGTCAGCAGGTGAATCCTGGTTCACTGGGAGACACTAACATACAGGACTGGCAAAGATTGCTGGGAGACTGGCACGGCGACGGGGCGGGGCTGAGTGAAGGGGCAGGACACTCTCAAGTGCTTTGGACAGTCGGCCTGCAAACGTCTCCCCATCTGGCCTCCCCAGCCGGGGTGAGAGCGGGGCTGATGCAACTGGAGGTGGGGTGGAAGGTGGCTTGGGAGGACACGACAGAGCAGATGTGGTAGAAAAGCAGGGCACGCAAACAGACATGCTACGACGACGGGGAAGAGGTGGAGGAGGCTGGAGGTGAAGGAGGGGAATTGACTATTAACCACAATGAAACATAAATAACATAAAGAGCCAAATAACCAAAAGAAATCTACAAGGAAAGATTTGATACAAGATTAAATATTAACATTGCATTCTAAAACGCTACACATAAAGAAAAAAGACACTGACCTACAATAAACTTTGACCTACATACAAAGGTTAGACATTGATTAAATCTAACATCTGCTGTAAAGTCAGCCCAAAAGAATTAGCCTGGTTCAACTGATGATTCATGTTTCAAAAGCAAAAATAGTTTCACAATGACCAGCTTGTGTTATCAGTAACAGAAACATTTGTGCTATGATGTGACAATCTCAATAACTGATTCATGAATCATAAATTGTGAGCAGATTTTGAGATTAAATTAATACTCGTCTAACCTGATCTGAGATCGATCAGGTTGCATGATGTTACACAGAAACTTGAAAAAATATGGCTGAAAACTGAAGAAATGGCACTAAAAATGACATTGTCACTGACTCCAGGAAAGCATAGGCAACGATGTAGACAACGGATACAAATTGAGGTTAGCAAAGTCCATGAAAACATCCCAAAAAAAACGTTCCTCTGAGATGTTTTATGACAGATAAAGAACAGCATAAACAGAAGTATGTACAAAATATGCACAGCAGAAACAAAGACCACAAACAGCACATTGGGTATAAAAACAGAAGAACAAAAATACAAAAACAGTTATCAATGCCGTGCAGACTTTGAATTGGAACTAACCAGCCATATCAAGTCAGGTGAGACGGTATTTATTAATAAACCATTAGTATTAAAGTAAATCATTACAAGTCACACCTACTGACAATTACAGTAATGAAGAGAGTCTTTGACATCAGGTGTGTGCTTATAACCAAAAGTCCCTCTATGAATGATATGACTCTGATACAC
This sequence comes from Enteromius thamalakanensis, assembly GCA_032357475.1. Taxonomy (NCBI): domain Eukaryota; kingdom Metazoa; phylum Chordata; class Actinopteri; order Cypriniformes; family Cyprinidae; genus Enteromius; species Enteromius thamalakanensis. Next base: position 920,790 of record JAUCMT010000088.1, read on the forward strand.
TGAAATGATCATGCTTTAAGTGTCCAGGATGGAAAAAAACACCACCCAGGAAGTGATGAATGCCCACCAGTCTGCACAGCATGATAAACTGCTACATTGCACTTCCTTTTTGGGAAAAATCAAAAATACTGAGATGAAAAAAAGAATGTAAAGTAACCCAAAGTATGCATTAAAATGCTCAGAGGATGAACAGGGAGTGGCAGCTCAAGTACACGTGGGAAGTGGAAATATACTTGGCAGTCAGAAAATAAAGAAAAATTGAGACAAAGAGAGAGAAAGAACTGAGAGCAGGCTGTATGAAAAGAATCAAACCCATTTAGAGTGTAGACGTTATGACTTTGCTTTCCTTTCTCATGCATCATTCATTTAGTGTCTGATAATAACAAACCATCATCAAACTCCAAAGACAAATACATGCAACCACAAAGAGATCATATTCAAAAGTCAAAATACAATTGAACGTTGATTCATGACTTGTTACTCAATCAAGGCTACACAAATTCTATCTGCTGATCATATCTGTATTGCTTCATTGGGTTCTTGCCTTTGCACAACATGAAAAATGATGGGAACAGATGGAGACATTTGAACTAAATAGATTCTTACTGAAAATAAACATGTGGCCACATGATTTGTTGAATTAACCTGTCAATAATAAAGCCAAGCGCACTACCATTTAAAAAACATGTTTTCCTGAGTGCATTTAACAACCCAGCTTCTTGTTTTCCGTCGTATTGTCATTGTTGTTATGCTATATAAACATAATCGCTTTTTGCATTTTAACAGTTTTGTGCATCAGTGAATTTTTTGATATGTTGGTATGGTATACTAATCATCATTTTGGCTAAAACAAAATGCTACTAGAATGGGGTTTAGAATTCGTCAATAGGTGTAAGTTGCAAAAACAGATTTAAGGATGCAACTATGTGACCTGCTACACTGAACCTGCACTCAGGTGTTGATTTCTTCATCTTCTTCTTCTGTGACTTACCATGGGCTGCTGGGGGTATGCGGTGTGCTGTTGGGGAGCTTGAGAGCTAGGAGGGTAGGCGGCCTGTCCAGGCATCTGCTGGGGTTGTGACGATGAAGGAGAGCTATACGACATGCTGAGCTGCCTGAGGTGAGGTTCTGAGAAAACGGATGAACCCTGACCACTGTCAAGTGTCCCGCCTGCCACTGGGAAAAGATACGACACTCATTATTAAATAGGAAGTGACAGGTAGGCTGATGGACTTACAGATCGCATCTGACACTTACAGGTCATTCCACTAGGCATGTACTGAAGCTGCTGGTCTACATCAGGCTCCTCACACTCGGGATGGACGAGACCAGGAGTAGGAGGCTGCGAACCACACTGGCTCTGTGTAGAACCTTGAGAGCCAGGCACGTTCTTCAAAGACTCGGTGGACAATTGCTTCTGCTCCTCTTCCTGCTTGCGTTTCTCTTGCTCGGCTCGCACCTGCTGTCTTTGCTCTCGTTTGCGGCAGATCAGCGACACGCGGTCTCTGATGGCCTTGGCCATGGTTTTGTGGTCGCCGTCGCAAACATATCCCGATTCAACCTTTATTTCAACACAGCATATGTTACCATCTACATGTGCTATATCTGATTCAGAGAATCGTTGATAAACTCACCATTTCCTGAGCCACATCTTCTGGCACGTCCCGATGTAGGTCAAAGGAAAACTCAATGGCTTCGTTGTCTTTGTATTTGCCTTTTAGTTTCTTGACATCTTCAATGCGCAACCAAAGCTTGATAGCGATCACCTCCCCATCGTCCTCTTCAGCCAACTCCACCCGAACCCCAGTCTCCTCCTGAAAGAAGGCATGGTTCAGAAGGTCCTTGATGGCGTATCTGTTGACCAAGAGGCAAAATAATAAGCAATCAGGCAAAAATGTTAAATAAGGATAGCGATCAATAAAATACATTTAGAAGGACATGGATAAAGTTCACCCAAATCACGTTTATTATCTAATTTGAAGGCACAAGGTGGAACAGTGGGGTTATTCAGAATGGATTCATTAATAACTGAATGATTCAAGAGCAATATAAACTAAAAATATCGAGCAGCTGACATGAATTTGAGTGTCTCATGATCTAATTGATGTTCACTTAGTTTCTCTAGACATGATAATTTGGCACCGTTCTGTGGTGATGTTGTATAAATATCTTATTTATTGTTTGTAGCGATAAATATTCTATCCTGTTGCATTTGATTCCATGGAAAAAACACTCAATTCACAACCCAACAGGAGGAAATCGATTAATTTTTAACATGAACTCCAAATAAAACATGCATGTAATAACAAATTAATCCACACAGGGTTGACACAACTGCAACACCTTTAAAAAGCGCTTATTCGTGGCACCTGCATGGAGTGATGGATATAAGGGTAAAAGATAACAATCTTTTTTACCAAGTCAGACCTCAGGAAAAAAAAAATAAAAAATCTCAAGTGGGCTCTGTTCATTAGCTGGATATTGTAGACATCAGCTTTTCCAGTGCTTCATCAGCGGAACATCAGACGTTGTCTCACCTTACCAAAGCATCAGCTTTATGACTTTCCACAAATTATTAGGAAAAATACTTCAGTTGGTGATCAAGATAATTCAAAATCATATTATATCTAAAATTTAATATGCTTGAACATTTAGGTAGTTAGACTTGAACAGGAGAGAGTCTGGCCAAAGCTTTCTGTATTTTCTGTGGCGTGAGGACACAGAGCACCCTTCTCTGGTTTGGCATGATCATAAATCCATTTCAGAGTGTGGCTTGTTGCTGGAATTTTTTCAAAACAGCGTGCGGAAAACCACTTATCTACAGCTACTGTTCACATTCTATATGGAGGACTATACGCTTTAAGATTGTGAGTTCAGAGTATCTGCGGGCAGTCTTACGGCACACGTTGCTGAGAACTGAGATATGACTGGAAGAATTGGTTCTGTGAATGCAGCGTGGGTTTTGGTAGCAGGCACAGCCTTACCTTTCATCTTTGTTTTGGCGAATACATCCCTCGATGATCTCTTTCACCTCTGGAATGGCTACCTTGTCGAAACTGCCAGGTTTAACTCCCTGCAGGGTAAAAACACAAAAGAACATTAAATCAACATGTCTTGTGTGCTGTGAAAGAAATCCCTTTAGAGCTCCACAGGGACTCAACAAGACTACATATGGTGCACGCTTTATGCGCTTTAGTGCCTGCCAGGTAAAAATCATCTGATCAATTTCTCAACAAACCACACAGTTTGAGATGAGCCAAAGTTTAATACTAAGGGTTGAGAGTTTAGTCAGATTCCTAACCACAATTATGAGCAATAGTGATGTCTGCCAAAGCAGGCATTAATAATAACTGTTTTTGATGGCATAAATGGCTTGCACTATTAAACCTGTGACCTTCCAGATATAGCTGTTTATCTAACAGATTCATTGATTTTGCTGAACACATTAACTTCAAAGTCATCACGAAAGCTAAAATCTATTAAGGCAGCAGTTTTTGGAGGAAGAAATGCAAAAAGTTATAAGATTTTTTTTTAATCGATAATATTATTCGGCTTAAGTACAATGCCAACATTTGTATCCAATTCACAGTATTTTATAATACAAAAACATGAATTAACAAAATTCCTTCATAGATAATAATTGCATTTAATATCTAATGGAAGACGAAGGCACTAAGAGTACTAGTACAAATTCTACTCTTAAAAAAAAAAAAAGCTGATGTTACTATTAAATATTGTTCAAATGTATCATTCAGTTTGCAGTCAAAACCTCAAACCATTTTATTAAATTTCCCTTTGTCTCTATAAATCAGAATGAATTTTTAACAACACATAATCTTATTTACCAGCCATCAGATTTAGCACTGGAAAACAACAAATTCCACAATGAGATAAAACCAACATATTACAAATCAATCTTTCTCAAGCAAAAATGCCTGCCACTTTTCCTGCTTTGTATATTTAAAAAATCTGAAATGACCTTTACATTAATAAAGCCTACAGAGCTACAGCTATCAAAACCACCTAAAACAAAAAGAGCGCAAGAAACTTACAAGTGAAATCCAGGAACACTGTGTTGCTTTAAAGAGTGGTCTGCCTGAACTATTACTCCCCCTGTCTCAGCATTACCTCCTTATATAAGTCTGTAACCCCCCTCAAATACCAGTGCCAAACTAAGTTAAGGATGACGGCGTATCTAACAAAATTAAGGCAGAACGCTGAAGTATTCCGATAACAAGAAGATTTAAAAAGCTTGTTACGGACGCTGTGAATGTGTCCCCTAAAGCCAGATGCATGCTGTTCCCCAGCTCTCCTACCGGTTAACAAAGGTGGAAAATAAGAAGCAATCATTTTGTATTTAACGAAGCAGAGAGAGAGAAAGGCTCCTGGAACAGTTGGGGGTGGATATAGAAAAGGAACAAAAGCAATCTTCAACTTCTACTCTGTCCAACTCCCAAACCAAAGTGTTATGATGCATAAGCATGCCGAAGAATACTATTTTCTGGTTGAACTCCTTCGATGCCACATCTTGAAATTACTTTCAAGGGTTGGGAGATACAGTCAAATGACTGGGACATGATATCCAAACTAGACTTTTACAATTCTGGTACGAATTGTGATGAAGGGCTTATTTTGGACTGCTTTACATCTGTTAAGCATGAATTGTGCCTGTTTAGTTATATTCTGATGCGCAAGAGCACAACTACAGACAATACTCACATGACTTTACACCACAAATCTGATGCCATTGTTGCCAACAAACCAATTTTTCCAGTGAATATATGGGAACACTCTGTCCAGCTGCAGTGCTATTCATTTCAGCTCCACCTCTAAAGCCTTTGATTAAATCACTACGAAAATAAAAGGGAAGACCTACATTGCAATCAAACCTGGGTAGCTCTAATTCCACAAACACTCCAGTAAACCGGTCAGGCTGAAACAGCTCCGTGCTCACTGCTTTGAGATTACAGGCAGTGTTTGCAGATGTTTCAACAGTAAGAACAAATCTAAACCATTTCATCGTAATGAAAGCATCTACTCTAGGCCTAGATGGGACAAGTCCCACATCTGTCTGTAAGGGGTAACCTCGGGTCTACTGAGCTTAAAATGCTTTCTGATTGCGTAAAGCTTAAATTGCTTCTCTCAGTGAACTGTTGTGCCTGTACGATTGGATTTCATGAGATTAAAAAGCCTTCAGGCAGGGTGGACGCCAGTTTCCAGACAGGCGGATAGTTCTGGTGAAATCTAGGATGTGCTCTGTACTTTCCAAAACTAACAGGTGGAAATGCTAACACCTAAACACCTGACTCAATGGTGACAGTGAAAAGAAACAGACAAACTTTTCTGTACCACAATGTTGTCTCAACCAAAGGACTCTATGATTACTTTTTCAAAAAAACTTTCCGTCAAATGAAGAGGATTTAGTATGGAGAATCAGTACTGCTCCCTACTGGTGAGCCCCTCATTGGCTGATCACAGTCCAGTTGTTTTCTGCCTCTGCTGATCATATTTTCAACCTCCAGCATCATATGATTGCACTATTGCCCTGAACGAGAATAAAAAAGCTCATGACTGCTTTATACTCCCCCTCCTTTTCTCTGCCAATGATATTAAAGGACATCAATGAAGGGAAAGGCTGATTCAATTTATAAACTGAAGCAACATGACTGGCCTTTTCCAGCTTTCTAACAATGGTCTTGGATATATATATATAGCTGTACTCTCAGGGACATTCACCCTGATTGTTTTGACGACAACATTGTATGGTTATAAATAGATGGACACTTTTAAGCACTTTGAATAACGATTACATCACAATGCCTTAAAAAATCTGAAATAAATAAATCCAAGAAAAACTGAAAAAACAAATTACTGCAAAATATTTAGAGTTCAAATGAGTCAAACATGAAACTGCAATAAAGCTGAAGAGAGCAATTGTTCAAGCCAGAGAATGACTTCATGGAAAGTCAACACATGACGCACCTCAAGCTGATATCAGTGACGGCTGTAAAACTTAATTAATCAAAAGCTACATTTTTATTGCGACCGGCAGAAAAAAAGAATCTAACACATCCAGATATCCAACTGTTTTAATTTTGGACAATTACTTCTTTCTGGGTGGGTCTGGGATAAAGTCCGGCTGTATGACGACCAGTAAACTGGTCAAAATAAAGAATCTTGTTTTTTTTTTTTTTTTAAACAATAGCTTTAAACATGGCTCATCCAGTCAGAGTCACAACAATTCGTTTTATAATGTTGGCTGTATTGACTTATAAATGTTATTGCACTGATGCCAGACTTTTTCCAATTGTTCATTATAAATAATTTACTTCCTTTCCATTAAAACACAAATAAAAAATGATGTACCATTTGTTTCTAAAATAATAAATTCACTGGTTTATCCAAAAAAGGGTAGATAATGTTAAAAATGAGATCTGTTATAAATAATTGTTTATTTCCATTAAAATCCATTTGAACAATTATAATAAGAAATGTTTTCTGTGCAGCAAATCAGCATATTAGAATATTTTTTCTGGAGACTTCAGTAATGGCTGCTGAAAATTCAGCTTTGCCATCACAAGGATAAATCAAAAACGGTTTATAAAAGTTGTCCTAAGACAAGGACTTATTTTGATTTTCAGTTTTACAACAACTTTGATAAAAGGTTTTCCATGTCCAATGTTGACTAGTGTATGTACTTTTGCATATGTTATATAAAAAATTATTTTGGTCATACCACCCACTCATTGTCACTCAAAACCATTAATTTGAAGGACACAGTTGCATGCTGCTTACATAATCTCATGTATAGTGTGACGCCTCCAGATGTGGGCAGGTTCCAGTGAGCGCAAAACAGAACAAGCTTCTTTCATGGAATTATTTCATAAGCAGAATCCTGAGGAATGTGTGGGTGTAATGACAGAGCTGGCGAAGATTATAGCAGAAAGGAGAGAGAGCGAGGCGCCCAAAGTGTGCGAGGGTACTCACGCTGGTAACTCTGCGATAGATTTGAGCAGGGTTCTGACACTCGGAGTACGGGTACTCAGAGGTAGCCATCTCCAGCATGCACATTCCGAAGGCGTACACATCCACCGACTCGTCGTATTTTTCCTCGTACATCTCAGGCGCCATGAACTCAGGGGTACCTTAAATCAAAAGAACCATTCAGAACTCTCAGTGCCTGAGATCTCTACTCACCCCAGCAGGGCCGGGGAGAGGAAGGGAGAGAGGATGAGGACGACAACCGCACTGTTGCTCCGTACGGCCCTGAGAGGAGAGAAAGAGGGGGAGCAAAAGATATGGAGAAAAGGAAAAATAAAAATAAAAAAAAGAGGAAGGGGGAAAACCGGCCTCAGTTATTTAGCAGTGAAAGAATCCAGTTTTTCTCTGCAAGGCCTTTAGATTTTCTATTGCAGTACTTTAGACTAGTGCACAAAGCAGCCAAGCATCATCTCGCAAACAGGAAGTTGATTTAAGCCAGACGCACATGCGTTGGTGCAGGTTACTTTTAGAGCTGATTGATAGGCTTTGAAACCGTGTGTATCTTTGCAACGCGGCCATGCCGCCAACACGTTAAATGACCTACCGGACAGTGGTGGGCGACTAGCTATGGAACTTGATCTATGTCAACAACACAGTTATGGAAAACACATGACCGACTCACCTTTCTACTGGCCTGTAACGAGAGAAGGTTAGGCAGGTTAGAGCACAGAGCAAGCCCATAGCTAGTGAGCGAAGACTCTCGTGCACTAGCGCATGTTAAAAGGCCTTGCACAGGAAAACAAGCTAACATATAGAGTCATATTTAAAATATTTCCGTTTTTGGATTAGGTGGCTTTGTTGACTTACCACTTACTCGCCATTTTTTAGAATACTTACTGTATGAACTGCAGGACATTAAATAACCCATACAGTGGAGAGAGACCTTCTGAGATTATAGCCCTACAGTTTAAAGGAAAAAATTCTCAAAAAACCAGGAAAGAAAATAAAAAACAAAAAATGGAAACAAGGAAAGAGAGAAGGATCCAGAAAGAAATTTATCGCAATATCTAAACCATCTGAAACGAAAGAGGAGGGAAAAAACCTGATGAGGCAATCAGGAAAACCTCTGGAAAAAGATGTTAGACATTACTGGCAGCAAGAGAATTTCTAGGATCTCAATAATTATAGACCACAGGTTCCAAACCAAAGTGTTTATTCTGTTAATAATGATGCAAAAAATTCCCATAGCACACGTACTAAGCAAGCGTTATCCACCATGTGGCTTTGTTGCTATTTTTAAGGCACATATTACCCCAAATACCCCAAAGTTTATGGAAACTTAGAGTGTTTTCACCTGTTGCATTTACAGGCCAATTAGTTTCAGGTGGGAAACAGCAGGATCTAAAGGTGTTCCCCCAATTTATAAGACATTCTCCTCTGGTTTCCCCAACACCCCACTACGTCTCCACCCTAAATTAAAACTTGGCTGCCTGGAAAACTGTGGTCTAAGATAAACAATGTAGCTCGGAGCTACAGCATGCCTTACATATCTACGCATAACTGACAGCAAATGCCCCACCTTCCCAATTTCACATTATCATTGAAAAGACAAGCAGTGACATGATACATATTTTGAATTGTATACACCATGGTGAACTGACTTGGGAGGTGGGGAAAGCAAGAAAGTTTTAGCGCTAGGTCGTACCTATGACACTCTTAGCGAATGAAGAGCGCTTGAGGGTGGCCAAGCCCAGATCGCCAATTTTAACGGAGCCGGTGGGACCGGTGATGAAGATGTTGTCGCACTTAAGGTCCCGGTGAATGATGGGAGGAGCCCTCGTGTGGAGGAAGTGCAGGCCCTTCAGGATCTGCCGGCACCAGCTCCTCAACACCTTAATCTTCATCACCTTGAAGCGCTTAAGATACCTGAGGAACAAATAGTTGAGGATTAGTGCTATCTTCTTTTATAACAGTGTCATAACAAACAGCAGATGTATCAACCGATGATGATACACATCTCCAGATTTGGAGATCATGTCATGGATTTCAACCAATGATATGAAAAACAATGAGAAAACACTCTACTCAATAGCTCTATAAGATCTCATTTCAGTCCATATGAGGATCCGGGAGAATTAAATGATTATACAATGATGGGTCTGGGTCTTTGAAGCATCCATATGAACAGCATCATTGTCATCGACGAGTCCCGGATAGATAGAACAGCAGCGCGTGAAGAAGGCACTTTCGTTAGATTAGCTTGGCCTAATCAAATCTTGGAGCCAAGCCATAGCTAGGATTTGGCCTTGTAATCCTCATTACAACAATCTTCTCAGTTCAGGCACCAATACAGGGGGAGCTGGGTACCCTTTATCCCATAATGCCCTAGGCGAAGACAAGTTCACAAGCAAAACAGAACATAGACAGTTGCACAACTGACTGATTTGTTACATGTCGCGACTTTATATTAACCTGACAAACCGTTTCCGCTCCAACCTGTTTTGTCTAGAGAAGAATCAGATAACTGTCTGAGGAAACATGGATAAATTGAATTGTGATTCACAAATCTTTTCCTCTTCCTTTTCCTCTTCTCATAGTTAAAGAAAAATGGTTGAATTACATAGGTTCAGACAAACTGGTTTTTCAAGGCAGCGCAAGAAGAGATATCAGAAGAGCGTTTTTGTGTAAACAGATTATCTCTGTAGTTTGCTTAGTAAGACTAAAGTGAGCAATAAGTAGTGCTGCGCCCAATGGCAGGAGGTGGGTGGTGGTACAGGTCGGCTTTGATGGAGTGTGGTGGCTGACTGACAGGTGGGAACGGAGCCAAGGGTAAGTCCTGAGGCGATACTGGAGAAAGCAACAAAGCCTGATTCAAAACTGTCTTATCACTCAACACACCCAGCGGCTCCCAGAGGGCACCAACAGGCTGTTTTCCAGCTACAACAACGACTCTCTCTGCACTTCTCGAAACCTTAAATTGCTTTAAAAAATTCCGTCCTCAACTATATAAACTGTAAAGTGTAGTAGTCTGAATAATCTGTATATGTAGAGTACTTTTCAATCCGAAATGCTGAACTAGAAAGCTTTAAAAAAAAAAAAAGCATACAGGAGCAGGGTGAGGGACAACCAACCTCCTGAGGAGTTATGTTTTCGGCGACCCAGACGAAAATGAGAACAAAGATTAGTTTAGGCATGGCCGTGTCTGTAGGACGCTCCGCTTCTACCTGACCCCTTGATCACTGTTTATCTTTGCGGTAGAGGAGCAGCCATGCAGAACGCCACACATTGCCAAGATGCCAGGGCTGATGAATACAAAGCAGCCTGACATTGTTTCTCATTTTTCCTTTTCGCTCATCTCCCCATGTCTCCTCCTGGCAGTGATAGTGGCATTCCTGTTGTTGTGAGCTATGTGACAGATAACTAATTGCGTGAGACTGACGCTCGGAGGATGATGGATCTTTGTGGGACTCCTTTTTATGTATCCTGGAAACTCCAAACAAATGATTACAATCAATTCTGTTAGTCTGTGCCTATGTTAAAGAACCCAGCTTAATATGCCTGCATCATTTACTGTTTTTCTTGGTGACGTCTTCATGTGCATGAGTCACCAGTTAGTTTGTTTTTTTTACTGCAAGAAAATCGAATAAGTACCTATGCCACATTTATATGAACTAACACGGGAAAAGCAAGAATGTTATGATGGTCAGGGTACTAGGATTTAAGTGGGTGTACATGACTCATTTTGTGTCAAAGCCCATACATCCACAGGAGGGGGCTGCTGGTCTAGTTTGTGGTTCATCTCACTATAACTCCAGCATCTGTTCAGTACCCACAATGCCTGTCTCACATGAAGGTGACATGCCACTCTTCCCCTCCGATCACTCTGGTAACAGTTCTAACTCAATCGCTCTATTGTGATTGTGTTTTGTAACAGATAATCACAGCCTCTGTAGACGGTTTGGTAATGGCGATGAACAAGAGGCTGGTGAAAAGCATGTTTGAAAGGCCATCCTGTTGCACTTGAACGCTGTACCATAATACAAAAATAACTGCACCAGATGCTGTGAACTGGAAAAAAATGACAGTATGAAAAACCTAAGTAACACACTTTATGTAAGTGTTATTAATCATTTAAATAACACCACAATCCTAACAAAACAAATTACACACTTTCATTTTGCATTTAACCATTCTTTAAGCAATATTACATTGGACAGACAATATAACAAATATGCCTTTTACTAACGTTTTTAGGGTTCCTGATGTCATGAGCTCCGTCACCAGCACGATACACTTGCGGCCTTTGGAGGGCGACTCCCATGAGTCGTAAAAACGCACAATGTTTGGGTGCTGCAGGCCTTTCAACATGCCGGCCTCTTCCTTGAAGCGCTGGCGCTCTGATCTCGACAACTTCCGATCCTGCAAGGACAAGAATAGAAGACATATAAACCTTTTAGCCACTTGTTTTAATTAAATTATGGAAAGCATACTTAACAGCCATTTATTGCATGTTAATCATTTCTCACTGTGCGGAGAGTATTATAGATATGCTTTAAATCAAATGCCATGGCTTTACGTTAAACCCCTATAGCGTATGGGGGACGTAGAGGGGGGTCCACTCAACCTTAAAAACGTAACCTGACCCCAGATTCCTGCCAGACCTCCAAAAGAGCCTCTATAGACAAAGCATAAAGCACAAGAGGGGACAAGACTCAACCAGTTTAAACACAAAGTGGTCCTCTTATCCTGTGCTTAATCCCTGTAGGGACCACACACAAAATGCATCTATGAGATAAAGAAACTACAAAAGCTCTGTGCAACTGGTTCAACGTGACCGGACACTACATCATCTCTCTTGACTCTCTAACCTAACCACAAAACCTCACTGATATTCTATCCAGGGTAGCCTGACCTGCCCAATCACAGCAGTGTCAAGGCTTTTGGATGGAACGCACCTCCCTGCGTATGTTGGGTATCCAAGCGTTGACATCAAAGTTCCTTTCCGGGCACGCTGAGCTCTTATCAGCAGTTTAAACATTGTGCACAAGCCTGATCATTAATCATTATTATGATTGCTCCAGCAACCACCAGTGATGAATTAATCTAGTGGCACTTTGTGGGAAAAAAAAAGGGGCCACTTTTCTGTGGCCTACTTTTGCACAACCCAAGCGCTTAAATCATATTTAATACGTGAGCACTAATTCCCTGCATAATCTACAGTTCAGAGAGGACACCTACAGATTCTACGGCTATCTGCAACCAGTCTATTCGGTGTCATTGATGTGCTGCCATTCTAGACTGCTGATGGGGGCATTCTTTCTCTGCATTAATGCAGACAGACTCATTCATTTCCCAAATGCACTAACAACCGTACTAGCAGCAGGCATCTGCAACCCATTAAGTACCACTAATCCCAAAGGACAGTAGAGGGAGAGAGAAACAAAAGGGATTCAGCCTTAGATGGGGGAATGAAAGTGTAAACACTATTGACTAGGGTTCAGTGCAATGAGAGGGGAAAAAACAGAGAATGAGAAAATGCTGAAAATACAAACTTGTATAGCCAATGCAGTGCCAACATGTACTTCTGTTGTGGTATTCAGGTAGTTGGGTAAGAACATGCTGACAGTTTAACTGACTTTAACTAACTTTTTTCAAACTCTTGCTCCAACAAAAACTGATCTGAAAAAAGTGAGTACAGAAGACAACAGTTCACGCTGATGCCCACAAAATTGAGTTTGGAAACATTTGTGCACTCGCATACAGTTTGTTTTTGGGCCCCTAGACCAAACTTTAAGAAGACAGTGCTCTGAGTCTCTCCTCTGCAAACAGAGGCCATCTTATTTTCCATCTCACTGCGTCTGAAGATAATCAAATCAATGGCTGATAACGCAGGACAAAGGAAGAGTTCTTCTGATGCATGCTGGGGGTTGCAGATCTGCTAGTCTCTCTTCAGGTCTGGGGCAAAAAGACCTCACTGATTGCAAATTAAATGGAGATTTTGCTCTCTCTCTCTCATTCGGTGATAAGACACAGGAAGGATAAGCAAGTGTGAGTGAGTGGGCGAGCGTGCGAGAGAGAGTAAGGGAAGTGATGCGTTTAACTTTGGCACCTCGTGCAAGCTTGTCTTGGCAAACCGCAAGCATCACTTTTAGCACCCCGCTTCTCAAAATAAAAACACAGGTGCTTGTGCTCTTCTTAATCATGTGATGCAAATAATTGAGGGTTTGGTTACAGGAGTAAACACAGTGTTAACAGACAACACACTGTAGGTTAAACTACATAAAAAAGACAAATTAGCCAAGGTAACCCTTGCAAGTGAAGGCAACTACAGCACAGAGATAGAAAGATAGAGACACAGAGAGAGAGAGAGAAATATTATAAATACCCATGTGTAAAGATACTATTTCTTAGAAGACCGAATTCTTGGCAGCTGAAAGAGGCGCTTCAAAAGGTAAAAAACTGAATTATTTAAGAGCAGTTTGAATAATTATTAACCTTTCTGACTCTATTAATTTAGTAAATTCTGCCGTTGTGAAAATGAGCATTAATTTGGTTTCAAAACAGCACTTTTAAACTTTTGAAGGTAGAGTGTGTGGGTGTAAAAGAGACTGCATATGTGCCCTTCTTATCTACAAACTAACTCACAGGCAAACAGATCAGCTTTTATCTCTAGTTCTGTTTAGCCAGTCACGTGAGCTTGTGCAGTTCGGCGAACAATCAGCTGTTTACTCGACTGTCGCGCACAAAATATCTATTGGTCTACACCTCTGGCCTGGCATGGAGATATAAACGCAGCTGCAGAGCCCTCCTGTCTGTAAACAAGCCAAAGAATACTGCAGTAACCAGATACAGCAACAAGCTTTTCTAGAAAACTCACCCCTGCTCTTTTCTGAGAAAATAAGCCAAATGCTAATACAATAATGATAATGGATACGATGCCAACTCCTGAAATTGAATTAACACAGAGCTGCTCTGTTTTCTTCAAAAGGCTGAGTCTTTTTTACTGCGGTGCTATTTCTATAGAGTAATGGGACAGATAGTGTTCAGCCCGCAGATGGGAGACTCTCTCTCACCTGATAGCGTTTTTGTAGAAGTTGTGCGGGTGGACAATAAGACCCAATAAGACCTTGTGGATGTGGAGGGAACTGGATCAAAGCAGCTTCGACCACATCACAGACCTGGACTAAATATGTAGTCATAGCAAAGCGAACGTCATTTCAATCAGTGAATCAAATCTGGGGAGCAAGCTGAGAAAGAGGCAGCTGTGAAAGCCGCCTGTGAATAACAGCACACTTGAATAACCCCTAAGATTTGCATTTGTAAAAAGGCAAATAAAACGGATTGCCATGACTCATGCTAGCGGGTTGCATAGCATTCTCGTAGGCAATGCCAGTGGGGAATGGAGCAAACGGTAGATCAAAGCTCTGAGAGATAAGAGTTGGCTTCAGTAAACGGTGAACCTCAACAGTTACAGATAAAACTAGAGGCTCCTGAACTCTGGGATGGTTACCATGTGCGCAACGGGTCAGGTGATGCTCGAGTCCAAACAGAGGTTGCATGAACCAAACAAATTCTGTCGTTTACCAAATTTCAAAACATTTAGATAATTCAGATGCTTTCTGTCATTTTGCCATAAACAAAGTATGTAGTATTCTGCAATTCCCTACTTTAGAAACTAGGACAGTTCATATTACTGTTTGATACATTTTTGTCATTTTCATACAGCAAAAAAAAAAAAAAAAACAAGCTCTTAGCATTGATATCACAAAAGTTCTTGTTATAATGAAAGTCACATTAAAAATACAAGTAATGTCTTTAATTCATTAAATAGGTGTATTTAAATAAAAGGGAAAAATGCTAAATACAGACAGAAAATAATAGAGACAGAGTGAATTTTATTTTAAGTTTAACAAATTAATAAATACCTAGAAATACATAAATGTTTTAATTAGTTAAACAAGTCTATTAAAATAAAGACATTTGAAATATTAAAATATTAATATTAATAAAAAAAGACAATAAAAAATAAATCAATCGCGATTAAACAAATCCAAAATAAAAGTTTTTATTTACATGATGCGAGTATAATGTGTAGATTTATTATAAATATATAAATACAAACACATCCATATATATATTTAAAAAAAAAAAAAGTTTGTACAATGTATTTATATTTAACATAATATACATTTATACCTGTAAATATTTGTACTATTTGCAATTCCTTTGTTACATAAATTTACTTGCAATTTCTAAGTTTAAGAGCATAGATAGTATAACCCAATCTGTCAGACTGCCATGTCCGAAATAAGAGATAGACAACAAGAACTTTTAGCCTGAATGAATTTGCAGTCTAGCTGGAACGAACTACTTGAGTTCAGAAAAGTTGTGGTTATAACTGTAGGGCTATCATCATTGAGGATTTTCTTAACAGAAGGGGTTTGTTTTAATCGACTACAGGGCTCTGGCAAAACATAAAGCCTTCCATAAGCTCATTTTCTCTGCCATAGGAGGAAGTGTTAGTCCTCCGAGTGCAGACAGCTGCTGAGTTCTCCGTGTCTGCCAGGCTACAGATCTAATGATTCGCATCAGGCCATGAACGCATCTTTTAAAACACAGCCTGACTGTCCATGCTAAAGTTCACTTCAGCAGGGGAACTTCCCAAGCAGTTTACAGAACAAACAGCTGCTTTTCATACACAGCTAATTCATTTCTCTATTTCATGTTTAAAATATAACAGTTGATCCTTATTCAGGGTATGCTAACACCATCGTGAAGTGAAGACCACATCCTCGGTTACGCTTGCACTGTAATATGTCACATCTGTCCAATCTCATGCCAAAAAAAGAACGAAGGGGGGGAGAAAAAACTGGCTCCAGGCCCTGGTTTCTAAGAACACAAATCCATATCTGTGACAGTACTTTTCCACAATAATAGGATCCAAACTGCAGAACCTTGTTTTGGGCCTCTTGTTTTACACTCGTGCCAGATGCACTGCGAAGCGAACAAGTGTGTGCTTCTGCATTGATGAGTGAAAGTTTAGGGTGGTAGAAAAGTGGAACTGTGAGTAACAAAACATACTCTAGGGAAGTAGATTAAAGCTTCATTTCATTACAATACAACTTTAAGTAAGTATGAAGTTAAACAAGCCTGTTCACTGATAATGATTATTTTCACTGCTTTGTTATTATGAGCCATTTTGTAAAATATGTAACAAGATCTAAGCTAAGATTCTCCAACCAAGCAGCCAGAGGCCTGAAAAAGTTTGGAGACCCTTGGTTTAACAAGATTCTCAGCAAGCAAGTTATTTAAACAGTCAGCAAATTGCAATTTAATGGCACAATGTTTGAAATCTAACACGTCCCTTTGGGTTTTCTTACCACCGCAGTAAAGCAAGAATTAGTCTTAAGTATGTATGTGTACATTCATATGTTGGGCAAGCCTCTGCATACTTGCATAGAGTATTTTTGTGGCTTACTCTAGCAATCACAGAGTCGCCAAGCGTCATTATTCACCGGTGTACTTCCTGAAGCGATTGTGGGCATGCAGAGCACTTAGTCTGAGTTAATGGAAAGACAAAGATTCTGTTCTCCAGGGGGACCTCATTCCCTCTGATCTTCTCCAGGATTCATATTTCACAAACACGGGCGCCAGTCAAACAGTGATTCTAAAAATACCATCCACCACCCCTCCCCTGCTCGTAGTGTGCTGGGCATGTAGTAGAGCGTGGATATAAAATACCAAACCAAATCTAGCCCCAAAATACACTAAGAAAAGTCTGATGAGAGGAAACGACAACTATATACTCTCAAATAGGTCCATTAATTTTGCACGGACTGAGTGAAGGAATAATCAGCTTAGCTGCTGTGATGTGCATGATAACTGTATGAGCAACCCGGCTGATGGACAGATTCAATCACATGACTGCCTGAAAGCCTGTGCTCCATTTCCCAGCAGCACTTAGTAATGGCCGTGACAGGAGTTTAATACGTCAAAACAAGTATGAACCACATCCACTAGGCACATGTGCACCGTCTTTGTTTTGCATGTTGCCTTGATAAAGTGGAAATATGGCAGCGGTTCAACATGGAGCCTTCTGGGCGTTTCGGAGCCAAACGGACAACCGATCATAAGTAAAAAAATCCCCACAGTTACACAGGCTGCACTCTCGCTGTTGAAGACCATTGTAAACATCATAAGACTTTCATTTGACATCTGAGCGGTCCGAATCAGTGCATGCCCTGTTTTCCGTCTGCAGGTTGAAAGGCGCATAAAAAGCCATTAAAGCAGAAATCGCAGGTCTATTAAATTCAACTTGCATTTATTTGCATAGCACTTTTAATAATACAAATAATTGCAAAGCTGCTTTAGTAGTATCTAATCAATACTGTGTTTTGCAGCCATTTAAGGAAAATATCTTATAATAGAAACGTTTCTGAAGGCAACAATCCAATAATTTTATTTGTGTTGCAATTGTAAAAATAAATTTTTTTCCACCTTCTTTATTTAAAAAAAGAATGACCCAGCTGGTAAGATGTTGGCGGCTTGTTTATGATTTGATCATGTTTACTGGATCTCTTACTCTGGTCACATGAAGTCCAGGTCATTGGTTCAAATTTCCCAACTGACGCAGCTCATGCCTTCTGATTAACCAAAGATAAGCATTTAGGACTGCTGTGCGCCTTCACTAATATTAGTTGAAAAATGTCCTTCGTTTTATACATCAAAATGTCTTGCAAAAAATGTTTTAGCTTAAGACCAACATACTGAGAAACACTAGACGTTAAAACAGGATTTTCTTCTCTTTGGATATAAACGTAATTTAATACTGTATATGGAAATACATTAAAATTAACTAATTTCCAATAGAAAAAACTGGTTACTCTTTAAAAATAAATCCTGAACACATTGGGTAAGTCAATCAGAGTCGAGATTATTTACATACTGAAGCCTTAAAAGTGCAGTAGCACAAAATAATTACTTTAAATTCTAACTTGACTAACATTAGAAGTGGACTTCAGGGAGGGAAATTAAATGTTAGAAGTAAAATATGGCTCCTTTAAGCAGAAAGTCCAGTTGATTGGGTAAAAGAATTGCAGCGGTGCTGCTCGTGCACAACAGCGATTGCTTTGCCCTGCGAGCAGCGTTTCTGATAACCTCCTATGAAGTCTCAGTGCAGATCGAGTCATCAAGCCACAGAGGTCCTGAGGGGTTTACACAGAAGAGAAATGACAGAGGAAATGAAAAAGGAAAAGTGCAACAGTCAGGCATCTGCTTTGAATAAGACTGAACAGTTGTTCCTTCAAACAACACTGAACTAGCTGCAAAAACCATGACAGCTTCATCTAGATCTGAAAGATGTTGGACTCCAATTAGGGAAGGAAAACTAAAACCAAAACATAAAGATTTGCCATCAATCACAACTTAATAAACTGCTCAGAACCAGGGCCATGTGTTCAGTGTGGCCTAATTTTTGGAATCTGCAGTTATCCCCCCCCAGGGTGATTTGGTGGAGAGCATAATTCTGTTATCTTCTAATGAACAGTTCAGTTGTCTCTGTTAAGAGTAATGTTTGCTGGGAGGTAAACTAAAGGTCAAGGTGAAGGTCTTGTGGGGAATTCCAGCTGTTATGCCTTTGACAAAATGAATCTCTGGACAGCTAGTTGATTAAAAAATACCTTTTTTTAATGAGGCTGTTTTAGGGTCACATGTGTATAACAACTAAATGCAACTCTTCTAAGTTTACTGGCAAAAACTATAACCCCCTATTGCATTAAACATCAGTATATGAAAAAGTGAATAATGCATTATAAAATGTGAACGCTGCTCACAGCACACGATTTAAAATCTGACAGTAATTGTATTGAAAATGTTCAATTTACTGAATATGTAATAAAGGCGGAACAAGGCCTATTCCAATTTCCAAATTCACCCATAGAGCATTTTGTGACAGAAGGTTTACATATACAAAAGACGTTAACCCTGAGTTATAAAATCAGAGTGATTGATTGAAAAAAAATCTCAAAACTTAAGTTTTAAAGATAGAAAGGTATAGAAAGGTTTTATTATTTTTTGTTTCTATTTTTAGCATGTCAGTTGTACTTTTACTTTGGTAAGCTAAACTAGATGAAAATGAGAAATGTTGTCATTTTTCAAAGTCATAAGTTTTTATATATTCTATTTCCTTGAAAGTTTTTATTTCATGTAATGAAAAAGGTTTTTATGCTTTTACTTTTGGTTAACTACAACAACCCAGGTTCATACTGTAGTTATAATGATTTTGGGTTTTGAAAAAAGTAGTCTTAGAAACATTAAATCAATAATTTTCCCAATTAATCATTTATTAGGTTCATAGTGTGGAAACTAGAAGTAGATCCATGATGCCATTCACCTTTTAAGTGCTTCTATTATATAAATTAATTTGCATCGAGAGCTGTCCGATTCAATAACGGCTATCCTCCATACTAAAATTCAAATACAAATAGTCATCTACATTAGAGAAAGCAACTGTATAGTTCAGAGTATTTGCATTCAGACTCGCTCAATACGATGTGGATTCCCACATTCAGTACAACCCTGGCCTCATAAAACACTACAAAAAGTAAGACTAAACTAGCTCAGTACATAACTGGAGTTATAAATAAACTGAGAACAATACAGGAGGAAAAAGGAATGCTACAGAGAAGAAAAAAAAAAAGAGCGAGACAGAGACCGATCAAGATGAGGAGAGAAGCAATGTAAGCTAAAATAAGGCCCTTTCATGGTCTCACTTTGAACCAGATCCATGTGTCCCTGAGCGCTATGTGGCCTGCTATGTGGGTCAGAACGACAAGGCACATCTTCAGTACATCTCGCTGCCTGTCACAGGCTTTGGGCTGTGAGGTCAGGAGGTGATGAGCTCTCCGTCAGAGCCAAGCACACAGCAGTGTAGTGTCACCCAGAGACAGGCACCATTGTTCTGCAGGCAGACCAGACATTTACTGAAAACCTGCATGTCGTCTGCTGCAACAACAGTCCTTCTTGATTTCTGGACTCATTCCCCTCCCATTCCCCATGGCCTAATCCATCTTCCATTGAAATAAAACCAGGCTTTAAGCAGAGGTGCATGGTGTGAATGTCAGAGAAAGTTTGGAGTGACAGTCTCGAGGTCTGCACCCTCAATGTTTCGCTCGGTTAAAACGCTTGGTGTGACACTGCTAATAAATCACAAAGAAGCTGGGTTACAGGGCGGATCACTCCGCAACTAGCATTAAATTTTCATTGTCAAAAAGTCAAAAAGTTGGGAATGCTGAGATATAAGGTCACACCTCAGCAATTCTACCATAATTAGTAAGATATCACAAACTAGACATTTCCGGAACTTAATATATTTTAAGATATTTTAAATCCTATAATCCTATGATCACCATGGGAATGTGTTGGCTTATCTGCATATTGAACTCTAGCCACTCTGATCCACAATAAAGCTCCTTTTAATCAATGTAATGGCTTACTTTTTTTATTTGTCGCAAACCGAGCAGAGGCAAAAAATCTCTGAAAGTAACAATGGTCCACTTGTTGTAGTAATGACACAAATCAACTTATAAAAATGTGATAAAGTTAAGGAAAGGTGTTCCTAAACAGGCTGGTATGTTAAATGACTGTTACTTAATAAATCCCTCAATTAAGCAATTTAGAGTAATCCGAGACCAGACAGAATAATAAGCAGGTTATAGTGACATTCACAACTGTCCTGTACAGCTCTAGCGAACATGATACGAATAGAAATTTATGGATAGTTAGCCAAAAAGAAAAAATGCTGTTTAAAAAATGAGATTTTGATAACTGCATTTACTCCAACTTAACCCCTTTTAAGGAAACAGAACAACCTAAAAAGTACCAAACGCAACTGGTTATCAAGTATCAGATAGCACAACCACACCGATAAAAACTGCCAAAACCTCTCTCTTTATAAACAGTCAAATTCCCAAAAAAAAAT
Source organism: Enteromius thamalakanensis (assembly GCA_032357475.1). NCBI lineage: Eukaryota > Metazoa > Chordata > Actinopteri > Cypriniformes > Cyprinidae > Enteromius > Enteromius thamalakanensis. The sequence continues at coordinate 941,749 of JAUCMT010000088.1, forward strand.
CAAGGCCCACTCACATTTAAAGCTCACAACCTAAATGGTCCACAGAGCCAGTTATAATCGCCACCAACCCTGAGGGAGACATAAAAGGATAACGTAGGTCCTGGCTTTGTTCTCCGCTCTGTACACCTCCACACTCTTAAAGCCTCTCTACAGCACAGTACACGCGCCCCCTCAATTATACAGGGATTAGATGCACTGTAGGATGGGAAAAAACACTTTAGTGCATAGCATCCTTTGCACTTTAAATGCTGCAGCCTCGATGAGTATACACATTTAACACAGATAAAGCAAATGAGGTCTTGAGTCACAAAGAAAGGGCGTAGTAACATGAAACTAGGAACAGTAATGCTTGAATACTTTATTTTTGTACAGTACACATAACAGTCACCAAATTAAGAAGGAAAGCTAATTTGAATGAAAACCATATATTTACACCGGGTGTAACACTATCGGACAATATCTAATAAGCAGCAGCAGGCCCAAATTTGAAGATCTTTTGCAGAAGATTTAGTTTGGAGCACAGTAACATGCTTCTGTACAGTTAAACTATTCCATATGAGTGCTCCTCACCGCCAAGTGGCTGTTCATGCAGCACACTAACCCAGTTTCCACAGTTGCCCATGATCCTAGAGTAAAAGGTTACATCCAACAACAAAAATAAACTTAACATTGTCTCATGGCAAACATTAGAGCTGAGCAAATACACTAGGACTCATAGCACAAGTTGGGCATGTACACCTCACCCGATGACAGCAAGCCATTGAGCAACAGCTTATGTACACAGGAGCTTGAAAAATACCCTGCAATAATTCATCTCTCACCCTCATTCTTTCCACCTAATGTCTCATTGTCAAAGGCAGGGCAGGTACTTTGTCAAGGGCACACCACGGTGTTCTAATTTAAATGGCCCTTAAATAAAAGAGTGCAAGCTTAGCATGCAACACTCTGTAAAACATGGAGATAGAAATCATATCTCATATAAGGGCAGGTGTTAATGTGTGCCAACTTGCAAACAGCCAGCATTGGTACACCATGCCACACAGATGTTGAAAACTCTGCGTATATAGTTAATTAAGCCAATATATGGGTGTGTTTGCAAACTCTTGTTGACCCTATGGACTCAACTTCATTGGGAGATAAAGAATCAAGGCGTACAATCTAAAAAAAGTTGTCTTAAAATAGCTTGAATCAAAGATAATGGTTGGACAAGTTAAAACGTGTAATAGAACGCCATCCATCCTTTCATGATGGGAAAATCTGAAAACTCACTGTGAGAACTGTCAAATACAAAGCAGGTTTGTATATAGGGGTCTTAAGTGGATTCATCATCCCCCACGGGTAAACAGTAAGGCGAGGATGCTGCATTCTGCAGGTTTCATTCACATGTCATATGAAAATGTAGGTCAAAGTGGAATAAAGCTTAATCACTTTGAGCAATATGCTCAGTCAGAGATTTCAAACAGATTTGTTATCCGGCTGGCCAGTTAGTAAAATGATTTCATAATGACTGTGATTCAGAATTATTACTAGTTCAGAATCCAGCAACCTTTATCTGGCTTGCAGATAATGAAAACACAAACCATTGCACATTTCTTTCAAGGCACTGAGAATTCAACAAATTATAGGCAAAGAAAACATACAAAAAGGAAACTGATACAACAGATAATTACATAACATTTGGTTTTACTTCCCATTAAAAAGGGATTTAAAATGGCAGAAGTCATGGTTAAAGGAGGAGACCATGAGAATGGAAATGAGAGGCCAGCCTTTCAGAACAATGACACAAAGTCAGAGTAGAGGAAATGACACGTCAGTCACTGACAAACGGGAGGGTCTGAATTCAGCCATTTAGAAATTAAATAGTAATAATAATGCTAAAACTTACTGGCAGATTTTATACTATAAATAAAAAGTTAAAAGATGACCTGCACTGAGCATGACTGATGCTTCTGAAAAATCCCTCATGGCATCGCATGAGTCTTTATAAGGTCTGCAATACATAGTCATTTATGAATAGCAACGTACACTCATAAAACTCGGGTGTGAATTCCCAGGGAGGTGGAATGCATAGGATCTCGGGACCCACGTATATGTATGACTACATCAATAACAGATGTTACTTGTCTACAAGTTATCATTGTGGCATGACACGGTTCAAGAGAACGGGACAAGAATGCAGCTTTTTGCCAGGAGTAACGTAACAGCCATGTTGGGATGACTCTTGTGGCATAAATCAAATCTTGTGGAAAATTGTGCAACCGACATCTACACGGGCCATGCTACATTACATATGATTTTTTAAAAACAAGGGTGCTGGTCCACAAAGTCTTCTGACTTATCTAGCTAATGAGGCTGTTTGACCTCTGGAATATCTACTTACAACTAATAATGACAGAGTTGTCTCTTCCTGAAGCCATTAACAAGAGCAAAAAGCTGCGAAATGACATTTAAGAGACATGGATACCTCATATACCCTCAACCAAAGCCTTGGGCGTTATGATTATTATATAACAAAGATCTCACAACCTTTCCCAGCATGAACCTTTCTCACCTCAAAATGAACTCCATGCAGTCTGTTTCAAATCAGCCACCTTAGATATGAAAAGATGGAGGGGGGGTATGTTCAAAGGACTTGAGTTTTTAGCTGTGGGAGGTGGCGGACGAAGTTAATAGGATGTGTGGTGAGGAAGTTTTATGAGGAGCGGGCTATTTGTAGATGAAAGGAAGAAAGGACGAGTACAGGCACAATTCTCTTGTCTCCCTGTGGCATTGATGCTAATATGCACCTTTGCTCTCTATAACAATGTCCCTGAACGAGGCTGGCTCACCTGTATTCTTTAATGGATGGTGCTAAGCCTGCAATTTTAATGGAGCAAATAACGAGCAATTAGCTTTACGAAGGCATGTGTGAGGAGCATCAGCCATTAGAGACAGGTAAAATAAAGATTCTTTCATTAGCTCCGACTGTGTTTAATTCTGTAGCTCTATTAGAGGAAACTAAAATATAGGATAGGTAGTTTTAAGACACAGTGCTGGCTTGTGGTATAAGACATGATGGGCTGTCAGCGGTCAGACTTAAAAAAAGCAGCCTCTTTCAAATTACCAACTGGTCCCAATGAGTGAAACTTTGTTTAATATTTTGCCATGTAATGCAATGACATATATTTAAATGTGGCTAAGTTTCCAAACACCTCCTAGGGCCACTGAAGTATGTGAACGTGAAGTACGTGGAGGACTGAAAAAAAAAAAGCTGTCAGGTGACTCTTTAAATAAGTCCAGGTGGTTTGTGCAAAGCAATGAATGACAGTTTGCATTGCTGAATTCAGAAGTGTTTGACATGGGTTGCCTTCTAGAAGCATGAGCAAACATTGTGCACGTAAGAAGGCCCATGAAAGACATGCTCTGTGATATTCTGTTGAAGCATGCATAGCGAAGAGTTCTTTGGAATATGTGTATACTGTGGAATTTTCAGTGGAACTAATAGATATCAAGAAAGGTAGTTTGATTTGTGGATTCACCTGCAGCAGGAAATAAGCATTTCCCAAATAACAAAAACCCCACTCCTTCAGGCTTCCATGACACAATGATTACATCAGTGGCAAGAGTGTACGAGGGGTCACAAAAACAAGAGACCTGAAAAACAACCCGAAAACAGAAGGAGTGCACAAATAGAGCCTTATATTGCGGAGCCCTCTGGATCAGTGCAAAAAAAAACTAAAATCACATGCTTACGGTATTTTGAGTCGAACTAAGCCAGGCGAAACAAATCATATTTATAGCCTCTCATCGCAAGGCAAATAAGCCAAATTTATCTGTGTAGACAACTTGAGGTCACATGTACGGACAGCTCCTACAAAAAGCAAGGCTGTTTCTTGAGGGTGTTTCCTTCCAGAGCTGCTGATAAACTACTGCTTCATGTCCAGACCTTGCTGAGCCATATGTGTGGTGTGAACATCCTTGAATGAAGAATGGTATGACGTCAAGATCATTCAGAATTGCAAGATAGCGTATCACCACTTCCACGAAACTTGTGACTCATTAAAAAGACCTTAATGTTTGGGCAAAAATATTGGCCATGGTATCTTACACGGTTGAGTTCCACAGATACTATCAAAATGATTGAAACAATGATAAAGACACTGTATCCCATGTTAGAATTTTATCATTCTAAATATTACATCGGTTTTCAAACAGCCCAAGGCGCGTGAGTCAACTGATGAGTGATCTGAGCCAATCCCACGTTTTTGTCAGGCTTGTTGACACACGATGGGCAACGTGACATTGGCATGTTGTTGTTTTTGCAAACCCTCATGACACATAATAAACTTCCGAATTTAAAAAAAGCATTTAAAACGTGACAAAGCCTTTGCCTCACAGAAAAAAAAAGTGTTTCACAACCCATGCATCTGGAGTGTGCCTGATTACACCTGCTGTGCGGATAGTGAGCTTTACCTGAACAGGAAGCCCTTAAGAGGTCCGCTGCCATGGTAACAATGTCACCAGGTGATTAACAGCAAATGATGATCATTCATCAGTGCTACAGCAGGTACCGTAGTTCAGTACCAGCTGTTAAATGGAATGATACAGCAGAATATTTTCCTCGGTGTAACTTTCTCAGTACATCGCTCCCAAACTTCGAGTCAAAGCCAACGTGACCTTACCAACCAGTGGCATAGCCAGATTCACATGGCAAAACTTGAGGATATGTGATTAGACAAACACTTTCCGCCTTTGTGCAGCATACTAGCTGAACTTAAGCTGCGGAAGTGGTGCAAGCGGCCAGCTGTGGCCTGAATCAGCTTGTGTGTTGACAATCAGAGGGAAGTTTGAGGCTCGTAACGTGGTTAATCTGATAGCAGCAGCAACCTCAATTGAGAGCTTGCTTCCTACAGGACGTGACTCATGATTGTGAGAATGTTTGAGGTGCAGTTACAGATTCACATCCGGCAGTATGAGCAAACAACACTCTGACACAAAAATGCAAAGAAATGTGCAAATATTCCAACAATCTTGGGTTAACAGGTTTGTTAATCAGCTGACAGTCAAACTCTGCTAGCATCCATTTAAATCAATCATGAGGAATCACATAAAATGCATGTATGAGCACTGCCCCTTCCTTCTGATTCCATGAGTTACCCTTTAGCTGCATCCAAAATCGCTCCCTATTTCCCAAATAGTGCATTATATGGGGTGTCGCACATTTTTGTTATTGATTCTTAATCATTGCAAACAACATGACAGACCGATAATTATTATATAATTTTACTATCTGTGAAAAAGCAAAGCTGGTAAAGTGTGCATCTATATTACAAAGTAAAATTATTATTATTACTATTAAATACAGTCATCATTTTCCATACCTAAATATTCTACACAACTATCTATTCTATTCAGAATTCATTTTTGCTCACTTTCACCACATGAATATACAGGAAATAGTGAATGATGCAACATTAAGCTTCCTGTAGTGAGCTTGATGAGGATGAAGATTTCACCTGAGAATGAAAGCAGCTGTGCCACAGCAAATAGCTACTGGAATCCAGCAGCTTGCCAAATGAAACAATCCCTTACAAAGAAACAAGGCTTGCATTGATTACGCATTCCATTAATTACAGTTTTAAAGGCCATAAATCCCACAGACACAAGAGATCAAGAGGTTAAATAAGTGTAATCTGAGTCGTTGGGTAATGAACGACATCTGAGCTCTGATTACAGCTGCAGAAGTTGTTGAAAAACGCAAACACTGATATCAATCAGCTACAGTCAGTCAATCAGCTCACACAAAAAAATTCCATTCGAAGAAATAAACTTTTGGAATACCATATGGGCTGAAAAGAGCAGAGGCCATTTGGCTGAAGCATGGGGTGAAAGCCCATGGGATTCCCAGACCTGACCTTTTGTTGTCCTTTGCCTATCCTTAGACATTTAGGCCTGACTCAGGGCTGACGCCATGAGGAACCTGATAGGCCCCTAAGCCTCCTTCTTTCTACCCCTCACCCATACGTTCAATCAGTCAAGGCAATATGCCATACATCTACACATGACGCTGGTTAGAGCAGAGCCACCCCAGGGACGGGGGCAACTAGAGGTATCAAGCTCCTGACTAGTCACCCCTGACTGGTGTGTTGAGCTGTAGCTTTCAAGCACATTACAAGCAGTGTGATCCCGCAAAAAAGTTAGAGAGAAGAAAACATATGTTAAAGTTACTAGTGTGTCCTGGCTTTTATTAACAACACAGAAACCCCTACAGGTTTCACTTACACTGTGAAAAAAAGACCCTTTCTAGATGATCTGCATTCCACTAATCTTCTCCCTCAAGAGAGTGGGGCTTACGAAGTCAGAGCATGCATATAGAGCGGTCCTAGTTATATATTCATTGCTATGTAAAAGGCAGAGACTGTGTTCTCTGAAGAGTCTCAGATTTTCTGGAAAAAGAATAATGACTGCAGTGATCTGACCAGCTCTCCTACTGTGCTTTTTATTGGGAGATTTGGTTGTAGGAGCCAGTGAGTTTGAGAAGCCCATTTTTCTTGGAGTGATTTAAAGATTACAGCCTGTGTATTTAGGGCTGAACTCAAAGAAAAGGGTTTCTGAGATTATGGTCTGCGTTTGTAATTGCGCTCTGTGTGGTGTGATCGGCTCCAGTGGTCCAGTTTTGCACCGGCCTATAGTTTAGCTGTCAGGACTGACCCTCAAAAGCACAACTAATAACTCCATTGCATACAAAGATAAACAAGAGGGAAATCAAAATGCACAGGTCTTTGCCTGTAATTTCTAAAGAAATTAACTTTAAATAAAACTAATGACCTGCATGACGTTTTATCTGCGGAGCACAAAAGAAATTTAACAACATGTCCCATGTGTATTTTCCTCATACAACCTACAGGAAATAGGGATAGACAATGTAAAGACACAGTAAACAAACAAAAAAAAAAAACAGCTCACAACGTGTGCCCTATATTAAACCTTTGACAGAAACACACTCTTGTTAATCACTGTTGGCAAAGAGGGTTCTGATACATTTGTAATAAGCAGGCAGCTGCGGTGAATGCTCACCATGTGTATCACAGAGCACATTGTTAAGATGTTATGTTATGTTAACAAAAGGTTTTAAAGTCTTTAAATCATTCGCAGGGAGGTCTGCCTAGAGGTTTTCTAGCAGTAAATACATTTCACATTTAGGGAACTGACCATAATAGTTACTATCCCACATATGATGCATTATATCTTTGCAGGAGAGTTTGTTCTCCTCTCTGAACAATGGGACTCTTGTGAGGCCCTCAATCCTAACATGCTCATGAGATGGAGAACTTCACCTCTCGGGAACACAAGGGCAGCACATTTCCATCAACGGTGGAGTAATTTACACAGAAGAGGACGACCTCTGCAGCGATCTGACACATGAGATACACACATGCTCCGGAAATCATTTAGAAAACGGCCCTTCCTTGATCAGAAAAGGGCGAATGACACTTATGAGAAAAGACATTACTGGTGGTGCGTTAACAGCTGTGGTGGGAAGACAAGTGGGGAGGGGGTGGAGTAAAGCGGACAGGAGAGGGCTCAAGTTTCTGTCTCTCTGATTAGATGACAGACATCCAAATGGGTGAAGAAGGCGGGTCACCCTCAGTTGGGGTGAAGTGTGTGTTGATGCAAGCAGCAGGTTTAATGTGACAGCGTAGCATTCCTCATGGCCACACAAGATACGTATTGCTCAGCAATGGGCCCAGATGCACAAAGTTCAGGCATCTGCCTGGCAGCCATGTTGTGGATCGCTTCATCTCTTGGGCACTGAATCTAAACTGATGACAAGTGTGTGACCGCATGAAAGTTAATATGCAGTGCCGATTCCTTTGATGAGAAAAGCAAGTCAAAGCAAGTTTGTAAACTATGAACAAAAACATGAAGATTAATAAAATATAAATGCTTCCTGATGATTATATAAACAATCCCTAACAGTGATGATTAATGTTGATGTATGTTGCATCACAGGAAACTCAGTGTCAATAATTACAACAGCTAAATTTAATCCATAACGGAGAAAAAAATATATATTACACACTTAAATGTGTATATTCATAATCCCTAGGATCACACAAAGAAACTGATGAAAATCTGCAGCCCTTTGACAAACCTTAGTAATCTCCTTAGATCCTTTTCATGTAATGACAGATTTCCAACACAGCTGGGACAAGTCAAGACAGTAGCCTAACAGTTTCAGTTAAAGTATGGCATTTTTATTGTTGATCTATTTGATCTTTCTAGTAAAAACATACAAATAACATTGTGCACGTCAATCAGATTTGTTATTGTTCACTAAAATTTTGCTGATTTTGTGATTCTTCAAAGTGTGTCTTTTGTCATGACAGCAGTTTCTCAGAAAAACCATATGTAAACGAAGCTTTTTGCAAATGCACTATACCACCCCCCCACCTCACGTAATTTTCCCAGATTAGCTCGCTGGACTGAAGAGAATGCAGGAGAAGGGGTAGGAGTGGAGAGAAAGGAGAGCATTTTGGACTTCTGCCCGGAGTTAGCACCCATTGCCCAGGGTGTTTATTAGGGCCCTGTAAAGGGAAAGCACCACTGAGCGCTCAGCAGAGCAGAACACGGTTCAGCAGAGGTAAATAAGTGGCGCTCAAAATGTAAATCACGCGCTACTGACACCTTTGTCCCACATGAGAGTTATTTATAGGAACAAGCGAGAGAGAGGTAGCGAGCGTTACAGAGATACAGTCAGGGATTGAGATGCTTTTTCTCAATTTCCCAGAAATATCTGAATAAATGCAAAGCAGGAGTAAGAGAGGGAACAAAATCTTGCAGGGTTCATGATAAAGCAGTGGGTACACATTAGTACCTCCTTTATCCTTGAACAGGAACACTGATAACCAATGACTGCTTCAAAGAACTTAAGATAAGCAAGCTGTTCGGACGCTAGCTCTAGATGGGCTGAATCTGCAACTTCCAACCAGAATACTGGGCCTTGATAATTTCTTCATCTTATGAGTGTGTGTGAGAAACAGGAACAAAGTAAGAGTCGTCAGTGACTAATAAGGCTTAGATTCATCTTGATGCACAGAAAACCACCAGCAGACGTTAATATGCTACACCACATTTACTTGCACTGAAGAGGCGACAAACTCTGCTGTCATGAAGTACAAGTCAAGGCATGTGTTCAGGTGTAGGTGAGTCACTGAATTAATCAGCTCTCATGAACACCTGTCTCTTGTCTGGATGAATCAGGCCTTTTTAATCAGTCTAACTTTCTCAAGAGGCTCCAAAGCTCAACTCAACCACATCCTCCTCCACAGACCCACCAAACTGACTCAGCTCAGTCTACGGAAACCATCAGAACGGAGAGCTAAATCTTATTATACGTTTGCCATCCTGCCCTCCGGCATCACCTGAAGGGACCTTCATGATCAAGACCCAAGAGTTGAAGCCTTAACTATGACTGATTGTTCTTCTTATTTACACAAAACTATGCACATAGACCACACAAAAGAACAGCTCATTGTAATTTTGAACCCAGGTGGTAGCATGCTAGTAGATCTTTGTTTAAAAAGGTGAAAGACCAGTTGCTATAATGAGAAAATTTTGGCTCTTCTTTTTAAAAGGAAACTTTGCAAAACCGTGCAAGTAACTATTAATCACAATTTGACCACAACTAGTCTGCAACCCAGCAAGGAGGAAGTTGTGTGGAGACAGGCATGACTCACTTTTATACCTGGAGTACAGTAAGAAGGTTTGAGGAGCATTCAGCTGAGAAATGTTAACCTATGGTGCATCTTCTTCTTCACAATTTACTTCTGCACTATTATAGGTCGTTAATGTGTGTGCTCTTACTTGAACACTGCACGCTATGAGCACCCTGATGTGAAACTGAAAAAACAAGGTGTTGAAAGTTGAAAAAATTATCCCTTCAATGGGCACAGCTTCTCTACATAGATGAAGGAGAAGCCTACATCTAGTGGCAACATCATTTGTATTTGAAATGACCCATTTGAGGCGAAACTTCTTGTCGAATGTGCTAGTCATAAGACCTTTTGGTGATGTGTCAAGCAGAGTTCAACATTATGCAAATGCATAATGATGTGATTTGGTCAACTACCAATAACGAATGGAGCTCACATGATACAACTCCTAACACAGAACACCTACTAACAACCAAGTGAAATTCTGTGACCTCCAACAAATTTAATCTTTGTCAGCCCCTTTTTCCAAGAAGAGGGATACATCTATGTATATAAGTAAAGTTTAATTCATAGTATGAACATCGAGTTTAAAAGTAAAGCGGAACAAGGAAGCAAGCATTGCTGACCCATCTAGGGCAAAAGCCACGGTGATTGTAAGCACTGACAGCACAGAGTGAGCTTCCTCATCAGATGTGTTACACACAGGAAGCTGAAGGCTTCCTTTTCCTTTTTGATGATACAAATGCAAAGACAGAATAGACAGCAGCAAAACAAGAACATCAGACAGATCAAGAGAGCTGCAGAGAAAATCGAGATGCTTCGTCAACCAAAGTCTAAAATCTTGGATGCTGTTCAGCGTAGCACAAGCTGGTCTATTAATAGGTATGCCGTTGACGATGCAGAACTCTGCTACAGCAAAACTTTTAGAATACAGTTAATAATGAAATCTTTTGGAAACAAGGCTTCCCGTCAATGACGTAACAAGCTTTATGGTGCTCAGGGTGTTCACTGATCATCAGGGCGGCCTCAAATCCATTAAGCCTGAAAGTGGAGTGAATATGTTTGTTCTTGCAATCACAAGCCTCTGAGCAAAGCGTACCAGATTAGGGCATCAGGCCTGCATTCCTTCGGCTTGGGAGAATCACATGTGAAGCGTCACGGCACCGCCATTCCGGCTCTGTCTGGAATCAAAAGAACTCACAGCGATGAGGATGGCCCGACAAGAACAAGACTGCATGGCTTTCCCTTTATACTTTACAGTGGTTCTATTTTTCATTCTTTTAGTCTTTTGCTGTCCGGTCCAACGGCATACAGCGGACAATGAGAGCAGAGAGGATGTCACATAGACAAGAGTCCAGGAAGACAACAGATTTTAGGCAACACTGGAGCTCAAACTGCTTTCTATGCAGAGTGAGCATTTGAGCACTATACTCCAATATTTATGAAGATGGAGGTGGACTGAATGTTTTAGACTGCCTATGCTCTTCACATTTATATACACAATGAATCCAAGAGTAGGTTTATCTACATACGTGGAACATAATTTAGGTCAGATGGATGACCCCTGGTGCTCATCTAACTACACTAACCCCACTAACCTATGCAGGGTCACAGACAGGTCATCATCACGTGGGAACGTCCAGCAAGGCAGGAACCAGCCACCTGACTGTCACATTCCACACGGCAGAGGCAGAAGACAGAAAAACTGTTGCAAGGGAAGGAATGTTGAAGGGTCATTGGGGACTTAGTAGGAAGTAGTTTTAAGAGGAAATGGATTCACATTTTTCACAATTTCAGATAAAATGCACAAGAATAATATTCATAGAATAAAAATCACTTTCATTTCACAAGTGTGGGTGGGACAGTCAACCTGACAGGTTTACTGTGAAAAAAAAAAAAAGCATAACTCATTTAATCAGAATAGAGCTTGCCAGATCGTCAAAGTCTATGTGCAATATCCACAAATCGTGGCTGTGTCATTTGAGACTCAGTATACAATGACATGGGAGGGTCAGCGTGACCAACGTAGAGCATCAATGTACAGTTGGGCACAACAGCTGAGCTGAGATTGTGCCACACTTGGTTTTTCATTCCTGAAGCTCATGTGAGAGCTGAAACATTCCCTCGGGCCAACTCTGCCCCACGTCATTACCCAAAACTGTCTGCTCCAGTTCTGACCATGGAGTGGAAAGACAGCGGCAGATGAGGTGCGGCTATTTTTAGCTTGTAAATGGGGGAAGAAAATCAAGATTCTGTAAAGAATTTATATTTCTTGCCACCTGGTTTGGGGTCACTGAGAGGTGTCCAGAATGATGTGTGTTACTGCAGAGGAGGAGCTGAGCTTGCTTGAGCATCCAGAATCAAGTCAACCTCCGGCAGGAAAGGTTGGGTCCTAGTTTTGCACCCACAACAGGGGGTTTAACACTGCCTTGGAATGACGTAACAGACCCTGACAACCCAATAAACACCAGCTATCGTTGATACAGCTCAGGCTACACTTCTAGCACTGCCTTTATAAAGGTGTGACAGTGCTAAAATCTCTCTGACATTTAGCAGAAACAGCCTGCTGCAGCTCCAATTAAACAAGACGCATTCCTTTGGATTGAGTGGAGCACTATCACATACCTGTAATGAGATTTGGAAGAGTGGGAAAAAACAGCCTTTCAGTAAATTCAGGCTTTCTTGGAAAAATCAGCATGTTATGCACTCACACTGGTCAGATAAAAGAACAAACACAGTTAAAGCCAGGTCTGCTACATATCCTGACTTGCTTTACTTTTACAGACCACACATGAAATAGATCTATATACTTCATAAGTCTGAGCTCTTAATTAACGAGAGAGGGATGTAGACTTGGACCAAAATGTACTTCACAGAAATAAGTGAATGCAAAAGCTTCAAGCTATGCAAGCTGAATTTCCCATCTATTTTACACTCTGCTTAAAGGTCTTCAGGACTTTTTGTTAACCATTTCAGCCAAGCGCTAAAAAGAATCCTACTTCTTATGCTTATCAAACTCCAAAACATCTTACATCCATCCAGCTATTTTGAGCTTTCAGCTTGGTTTGTGGTTGGATGAGGCAGACAATACTAGAGAGAGCCTCATTCAATCGAATGTCCCCCTCCTTTATGTTTTTTTGTCCTCGTTTAAAGCTGACGTCCTGCCACAAGAATCCAGAGAATGTGAACGCGAAACAGCCACTGAAATCTGGGAGGAGTTGTGGGTCCAACCAGACCACTCTGCAAAAAGCCACTTCAAGAGCAGCCTCTAAGATGCTCGTCATACAGGATACAAGGTTTACGTGCTTCCAAATATAGCATATGCTACGTCATTGAAACAAAATCACAGAATGAAAAACTGTCCTTAGATTGAGAAAATACCTGCAATCAATTTGATTAACTAATCAGAATATCATGCAGGTAATTGGACTAACTATTCTAACTTATTAGCACCCCTATTAGAAATATGAATGGTGATGATGCACCACTGACAACAAACTAGAACAAATGGGGTCAGTAGGGTGAAGGTAATTAAATGGTAAAAGCACTATATGCGTGTGTAAACGAAATCTTAAGAGGCTTATTGAATAAAATGAGGGGCAGTAAGGACAAGGGACTGAGGTGAGCATGAAACGTGAGGAATTTATTGCCCTCCCATTGTGACCTTTGACACACTTACGCTACCAGCAGCACAGAGAGACAATGAGGAGATCGCAAGAGATCAAACCAAATTTTCCTCACAAGTCTTGAAACTTGAATTACAGTGTTTCATATCTCACGCTATGATCAGGATCTCAAAGAGGAGATGAGCACAGTGTTAGAGGACTGGGCTCCAACAAGCCTCAGCAGGCAAAAACTCCCATGTCAGAGACAGATGAGCAGCTGTATGAGATTACGCATTCTTTTGGAAGGAGTACAACCTGCTTTATGTTACCTGTGAAGCATTTACAGCGGACCTGTCCTTTAGAGTTACTATGCAGTCATACACTAACTTGCTTGTTGCAGATACCTGCATTCAAAAATGTTTTCGTGTACGTGCATTAAGATAAACAAATATAACCCTGTCAAAAAATGTCAAGTTATCAAATTGAGCGAGGATAAGAGGAACTGACAGACTCAGTAGTAGGAAATAGATTTATTATGAATCTAGTGAGAAGTGAAACCGCAACAGCCTCAAAACTTGAGCGGAAGGCAAGAAAGACAACAGAATCTCTTTAAGGAAAGCTGTCAGAGTATGTGTTGAATGCACACATTTTCTGCTTTGCATACACTTTTGTGTCAATGTGCAACTGTAGAGGTTTAAAAAAAGATTACCTTGGAAAAAACATCAGATCCACATTAAGGGTAGATAAAACAGCACAAGTGAAACTTAATGCCAATCAGATAGTATCTAACAATGGCACAGCCTTCAGTATATTTCCATTTACAATGACATCTTTTTTCCTTCCAGTCAGTGTAAGACACAATGGATAAACTCACATACACACGGGCCAGTACTGTAAATGAGGAAGGAGATCAGCGCTTGCAAATGAAGGAAGCGTTGCTCCTGTCTTTGTCTTTCTTACTCCTTTGGAAAAAAAAATGGATTTCAACAATGAAAAGGGAAACGGCTATGGCTGGGATCCATGGGATTGGATTTCTTCCTCAACTGTTCCCCTAACATCCTCTGCATTATTCACAAATGACGACACTCTCTCTGGGGCATGTCTCTTTTAAACCGACCCGGTGTTTTAGGCACCTCCTGCACAAATTCCTGTACTGGGCTATCTCACAGCTAGCATATGGTGATAAGGCTGATGGCGCGACAGCCGCACGGTTTTAAATAGTTTAGGGTCAAAACCTCAGTCAACAGCTTGCATCTGGATCAGAGTATACATTTGTGAATGTATGGACATAGGACCCTGTGTGAGTGTGTGCGCATGTGTTTAGACGACTAATTGCAAGTGGTTTCCATTCCTCAAGTCCGCTGGAAAAGCTCATAAAGAGAAAAAAAAAATGTGTGTGATGTTTGGAGAAGTGGATGTTAACCAGCTTACAAACCATAAGGGAACTAAAATCACATTAAAATCACATATAACTATACAATATCTACAAAAAAATGGATGTTGCAGGCCACACAATTTAAAGTATCATCAACATTCGTAGCACAGACTGTACAGGACACATTACACACCAACGCTTAATACTAAGGGTCAGGGGTTTGTTAAACAAGTATGAGTAATACTATGTGCTGCTTGCTAAGTGAAGATTAACATCACATCCAAAATATTATGACTGCACCCTGCTTTGTTTCAGCTCTGTAACTATTTGGCATTTTAGGGAAACATTTGGCAGAGAGATAGATGGGAATGAAGCGCAGAGATGGAGGGGGGACTGAATTCTTCACAGTGCATTTAGCTCTTGCTCACCCTTTCATGTCTTTACTATTATAATTCAGCTGAATAGAAAAACAAAAGCGTAAAGAGATGCCTTGGCTTCCATTAGGACAGCCCTTTCTCGCATCTCCCTGAATCCATGAGGAATGAATTGGGGGGCAGGGGGTGTCGCCTTTGTCATCCTACTAGCTCATCTATGATTCCACACATACCAAGGCTATGAGGACAAGAGAGACCCTTTTTTTTAAAACCAAAATAAAAATATTCAGAGTGATAAGGATTTACTGATGCATGCTGGGTAACTAAAGCCACTATTCAAACAACTGAAGGCACAATTCTTGCTACTAAATATGTAATAACTGCACGCTAATGAACTGGAGAACATTAGAATGTCAGACAAATAGGAGGAAACGTTGTGAGTAAATCCAAGAAAAGAAACAAATTACCATGTGATCTCAAATGCGAGAAAAAAAACAAGTTGGGCAGATGGGAAACAGAGCAGTTTAGAGGTCTCATTAACAAAGCTGACTAGATAATCTTCTTTCCACTTCTACATCCAAGAAAGAAATCCACTGATGCCCAGTAAGGCTTCAAATACTTTACAACTACTAAAGAGTGATGAAAATGAAAAAGAGACTGAAAACGAGAGAGAGAGAGAAAGTGGGGGCGGACACAAAGCAACCCTCCCTGATGTCCTAGTATTGCTCACCCCTTGATTCTCTTCCTGCGCCCTCCCTTTGTCAACGCAATCTAGGGGTTTTCAGTGACCAGACCTTTGCTCCTGCTTGGCCTTTGACCCTTGAATTACTTAGATGGTCTAAAATTAATCTTTAAATGCAGAGCACATCCCCCTTTTAGCAAGTGTCCACACTTCATTACGCTATTTTGCTTCCACCAACGCACATCAGTTCAAACCCCTCGACCTGACGTCACTGGCACCATCCGCTCTTACATTCCACAGTCTTCCACCCCACCCGTGCTGCATATTTTGCACGCTTTCATCCGTATATGCTTTGACATGTTTATGTAATGGTTTAAATCTATTAACGCTTGGGAGGAATTACTAAAGCAGTGTATATAACAGTTCCGTTTATGCACAAGGACCTTCACCAGGCAACTAACAACAATCCATCTTTATCTGTGTGCAGTTATTCTTGCTTCACGAAAGGTCCATACTCAGTGGAAACTAGATACCAGGACGAACACAGAGGGTCTTGTGATATTTAGAGGAAACACTCGAGCCTGTATGTAATGAGATCCAACTGAGTTTCACTAGCCAAGACCCAATTTGTCAGATTTAGATGTCAAGGTGTTATTAAAAAAAAATAAAAGACAACTCTGACCTAATGTAGCTCTATTCTTGGTTTGAAAATAGCTCTGTCGAGAGAGTAATAGGCTTCAATGCAAATAACATTTTGTAAGCGCATGAATGTAGATGTGAGTGTGTGCCCACAATGCCCAGAGGCAAATACAGTGGTTCTCAACCAGAAGGCTGCAGAATCACTATTCAGAATTATTTAAATTAGTAGATTATTATTAACACGATTTGTATTAAAATGACTTTTTTTTGAAAAACACTCAGTTCTTGAAACGTCTAGAGAATTGTTATTAATTCAGAGGTCATAGAGTCAAAGAGATTAAGATCAATTGCAGTAACACTATAGTGACAGCACTACAAATTCAACACGTATCCTACATGTTTTAAATTTGTGATCTGTTTAGTTTTTGAATGCAACAATGAACAACATAAATCAAACTAAAGTTGGAATTCTAGAAATGTATTAATATAACCACTTCCTGATTTGCAAGTTATACTTTATCAGGAATTCATATGACAATACAATGTTGCTTCGCATTGCTGCTAATAGTACTTAAGGATATACAAGTGTAAAATATCTTATTTTTGTCTTTCAGGTCAACTACTGTGATGGCAGAGCAACGGTTTGAAGAGAACTTTGCTGACTCGGTTGGTTAACATGTAGGGGTTTTTACAGCTACTATCTGAATAATCATTTATAATGACACCAAGCATGACAGCATAACCTACATGCACATGTACAGTATGTTTTGGGCCTAAACTGCAACTTCACCAAAGTTATTCTTCGCTCACATCCTGTAGGGGCACCATAAGAACCATGCATGACCACGAAACTGCACAAACAAGTTACACCAACATGACTTCCTGTTGTAAGCCTGGAATTCATTTTTGTATTGATCGCTCTGTTGTTGTCACAGGAACACTTTGAAGAGTTCACATCAAACAAAATACACATGATCATAATTGATAACATGGTAGCTTCTTACCTGAAGTTCGCACCATGCTACTTCCACCGTAGTCTCCGTGTCCAAGCCCTTGTAGACGGTTTTGAACGAGCCACGTCCAATCTCGATGTCAAATTTGAGGAAACGTCCATCGGGCGAGGTGCCCACTGCTTTGGTCTCCACTTCTTCATCCTCCTGCTCCACTTTTTCAGCCTCCCTCTGCTCAGCTTCGGCACGGGCCCTCGCCACCCCCTTCTCTTCCTCTTCCTCATCACGTTTTTTGGCTAATCTCCTCTCCTGCTCCTTGTCGGGCACATCGCTGGACTCCTCCTTCGCCATCCCAACGGCCTCGCTCTGCCTCACACCCACATCCTGCACAGATGGGCTCTGTACCTCCACAATCCCATCGACCGCAGCAGCTCTTCCGTCCTCTGCATGTTCTTCCAATACGACACCTGAAACACTCACTTGGGTGTCAATGGTAACATCAGGGGCCGAACCCAGAACCACAGGCACAATGAACTGCTCGCAGTCCGGAGGCGAGGTGAGGATGCAGGCTTTGCTGGGCAAGTCCAGGGCTGTGGCATTGGAGTCACAGATGACGCTACGCCTAAAAAATCTGTGCTCAGCCGTCTTCAGATCTTTATCCATGGTGTGGCGTCGTTTTCTGACCTCCGTGTCTAGCTTCTCACCCACCAGCGAGTCCGAACCGGAGCCGTTCACATTCTTTGGAGGTGGAGGGGCCAAGAAGGTCACCACCTTGTTGGGATTTTCCGACGACATCTCTCCAAGGAAAAAAAAAACTTAAATGTATAAATAAATTATTATGAAAAAACTCAAATGTAAACCTTGACCTTTTGCAGAAACTTCCTCTTTCTGCTTTTGACTGTGGCACAGAAAGCCTATGAAAAAAATAATAAAAGCTCACGTGAACCACAGAGTTTGCTGGAAGGCCCCCTCCGTGGGGTATTCCTTACTAACAGTTACTCTTACAGTGTAAGGGGCCAGAGCCCGAGAGAGGAGGTGTTCTTTTATAAACGTAAAAGAACAAGACACAGTCACTGAGAGGCAAGCACTGATGGTGACAGACAAAAACTGTCAAATCCACTTCATCCATCCTGCAGTGACCTGGACACAGCCGTCATTGGGCATAAGGGACCGCAAGAAGGAAAAGGGCAAGAGCCTTGATGTTCTTCAGACCTTCAGAGTGCAGGAAACCTGCCACCGAATCCCAAAATCCAGGTTTACTAAAAGAGACATATAGAAAAAACATTAATTGCACACTCAAGTTTATGTTTCCAGGTTTAAAAGAACTTAAAGCTGATCTCCAATAAATAAAATTATTCTGTTGTTAATAAATATAACAGCAGCATCAATTATCTGAGAAATTAGACATATTAAGTTATTACTAAATATACTTGTAAACAGCATTACATTTAAAGCAGCTAACGTTACAAAAGTTGAATGCAAACGTAAGCTACTGTACTTCGACTACTATGACTAACTCGGTTTTCTGTGCGTGTGACTGCTGGGTTTTCACAGGTGTTCAGTTTCAATCGTATAAATGTAAAAAATAAATAAATGCTGTGCCTCAAAATGTCAACAAAACAAACCGTGTAATGGTAGATGAACACGTCTACTGCGCACGCGGGGGTCGCGAGACGGGTCGCCCTGGTTACGTGGGGTGGCCAACTGAGATTTGGGGGATTTTTGTAATTCTCCAGCAAAAGACAAGCACAAAACTGAAACAACCTCTGGCGTATTTTGCATTTTGGACGCGTTTATATAATTAAAAGTGATCAGTGACGCGTTTGAAAAGTTGTCAAGTAACGGCGAACGTTGGTCGCGAGACTCATTCTTAAAATCATGCCGCGCGCGTTTAATAGCGTTTTTTTAACAGGAAGCGCTCACGAATACACAGACGCAAAATACCAGACTATAACACGCAATATATATTTTACATCGCATGCCTGTCAGACCATACTATACAAGCCAAGGTTTATGACAAGGTATATAAAATATCCGCTGCATTGAAAAAAATAGGAGGCTGGCCAGCGATTACCTTTCGTATCGTCATATCCATTCCCCTCAGATGTAGACAAAGCGACAGCTGCAGTTGCTTGAGTTGACCGAGCGAATAATTTAAGAGAGGTAAACGCCAAATAGTAATAGGGACGAAAAAGAATCACGGCTGGAAAAACAGACGGTCAGAAAATACAAATCCCATAGATTTAGCAGAGCTACGTGCTGTTTGCTCTACAGGCCAAGTTCAACACGGGGCTGGTGGATCCAACGTGATGCAATGACTCTACTAAATTCGGTATCCAGCGCATCGATGTATCCCGTGATAAAACATTATGACAAATCAACAACAGAGTCCGGTTCCGGTCGACTGCACGCGGATCCGCTGCAAACCAGTGAATTTCTTCCTTCACGTGAACAATGCAACAACATCCACCGCGGTCTGCGTTCGCTGCTGTCGAGCCGGCTGAGTCGCTCTCCTTATGCAGCAGTCGACAAATGACAACTGGTAGCCTCCATATGCAGCATTAGGGTTTCTCTGGAAGTGCTGCTCTTGGATCGGGCGGTGTTATTAAGACTCCAGTCTGTCACGTTGGTTTTAGCTCCGAGGCTGCTGCTGCTGCTGCTGCTGTCTACGTTACCCTCCCACTGACTGAATACTGACAGGCAGCAGAGACGCCAGACGACAGTGTCTCACAACAGCCTGAAGAGGTCGCTGTTTCCTTCCTCAGTTTATTTACAAAATTGCTGTGCAAAAGTTGATTCATTTTCTCCAGGAGCAGGTTAAAATTGATGCAATTTGTTTGCAATGCTAATTAATATTTTGGCCTAAATGTGTATGAAACTGACATTCTCAAAGTCAGTGTGTCCTTATCTGAGTGTTTTTTGACAGGTGCTGTAGTGTGCAGTTGCACACTCTCTTATCTAAAGTGCTTATTAAAGTGCCCCTATTATGCTTTTTCAAAAATTATTGTTCATGCCGTGTGTCATGTAGCTGTATGTGAACATAAACTATCTGCAAAGTTGTGACGCTGACAGTGCACGATTAATAAAGTTAT